>WNWU01014413.1:0-39730 GCA_012654045.1 Ptyas mucosa | reverse complement strand
TTACAACAGTTCATTTAGTGACCGTTGAAAGTTACAACGGCACTAAAAAAAGTGACTTGTGACCGTTTTTCACATGACCGTTGCAGCATCCCACGTGATCAAAATTTGGCCGCTTGGCAACTGGCTCATATTTATGATGGTTGCAGTGTCGCAGGGTCACGTGATCAACTTTTGTGACCTTCTGACAAGCAAAATCAATAGGAAAGCCAGATTCACTTAACAACCAGGTGACTAACTTAACTTGGATAGTACAGAGCCTTGGATAGTACAGTGGTCTAAAGCACCCTGTTATTAACATCAGCTGCCTGCAATTATTGCAGGTTCGAATCTCACCAAGGCTCAAGGTTGACTCAGCCTTCCATCCTTTCTAAGGTAGGTAAATTGAGGACCCAGTTTGTGGGGGCAATAAGCTGACTTTGTATAAATATACAAAAGTATGAAGGCTATTGCTTAGCGCATTGTAAGCCGCCCTGAGTCTCCGGAGAAGGGTGGCATATAAATCAAATTAAAAAAAAAAACTGCAATGATTCACTTAACAGCCGTGGCAAGAAAAGTCATAAAATGGGGCAAACTGATTTAACAAATATTTCACTTAGCAACATAAATTTTGGGCTCAATTGTGGTCATTACTCGAGGACTACCTGTACCTGAATATAATCAGAAAAAACCATCAGGTAGTGTTGTTAACATTTTATTTCTTCATAAAGTGGTTTAGGCCAAAAAGTCTTTTAAGTCTTTTTTTTTTTTTGAGTTAATAAGATTTGCTGTGCACTCTCAAATTGTTATGTAAGTTGATAAACTTTGCCTAAGAGCAAGCCACAGGAAAGGAAACAAGATTTTTTAGTTAATAAGTCATCACCAAGAAGAGAGTTTTTCAGCTGGAACGGATTTATTGAGGTGGCACAGTTCCAGAAAGTCTGAGGGTTCCCTGCTCTCATGTTTTTCTCCTCCTTCTTCCTTGCCTATGATATCAAATTATTACTCTGAATCAGTGCTACAGTAAAGTTTGGGAATTGGAACAGGCATCAGCAAAAACTTGTTTCAAATTGCACAACTTTTTTTTATGAGGTAGACATTTCTGAGTCTGAAGGATCAGGAGATATATTAGAAGATAATGGAAATAGAAACTTTCCTAGTATGCTTTTCCTCAAATACTGGCCTTCCAGCTGAATTGGCTGTGCAAATGCCAGAGTCTTGAAATCGCATGAGAAGCAGCTGCCTTAATACAAAGAGGGACACTGGTGGGAATTCTTACACAAATGCGTATTTGAATGGCTGTTTTGTCTCCTAGGTTCCACTTGCTTTATGCTTAATATTTTATTTCTATTAAATCAATGATGTGCAAAGATGCACATTGTAGAGTTCTATTGAATGAAAAGGTAACAACTGTTCTAAAGTACAGTCAAACACCCAAGCCAGGGAAAACTAACATGGAAGCAAAATTTTGCTGACTAAAATAATTACATCTCTTGCACAAAAGATGTATGTCTTTATGTGTAAGAAACCTTCCCGGAGTCCTTAAAGATCAGCAGCTACCTGGGGAAAAAGTTATTTTCCTAATATGGAACCCACTATTATCTCTTTCCTCGGTGTCTTATTTGTTCCAAAGTCTCAAGTTTGGGGAGGAAGATGCTCTCTCTATGCAACTGATAGCAATGGACTTTACTTACTCTCATTACTGGTTCCTGATGTGCCGGTTTCCATGACTGAAAACCATGACTGAAAAATCTTCTTCACTGTCCGTAGAGCTTTCTTTACCTACTAAAACCAATAAAAATACTGTTATGAATCCTAAAGCTAGTTCTTCTTTCTGAAGAGCTTTCCTCCCCCACCCCCAAGCTACAAGAAGAATTTAAATCATTTCCCTACTTTGGAAGTATCTAAGATACTGGAATATTTCTGACCCCAGGACTGGAAAACGTCTTGTGCCCCTCCTAGAATCCCCAGAAATGATGCTACCAAATTGTAAAGTTGAATGTGACCAAAGAGTGACATTATTAAACAGATAAAGGGTTATCCTCTTAATGTTTTGGAGGATGGCTTTAAGTGTGCTGCTCAAAGCTCAAATGTACAGCTGTGCCTAATACTAATAAAAAAAGGGCAGCCCTAATTTAGCACTACTGATACGGATAAATGTGCACAATATCAATTGGGTTTTATAATTTATACATTTACACATTTATATTCCATTTTAAAAAAAGATAAAGCAAACAGTTCATGGTAATGGGGAAGGGGAATTTCATATATTGGAACCACAATATGTTGAAGAGAGAAAATTTGCCCTCAACTTTTAGTAGAATCTAATGATATCTGTATGGCTAGATTGGGTAAGCCTATACACAAATACTTCTGAACCTATAATATAGCAGTTGATCAGAAATATTTTTAATGGAATATGTTTCCCTTTCTGACCTCTGAATGCATGACTATATACGTGCATTTTTTTAAAAATCAGAGCTCAAAGGTGGTCCTAACATGTCTAACACTGACCAGAGATTTTCTCCATGAAGAAGGATCAGAATAGAGTAGGTAAGAGGTGATCCAGCTGACATCATATATTTGGACTTTTTAAAAAATTGACAAGTCATTTCATGGACAATTAACTGGCTAAAGGATAGCCAACAGGGTAAAGAATAAATGAAGAGTAAGATATTAGTTCTAGAAGGACAGGGACTCTTGTGATGGGCTGTATTATATTTTTGTTTTGTTTGACTGAAATTGAGAAAATTGCATCAGTTTTTCTAGAAGTGTAGGGGAGAGTAAATTAGGAAAATTGGATTTTAAAAATAAAAGTGGTTTCTCATTAGGGAATTGTTTATTAAAAATAAAATTATTATTTGGATTCTGTCTGTTCTTTCCCAATTCATTTTTTTTCGGGTTTTCTGAACACACCACCACAAAAAGACATTAAGCTTCACCACATATATCTTCATGAAATTAGTAGTTATTAAGTGTGGCTGCTAATGAAAGGAAAAGTTGTTCCATTTGTTGCAAAAAAATTATGGAGTCTGTGTGCTAAATGGTCTTTTTGATATGCCTACCATCACCACACCTGAAAGGAAAGGAAGAGAGATTTTTTTAAAAAAAGAAAACAAAAACAAAAATTTGTTACATTCCCCATTTGTTTTCCTGTTGTTTCTGATGGACTGGTCACTCCACATATTGAAACTTGGTGAAGAATCCATGGAAAGTTGTTTTGAGTGCCTAAAAAAAAAAGAACATTCTATAGAAAGTTCCTTACTTTTCCATTAAGAATGAATAAATGTTAAATAGCATGGTTTATTACATAAAGTGCAATTGGTTAAGTTTGCACAATACACTAAGCCAATCTATAAAATTTCAGGGAAACCCAAATTATTCGAATTTCTTATAAAAGTAAGAGAACTCAATAATGGAATGACCCGCTTCAAAGCAGGATTAGTTCTTTTCATTGGATGGATGCAAGTTTGGTCTGGACGTTAATCTCTCAGAGATGGGCTGTCTGAAAATCCTGTGCTAAATCAGATTAAATTAACACCTTCTGCAGTGCCTTTTACTGTGCTATATCACAACGTGACATAATCTTGAGCACTTCCAAATCGTACCAATACCTTCCCTTTGCAAAGAGAGTTGCATTTTCTTTGCTGTACCTTGGGCGGAATGAAATCTTGGAGTACAAGACTTCATTCGTTTCTTCTCTGCCATCCCAAAGGGGAAACTTGTCGATGGAAAGTTCCACATTATCATTGTAAGCTGCTGCTGCTGCTGTAAATTGGTGAGGATTTACGTATTGTGACACCATCTTGAGAAAAAGCAAGGGAGAGGCCAGGGTAATATCTCTGCTGCTTTTAATGTTTACACTTGCACAATACCTTTTCCTAACAGATTGAAAGGTAAAGTATCAAAATAAAAATACAGAAACATTGCAATGAAATACACTGAATATATAAAGGCTCTTGGGACTCTTCGTTGTTTATGAATACTCTCACCTCGATTTTTCTTCTGCTTTTTCCCCAGAGCACCTAGTTTATATAGGTACATATTTTGTTCCAACAATCATTCACAGTACCAGCAGAGACAGAGCTGCTGAGGCCATAGCAAAAGTGTGAAGAATGTCTAACTGAGCCAGGCAAAAAGGGGGAAGGGACCGCATCAGGGGTGAAATGCTCCGGGTTCGGACCAGATTGCCCGATCCCGTAGCGGTGGCGGTGGGTGGTTCAGAGAACTGGTAGCAAAAATCCCTCTCCCCCCATGCCCAGCTGAGCCGTGCAATCAGAGGCTTTTTTTTTTTTAAACTTTTAAAAGCATTTTTTCTTCGGCTGAAAAAATGCTTTTAAAAGTAAAAAAAAAAAGCCTCTGATGATCGTGCGGCTCAGCTGGGATCGTCAGAGGCTTCTAAAAGCATTTTTTTTACAACCTCTTTGGCCGAAGAGGTTGTAGAAAAAATGTTTTTAAAAGTTTAAAAAAAAAAAGTTGGCCACGCACACCCAGTTACATTAGCCCCCCATCACCAAGTCAAGCCCACAGAACCGGTAGTAACAAATTTTACATTTCACCACCGGACCACATGAACCCTAATGATGATGGCACAGCGAAAGACAAGTCAGCGTCTGTTATATTGGTTCTTCCTATTCAATAACCCCAAGGCTGGATTGCTTGACCTCCCCAACAAAATATCAGGGAATTTGGATTCACAATTTCCATCCTCCATTCCCAAGCTGAGGAAATCAGTTCCTGTGGCATGTTATTGTGGCACTGACCCACAAAGGATGCCAGATCCTGACTGTTCAGGGCCCCCATCTGCAACTAGTTCTGGTGAAGCTGTTCCAGATGCGGTAAAGATTGTAACATGGCCCAAAAATGCTTTCCCTGTGTCACCAAGGGAAATGCCACAAACTAGAAATGCTGCACAAGGCCGGTGACTCTTGAGGCCTCCTCTAAACTATGTCAGTCTGATTCTCCCAGCCTACCCATGTAACTAAAACAGTGATGGGAGAAGAAATAGAAAAGAGCCAATGCACCATTTTCTTAAAAAATAAACCAGTCCCAGCTATGGCCTTATCATGCTTTCTCAGGGAAGAGAATGGTTAACCATTTCTAACTGTTTCAGGGAGGGAAACACTAGTATAGGTATCAATTTCTTTAGCTACTTTCCCCATAAAGAAAATGTATATCAGATTTCTACCAAATGTTCCAAGGCCTGCCCAGCTTCAGAGAAAGCTACCATTTGCCAGTAGGGCATGGATTTGGGTCTTCTCTCGCCATCAGCCTTACAGAGATGGCCAAATAATAGCCATGTGACTCATTATAAACTTTTCTACAGGCCAGTGGAGGGTCCTGGAAGCACCACTGTCATCATGATATGCCACAATAATCTTTTATTGCGCTTCTGGGTTTGCCCTGATTTGTTTCTTAAGCCTTAGGAGAAAGTGGAGCAGCTTCCATTTTAACAATCAGAAACCAACCAACCAACCACTTTCCTACTATTAGCCAAGACAGCTCACCTGGCCATTACGATCACAAAGAGTGGTAAGGCATTCAGGCCCTGCTCTGAAGAACTTTGTGGTGGAAAATGAAGGTGGTTCATGAGCCAAGTTGGCCCCTGCAGCCCAAACCTATTAAACAATGCACGTGAATAAGTATACAACGATTAATGTATGCAAGTTGCCTGGTAGATTAAAAAAAAAATCTGCAAAGACCTTGGAAACCAAAGCTATCTCCCATACTTAAACACTAATCTCCCATAATCTTAAATGCTAATCTCATTGCCAAGGAATTTTAAAGTCTATCTTTGCACTGAGTACCTAATCAGCACTTTAGTATCATGCTATACAAGCAGTATACATTTTGACTGGAATATTTAGAGCTTGAACATCAGTTGTGATCCTGTACTGCCTCCTTCTGGCTTGGAACATCCATGGGCCAAGATATGCTATGGAAGCACACATCATTTACTGATGGGGAAGAGAAAACATTGCCAAGCTCCAAGGAGAGGTGGGCTTGTAAAAGACATATTCAGTGCATCTCCTGTGCATATGATTCTAATGCAATCCTCTCTCTCAACACATTCTAGCACTTTTGCTCTCTCATGGCTAAGATAAATGTGGACTTCATTTGCTGCTAGATATGATGATGACCACCAACTTAAATGTCTTAAAATGGGAAAGAAACACTTTCACAGAGGATAAGACAGAAAGTAGCTATTGGCCCTGATTATGTTCCTGTCAAAGGCAGCAAGACTCCATATATTAACATGAATGAAAGGGTGCCTTGGGTCAATTGGTAGGCCACTGTGGGAAGCAAAAGATTGGATTAGATGGGCTTTTGATGTGATCCAGCAGGGATCTTCTTTTACAAGGAAACAGCAAGAACCAAGAGGAGAGGAAATGGAGCCACAGCAGAGACTTCAACTCAGCAATAAAAAGAAGCAACTGGAAAGACAGTTATACTCAGTTTCCACATTTCCTTCAAACTATCAAGGCAGGCTCTGTCCTATTCAGACAGTGAGCAAGCAAGGGACATCTTTCTTCACTAATATTTTCAGGGTCATCAGAATGATCTGATAGCTCCAATTTTACCCTGGTCCCTGGTCCACTAAGTCTTGTTTTAGTCGTAAACCATGTGATGTCTGCATCCTCAACTCACTGGATTTCCATATTAGAAAAAATCTGCCAGTACCAACAAGAGTGCAAAGAGTGCCAGGACATGGCATCATTACATCAGCATCTCCTTTGGTGGCCACAGCAATGCTGGGTTTGCTAAGGCCATTGTGGGGAAAGGCATCTGATTGTATGAATCACTTTTTAGAATGATTAGAATCGCCACTTGCTTCCAAAGAAAGCTTTCATTGTGCAATCACTCTGCCTCATTCATAATATTTTATGTTGGGCGCAGAGTTTTATCATTTTTCACTTGTTACCCTCTCATATTTTCTCATCACTTCTGAATGCAAACACAAAATAGCCACACATTGGGGATTTTTTTATTGGTAATTTAATACACCCTTTGTCTGAAAGTGCTTATTGTTTGTATTAATGGGTAAGAAAGAAAACAATGGGGGCTGATTATGTAAAAGATTCTGTGGTTTGCGTAATTAGGCTTTCGGCAGCAAGCACTGAACCCAGATGCCCTGCATGTTTTCCCACACATATAGGGTCCTATTTGCATGTCCTGAGAGTGATGTCCCATCATGTGTAGCATTGGCAAATGAGAAGGGTCTCTGTTACTTACAGTGATGTGGTGCTGGGCAGGCAGAATAACATTCTTTGGGAAATGATAGATAGAGACTGGATATCCTCCAACCCACTGCTGGATAATGTAGCCACTTAGGTCGACCTCTTTAGTCAATAAGCAGTTGAAGATTCTGATAAATTTGCCTTTATGATGCACACTGATGATCCTTAGAGAGCTGGTTTCAGCATGGCATCTAAAAGAAGAGAACAAAGGACGTGAAGCAGTGGTTGGTTGCTCCCGGTTCGGTCCGGTTCTATAGAACCAGTAGTAAAACCGGTGGGAGGCTCCGCCCACCCTCCATGATGTCATCATGGGTGATCTGCGCACGCACAGAAGCGCATGCGCACGATCCCGTTGCGAACTGGTAGTAAAGGTAAGTAGAATCCACCCCTGACGTGAAGCAAATATAAATGGGTTGGATATTCAAAAACTTTTATTAAAAACCAATTCCACATGGCTGATTACACTGGTGGCCTTTATGTTGTGACAGACCTTCCAGAGCAATCAGTAAAGCTTGATTTAAAAAGGTAATTAAACAAAGAACAAAGCAAGCCAAGTGGTATAGTGGGAGAGACAGTACTGGGAGAATCGAAGTACATTGCAGAAAATCAAAACTTTTCTCAGAAGATCAGCGTTTGGGACCCAATTGTGATTACTACTAGTTGTGGAATGCTGCACAGATGATGCTATAAATTAAGGCCCTTACCAAAACATGACCAGTAGGCTACATCTTTAATTCAGGGTCCCAACCAAATGAGTTTGGTTAACCTAGCTGAGAGAGAAGATCACAGGATTTGAACTTGGGGGAAGAGGCAATGATGCCCAGAGTAAGTCCAGGAAGAAGAAGTAGCATTGATGGAAGCCCACTGGCACTCATAACACTCAGAACATGGCAAAGCAAAGTTTCAATGCAACACTAGCTGTTTGCATAAGCAAGATGGTGAGGAACTATGTGAGCAAAAATGCCAAATATATTTTCAATCTGCTAATAGCAAGGAGTATAATACAAAGTCAATATGAGTTGGCTTTAAAGGGCCTCGGGGATGACTTGCAAATGGAATGGAGTGTTGTGAAGCAGAACCCAAAGGTTTTATTGCATAACTGCACAGAGATATGCTGCAAGGACCATACCCAGGGCATTCTATATTCTTTGAATGCCATATTATCAACATTATCAACATTATCGTGTTTTTTTGTTGTATATGTTTTATTTGTAGTTTTCCTTTAACAACCAATATATTTTGTGGACAGTGTATTGACTTGGGTCAATATATATTTTTACACAGTGCTAACAATAATAATACAATTAGATATACATAATCTTTGCCTTCCAACTTCTAACCTTAATATGCTCCCTATAATTCAGGGGTGAAATGCTCCTGGTTCGGACCGGTTCAGGCGAGTAAGTGGCGATGGTGGCGGGCAGTTCGGAGAACCGGTAGCAAAAATCCCTGCCCCTGCCCCCACCTCCATGCCTAGCTGAGCCGCGCGATCATCAGAGCCTTTTTTTTCTTTTAAATGGCTCTGACAAATCAAGCTCTGACGATCCCAGATGAGTTGCCCGCTAATCAGGCAACTCAGCTTGGATCGCCAGAGCCATTTAAAAGAAAAAAAATATTTGCTAATCAGGCAACTCAGCTGGGATCATCAGAGCCTTTTGAAAGCATTTTTTTTACATGGTTTTACATGTAAAAAATGGTTTTAAAAGTAAAAAAAAAATGGCCACGCCCACCCAGTCACATTACCCCCACCACCAAACCACGCCCACAGAACCGGTAGTAACAAATTTTAGATTTCACCCCTGCTATAGTTATAATAGATTCTTTATGTAACAATATATATATAACATTATTTTCCCAATTTGTACTTGAGTTTTCCCTACCCCATTTGTTGGGGTTCTTCTAGCTTCACATCTTTGCCTTTAAACAATACCATTCTCTCTTTATTATTCTTTATCACTTTCTCCATAAATATATTTAAACATCAATAACATTTCTTCATATAATGTATTTGTTGACCCTGCTGAATCATTTATATTTAATATTTTAGATATTACTCACTGTTCCACCATAATTCTAATATCTCAATTTTCTATAAACACCAATAAAATCAATTATTGATAAAGTTTAGTCAGTCCAGAGATTATATCTCTAAGCCCCCTGAATTTATAGTCCTTAAAAGCTATAAATTTTAATATATTTTTTACACACTGTTAATAATAATAATACATTTAAATATACCTAATCTTTCACCTCCTAGCCTTAGTATATTTGTCTTTCACCTAGTCTTTCACCTCCTAGCCTTAGTATATTTGTAGTTAAAATAAATTCTATTATATATCCATATATGTGCTACTATTTTCCCAATTTATACTTTCTACTTTTTTCTATTAGTTTTTAATACAATCACCATATTACAAAATATTTTATCTCTATCCATCATCTCTTAGCCTTTTTAGAATTTCTTCATTTATTGACTTTTTGGTGACTTTTATATTTCTCTCTTGGTATCCTATATTTCTTTCTAACACTTTTGCACCACCTGAATGTTCCCTCTGCCTTATCCATTGTCCCCTTCTGCTGGATCATTTGGATAACCTTCCATAACCATTTCATTATTTTTAGAAATCTTCCTTTTTTCTCTCTGTTCTATTGTAAACTCTTAAGGAATTATCTATTTGATTCTTAATACTTATTGTTACTGTCTCTTCAGTGTTATTGTCTTCTTATAATTTATTTTGATTTGTCCCCTCAATCGCTCCTTCAAATTTCTCATCTATCTTCTGAATATTATGTTCATATTTTCCTAACATTGGTTGAGGATCTTCTATACTCACACTATACTTTATCTTTGAACAATCCCATCATCTCCCTATGATTCTTTGTCACATTTTCATAAATACTTTTAAGCATCACAACATTTCTTCATAGAACTTTATTGTCTCCTGTTAAGTCATTTTGTACCAGCTTAATATATTAAAAATTACTCGATATACTTCTAATATTCCAGTATCCCAATATCTAAAAAGTCCAAAGAAGTCAATTATTAATACATTTTAATAATTCTATTAGATATTTCTTTCTCATCTAGGTCTTTAATCATTCTTTTTCTCCATGTATCCAATCGCCGCTTTCGTGATGTTTGGAGATTATCTTTTTTAATAAAAATTGTTTTTTCAATGCTCTGTTCACAAACGACTCCAGCACAAATCTTATTGTCCCAGTTGTCACAGCTTGTGACTTGCCAAAAATGGCCGTCGTCCCTGTTGCCGTTCAGGGCAGTTTTCTTTGGACCTAATGAGGAAATTGCAGCCTCCTCGTGGTTGATGAAGTACCTCTCCTTCTTTCACCACCCCTCCAGGGTAGTTTTGACCCTGTAGGGTCTTCCGGCAAGCAGATACTGGCTGGTTTTCACGGAGCTTGGCAGAGCTCTGCTATTTCCAGCCATTCTCACTGCAACACCATCCAGTTCTCAACATTATCAATATTATTGATAAATGGATAAAAAAATCCTCCTTGGTCTGATGTGGCAATAATAATAGAAATACCCCCATGAGAGCTGAACTCTATGGACTCACCTCTTGCATTCCTGTAGAAATGGAGAGTGCACCAAGTGGGGACATAGTTCCTCCTCTGACAGCCGTCCAAGAGAAAGAGCAAGCTGAGTGGACTTAGAAGGATACAGGGCAGAAACCAAATCTATGGGAAAGCAAAAACACTGTCCTCGTGTGACCCATTCATCTTTGCCAGTAAAATTTCAGGGGGGGGGGGAATATATTTTTGCTTTGCATTGAATAGTGAATAATGAATCTTGACTAGAAAGATTTGATTTCTACATCGATGGTAGTCTTCATAACTGAGTTATCACTTTTCATGTAATTTTATCTAATTACAGTTTGGAGGGTGTAGGAGAAAGAGAGAAATCTAAGGGTTTTGTTTTTCCTTCCACCTTTTTCATCTGCTCTGAAAGAAGATGTATTATTTGGTATATCAATTTAAAAAAAACTAGATGGAATATTCTAAATGGTAGGGTAATCTGGAAGAGTACAGCAGGATTGAAAAATAACTATATCTCATGAAAATTGGTAGCATTACCCTGGAAGCAAATTAATTTGGTTGCTAGGATATGACATTCTTTTCAATGTCCAGGCTGGTAATTGAAAAGAATCAGTAAAGGAAACAGGGAAATTAACATTAATAGGAGAAAATCAAAATAAAAAGGGTCATCTTACCAGACAGTGTAGACCAGGGGTGTCAAACTCTATTTCATTGAGGGCTGCATCAGAGTTGTGTTTGACCTCAGAGGGGCAGGGTGGGTGTGGCCAGGGTGATGTCACTTGTGTTGGGGGTGCCTATGGCGGCCCAAGCGCTCTGCCAGTGAAAATGGGCTCCCGGGCCACATTTTTGGCCACGATGGCCTCCTGCAGCCTCCCCAAGCTCCGTTTTCACTAGCAGAGGGCTGCAGGAGGCCATCATGGCCAAAAATGGAGCTTGGGATGGCTGTGCATGGCCCTCCCAAGCTCCATTTTTGCTGGCAGAGGCACTATGGGCCAGTCCTTCACTGTTTTCAGGGTGGCCCTGCAGGCCAGATCTAAGCACCCCACAGGCCTTGAGTTTGACACCCCTGGTGTAGAGCATGCAAGGAAATTATTGACCTCCCCAAGGGAGAGGGGAATTGTGTGGGGAAGTTGAAAATACAAAACATAGAAGTTGGGGAAAAATATAAAAGCTGTGAAGTAGGGAGTGCAAAGGAACTCAACACCAATAGATGCACCGAAAGAGAAAAGGAAGAGCATAGTAAGCTTTCCACATTGTGTCAGACTGGCGCATAATCACCATTTTTAAGGCAATGACAGTTCAGGCAATTCCTTAGGTCAAATTTTTTGGAACAAATTAAACAAATTGTTTAACAATATTTCATAACAAATCCTGCTGTTGATATATTATGCTTATTTCCTAAAATATATCAATTAGCATAACATAAGACTTTGCTAATGTCTTACAAGATTTCTTATTATACAACACTGGCAAATGAAAATATATCTTTAGTGTTAGAAAGTGGTCGGAAAATCGCCCTGGAAACAAATTAACAGAACAAACAATTTTGAAAAATCGTCAGGGAAGGATTTGTTTTCCCTTGGTATCTTTGTCTATCCATCTGCCTGATCCAAGATAGTGGCCCTTAGGTTTTTAAGCAAAAAATATAAATCTTGATTAAAATATATTGTTCCTTTCAGTCCAATTCTCCAACAGCTCAAGAAAACTTTCAACTGCAGATCTGACAAGGATGTATTCCATCTCTTTGCCTAAGTCATTTATAAAAATTATGAAGCATGTCAGGCCCATGACTGAATCCAACAATACTCTATTTGACGCTTCAACTGCAGTTAGAAAAAGAATCATTAACATTTTTGAGTAGGATTTTCAGTCCAAATATGGAAGTATTTAATAGACATGCCATCCAGGCCATGCTTAACTAGATTATTAATCATAAAGTTAAAAGGTAATTTTTTAAACTTTCCACTGAAATTAGGATATATTATACCACAGTTATTTCCACAATATAATATGGAAGTGAGGAAACAAGGAAATGAAATTTGTTCTTGAGAAGTCTTAAAGTGATTCCAATCATCTCCACTCTCTTTTCAAGTTTCTTACTTTTAGATGGGACAAGAGTCTCTTTTCTTTGGGAATACCCTGAATTATATCAGTTAATAATATTTATTCAGTCAATTACCAGCAAAATTTAAAAGAACAAAAACAAAGTGAAGCAACTAACAAAATAAATTTACACAGGATAACATTCACTCTTCTATTACTATGTTAGTAGTTAACATACCTGTATGCATTCAATACCAGCTTGTGGAGATGATCTGGGATGTTTACTTTTTCACTCTTTTTTTAGGAAAAATGTCCTCACAGAACAATTAATCAGTAGAACAACTTACCTCCAGAAGTTGTGGAGGCAACTTAAAAACCTCTGGAGGTTTTTAAGAAGAGATTGACAGCCACTTATCTGAAATGGTATAGGGTTGTGATGGCGAACCTATGGCACAGGTGCTACAGGTGGCACATGGAGCCATATCAGTGGGCACTTGAGCGTTGCCATAGATCAGCTCCAGCACACATGTGTGCACCTGCCAGCTGATTTTTGGGCCTTTCGGTCCCACCGGAAGTTGGGAAATGGGCTATTTCCGGCCTCCAGAGGGCCTCCGGGGGAGTGGGGAAGGCCGTTTTCGCCCTCCCCAGGCTCCTAGAAAACATCTGGAGCCTGGGGAGGGTGAAAAAAACAGATTTACCAGGCCCACTGGGCCATCACATGCTAAAAGCAGGGGGGGCGCGCGCACACATACGCAAGGGCAGGGCGCATTGTATCATGCATATGGGCACACATGTGGGCGACCTCCCCGCACTCCCCCCCGCTTTTGGCACGCGATGGCAAAAAGGTTAGCCATCCCTGGTATAGGGTCTCCTGCTTGAGCAGGGGATTGGACCAGAAGACCTCCAAGTCCTTCCCAACTCTGTTGTTATTCACACCTATATGGGTTGTATATTCTACAAAACTGACTTCCCTTTTTTGCATGAAAGTGAGTAAGGCTGGAAAAATTATTTCATAACCCCAATTGGGATAGGAGGGACATTTCCCATTCTCCAGTTTTGTGTTTAAAGCTAGGGCTTAGCAGGGCCCAAGTTAAGACATGAATATTTCATCTTTACTGATGGCAGTAGTTTATTTACCAGAGATGAAACAAATCAAGGCATTAACCTGGATTACAAACCAGAGGTTTTTGTGATTGTGTGTGTGATGCATGTATGACTCAGCCAGGCAACGGGAATCCCACTGGAAAATTTGCACCTACCTTTCTTTTCTGGGCCTTTGTCCTCCAAGGAAGGTAGGCTGGAAGAAGATTCTGCCATCTTGCTCTCAGATAAGGCAAAATCTGATTTCATAGAAGGGAGGATAGCTTGCGAGGATAGTTCAGAAGGTAGTTTGCTCTCTATTACTGAGCTGTGGGGTTAGAGAGAGTTCTATATGGATACTCTAGGCTTATCTTGCATATAAAGCAAAAAATGAGAGGGCAATAGATTTCTATCCACTCACAAGACAGATAGAAAGCCAATATTAATATAGAGTATTAATATTAATAGAAACTTGACATCAAGTTGCCTTAAAGAAAAACTTCAAATTATATCATGCCTCCTACAACTGGAATGGGGATGAGGGTGTGGACAGGAGGAGAGATCCTTCCCTTTGTGCTGTGGGACTTGCCAAATTCATGGTGAACTTGGAAGCCAGCCTTCTTTAGAGTGATCTATCTGGGTTCTGTAAAATGATTTCCCCTCTCCATTCCCCACTGTCCAGTCAGAGCTGAAGAAGCTTCTTGTCACCCTCCGCCTTACTGCTTGGCTGCCATAGAAAGGGGGAGGGGGTATGGGGGAAAAGTGAAACCTTACTAGATGAAAGTCTGTTTAGAAGGGGAAAACGAAACTGCTGTTATCGGCCAACTGTCGTGACATTCCTGATTGATGATGCGGCCAGACAGGTTTCCACCTGACCCCTAGAAGACCTGTGGATTGGGTGATTTATGATGGACAGTGGGAGGGGATGATTTGTATATACAGGTTTCGCGCGTATAGTAATTAGTTTCAGCTTTGCTATGGTTGCGTTCTGTTCTTTACCAGTAAAAGTACAGTTCTTCATACAATGGAGTCTGGTTCTTTCTTTCCTGGATTTTGAAGGAAGCATACCTGACACTTCTTGGATGAGAAGTGAAACGTCTTCAAAGAAAAAACCAGAAACTCTAGTTGCCTCTTGAAAAAGCACCTTTGGGACCTGGATGACTGAGAATCTCCATAGACATTCAATCACATTGTTTTCTCTACTGAGCTCTCCTAGATCTTGATGATACTTTACTCTTCCAGAGACCATTTCTGCCTTGTGTCCTCCATGTAAATGTACATGATCTCAGTTGTCTTCTTTAAGGTCCTCGGCCAGGCCAGGCCATATCAAAAATCTGCCAATCCCCATGAATAGGCTTTAAGACTAGACATTACTCTCTCCTAATCCTTCCTGAAGGTAGTAGAGGGAAAAGATGTATCCCAGATGGTGTGACTTTTGTTCCTCTAGGCAACCATATTGTGTGAAAGCTCACAGCACTGTCTCAAATTTTCCAGTCTGCTCATTGAGCCAAACACATCGGACGCTTTATAATATTGGAATAACATTATTGATTTATCTGGAAGAACTTTGTAAAGGTAAGCTCTCCCTCAAGTGATGGTCTTTGAATCTAATAGAGGTTTTCATCAGGCAAGTGTCAACAACTTGTCTTTCCATTGCAGCCTTTTGCACCTCATAATTTGATTCAAAAGTTGAAAGATTCTTTGAAAAATTTTAGGGTGGGGTGGGGATAGGTTGAGAGGAACAACAGGAGAAAGAGAAAAACTGTTTTTCTTCTTGCTCGCCTTCATTATATTCAAGAGCCTTTCATCAGCAGAAGATTCAACCCAAAGAAATATAATCATTTTAGTCTGAACTAATAGATCCGCTTTAAAAGAATTGGGTTGGGGAAACAGCATCCTAGCCAGAATAAGCAATTTTTGTGTAGCACAAAAATAAAGCCACAGTCTCTTTAGAGACAGTCAACTTTATTTCACCTCTTCCTGTAGAACTGTTTCTGATTTCTCCCACCCCCTCAAATTTATATCTGATTTGCTTTCCATATAGGGAGAAGAGTAGAAGTGCAGGTTGTGTGTGCATGAGAGAAAGAGAAGGAAAGAAGAAAAATTGAGAGAGAATAAAAAGAAGGGAATCTAACCATTTGGGTCATTGAAAAAAAGAAGCTTTCTGGACTAGACAAGGCATTGAGCAATTACTACTTCACAACAACCAATAATCAATAACAAATAAGCAGGTAGGAGGCCAAGTTTCTTTATGACATAAAGTTCTCCAAAACTACCATGTCGAGCTGCGTGACTAAAGGGTAACCGACATACTATCTACTTGTGAGTAAACATTTCCACCTGCCTTTTACACACAATCTTGTAAATTATAATCTTGCAAGTGATATGTGTGCTTATATACCCAGCTAGAAAGTAAGTCTTGGTTTTCCTATGGCAAAACACAGAAGTTCAATACAAGAAGGCCATCTAAATGATTCCCCATTTCTGTTGGGTAGGTTCTTAAACAAACACTTTGATACAACTTCCTTTCGGGCTTAATTCCATGATTATATCTTTCATCCCTTATCTCTGAAAGCTTGTGAGCTTCAGTTACCTCTCCGGTGACACCTCTTCTAAAGCATCAACAATGGATGGTGAGTTTAAGTCATCAGAAGTTATTTTGCTGATTAATTCTTCTCTTTCTTCACTGATAAAGGAATCATTTTGAATCTGAAACAAAAAGAAGACAATGGCATGTTAGAATAATGATAAGAAATAAGTATGCACATATATGTCAGTATGCTTGTGTCAATATCACAGTATATTCCCCCCCCACACCCCTCAGCAGATTCAGTGTTAACAGAGGAAAATGCTTTCAGTATCAGAATGAAGAATAATAAATGGTAGAAGGGAATATAATAGGTATTAACTAAATAGCAACAGACTAGACCTCCTGGTAGAATTATCACATTTTCACAATCTATGCTGTACCTGAACAACAGGTTACAGGCAGGGGTGGGTTCTAAATTTTTTTACTACCGGTTCTGTGGGTGTGGCTTATTTTGTGGGTGTGGCTTGATGGTCATGTGACAATTCTTTAGGATTTAGCAGAGGTACTGGTCTACCAGGCTTTTAACTGCTTGCAGAGCTGTATTGATCTACTCATGTATTTTTGCAGACACCGGTCTACTCATTTATTTTTCAGGCACTGGTCTACCCGTTTGTTTTTGGAGGCACCGGTTTATCACCAAACTGCTTTTTACCACTGATCAGCTGTAGGGCGGCCCTTTGAAGCCCTGCGGCAAGAGTTTAAACAATTTTTTTCCTTATAGCTCATCAGCTGGGACTCAGGAGACAGCAATAGATTGGGGGTGGAGCCAAATAAAAGGTAAGTAACGTGGGTGGGTGGGGGCAGGGGGGGCAGAAACGGTTTGGTGACGTCATATCGTCACCGCTACCAGTTCGGTGGAACTGGGCCGAACCAGGAGGAACCCACCACTGGTTACAGGAAAATGCCCAGAATATACTTTAATAACTTTTGCAACTAAAACAACCCCCATAACAAAAATTTGCATGGAGAAACATCACTCTGATTTAAAAAATCTCACTCCAGACCTAACATTTGACAAATGATGATTGGAGAGAAGCCACAACAACAGTAGTGGGTTCCATTTACCTTCGCTACCTGTACGGAACTGTGAGCGCACATGTACGCGCGCTTCCTTTGCTTGCGCCCGGCGCTTCTGCACATCTACAGAGTGTCCATGATGACGTCCGGCTGGATGAGCAGAGCCTGCTGAAACCCACCACTGCACAACACGTATTTCATAGATCTATAAACAAAGACTGGGCCAATCTTTTTTGTAGATTGGAAAATGAAGCTTACTCCTTTGACCAGGGACACAGCCATAAGGGCAGAAGCACCGAAAGGAGAGAATTTCAGGGGGGAAAGGCTAAAAATTCAGCGTTCACTGAATTTTTAGCATTTTTTTTTTCTAAAAAAAAACTGACTAGGCAGCCATCAGATTTTGACCCAGAACTCAGAGGATCCTGCAGGGCTGCAGACGGCACTGCTTGAAGGGTTGAATACCAACCACATATTTTTCCTTTTCCATTTGTGCTACGTTTTTAACCACTTTCTCTTACGAAGAGTATCTGGACATTCAAGAGCCTGCGAGTATCTTTTTCGACTTTAGGCTGACCTAATAAAATTATTGCTTCAGAATCAGTTTTGATATTTGTTTTCCCAATTGTCAGCCCCTATGTATCTTTTTACCCCCAAAGTCCACCTTTCTTCAAATCTCACTCAATTTACTACCCCATCCCCACTGAAGATGTCACTGACCTTAGGAAAGGTATCCACGAAGCTGGTGTGTTTTGGAATTCTCCTAAGCCTTATATTACTCGGGTCTGTTAAGACCTTCTCTCCTGCCTCCGACCACAGCTGTGCAAGAAAGGAAACACTGGTTACAACTAATGCTTGTTATTGAGCCCCAGAACTGGGAGAAAAAGTACTGCTTACTATTTTTTTTTCATTTTTAAACAGAAATGAAGAAAAGCTCAGGGCCTTATTATTTAAAAGCCATCACATCTTCTATGAAGGGTAAGCTTTTTGAAGGCTGCCTTACAGGTAATTGGAACAAGCAACTCCAACCCTAAATGATGCTGTTGTAAAGCAGGGGTGCTATTCAGCAGGTTCTGACAGGTTCTGGAGAATCAGTAGCAGAAATTTTGAGTAGTCAAAAGAACCGGCAAATACCATCTCTGGCTGGCCCCAGAGTGGGGTGGGAATGGAGATTTTGCAATATCCTTCCCCCTGGAGTCGGGTGGGAATGGAGATTTTGCAGTATCCTTCCCCTGCCATGCTCACCAAGCCACTCCCACCAAGCCAGGCCCACAGAACCAGTAGTAAAAAAATTTGAATTCCATGGTTGTAATGCCTGCAATAACAAGACCACACACACACTTATGACAGTTGTCATTCTTAGCCAAATTCAGTGGTGGATTGCTATTGGTTCACCCTAGACTGGGCGAACAGGTAGCAGCGGTGGCAAGAGGCTCCGCCCATCCGCCCGGACACTTCTGCGCATGCGCAGAAGCGGCATGCACGCGCATGAGCACGCCCACACCGATGAGCAAACTGGTAGCGACGGGTTTTGAAAGCCGCCCCTGGGCAAATTCCAGCTGTCACAGATTCCCACGGTCACCTGATCCCCATTTGCAACCTCCTGACAGCTTCCCCATTGATTTTACTTGTGGGAAGCTGACAGTGAAGCTTGCAAATGGGGATCAGGTGACCAGAGGACATTGCAATAGCCACAACTATAAGGACCCATCAGTGCCATCATAACGTCAAGTGGCTACCGAAGGAGCGATTGTTCAATGTGGACCGCCTGTAGTTTCATCCTTATGGGTGGCTTTCAAATTAAGGAATGCCTTCTCTTTAGAGCTACATTTTAGCAAAGGTGTTGAAATGCATGTCTTCACATTTTATTCTTAATTTACTCTTAGTATTTTTTACCAGGGCTTTAATCTTTTAAAGATGGCTTGACTGGCATTTTGTGCTAATTTCCAGCAGCAGGCAGCATAGAAAAGGAATTCTAAAAAAAGAATCCAGCATCTTATTTCCTATAGGGTGAATATATGTTATTTTAATTAAGACACAGATGTACTTTATTAAAGGCAAAGCTGATTCCCATGCTGGATGGAGAAGACTGTGATTCATTAAGTTTCCCCTGTCTCTATGAACCAGGAGCAAACTCCATCCAGCTCCCCTTGATATGTAGATGAGACATTGCAATTGTAATGGCCTCCGTGATACAGGTAGTCCTTGACTTACAACAGTTCACTTAGTGACTATTCAAAGTTACAACGATAGTGACAAAAGCAACTTAGAACCGTTTTTCACACTTACGACCGCTGCAGTATCCACATAGTCACGTGATCAAAATTAGATATTTAGCAACTGACTCATATTTATGACGGTTGCAGTGTCCCAGGGTCACCTGATCACTTTTTTGTGACCTTCTGACAAGCAAAGTCAAAGGGGAAGCCAGGCTCACTTAAGAACTGTGTTACTAACTTAACAACTGCAGTAATTCACTTAACAACTGTGGCACAAAAGGTGGTAATAAACAGCAAAATTCACTTAACAAATGTCTCACTTAGCAACAGAAAGATTGGGCTCAGTTGTGGTCATAAGTCAAGGACTACCTGTACACAAGTGTACTAATAAATCAGCATGTAAAGCACACCCTGGAATAAAAAAACTTCTATTCTTGTTGAAACCCTTATTACTCTTTTAATAAATAGATCAGATTTATTGATTTATTGATCAGATTTCTGACATGCTGTGTGCCGAAAGTAGTTGTTTTGTACAGCTTTTTCCAGACCAAGTACAATTTGTGTACCACAATATGAGTATATGAGTAATGTGACACACATGAAAACAATTGTTTTAGTTCTGCTTAATTTCACATGTATTTGTTAAACTTATAACAATATCTTGCATACAATAATGGTAGGTGGTTCTCAACAAAACCAACAGTAACACAATCATGTCACCCACACTCAAAGCAGTCCAGCTCCATTAGGCTCCAACTGATAATTTGCAATGAATATTTTTTAAGCATTTAAAATTGTTTCTTTTCAAGGTGATCCTTCCTTGCTATTTACATCTATTTGCACATATTTTAATTTTGTCTTATTCAACAATTATTTTCCATCTTTCTTTATTTCATCTACATTGTACCTTGATCTTCTACATTTTCCCCCACTCTCTCCTTTATTCCTCTTTCTCATTTTTCCTTGAAATAGCTGAAGGAATAAGTGATATGTATATAAATGTTGTGTGTTTGTGTCTTGTTTTAAGGTGTTCAAAATAAAAATCTTTTAAAAAATTGTTTCTTTTGGAAAGGGGAATTTGATATTGTAATGAAAGAAAGAAAAAGAAAATGGTTAGATAGCTTCCTCTCTTTCATTCTTTTCCCATACTTTCCTTCTCTAAATGTATTTTGAACTTACTTAAACCTTTTTTTCCTTTGAGTCTTTGTCCAGTTCTTGCCTGGACAGTCTGGACAAGACTTTTCAGAATTGTTTGCCATTGCCTATTTCCTAGGGCTAAGAGAGAATGACTGGTCCAAGGTCATCCAGCTGACTTTGTGCCTAGGGCAGAACTCACGGCCTTCCAGTTTCCAACTAGATTACCTTAACCACTACACCACACTGGTTCTCACTTAACATTTAACTATTATATTATTAAAAATTGATTTTTCAAATCAAATTAATGATTATTATGGATGTTGTGAGATCCCCAAACTCAATAGATATGAATTAAACTTTATAGTCAAAGCTATGGTTTCCTCACTGTCAATGTCAGTGAATGCTAAATCATCAGAAAGACTCAACAAAGAAAAATTGAAGCCTCTGAATTGTAGTGAAGAACACTATATTACAGAATACTAGATGAAGCACAGCCATATTTCAATGTGATGGTCACCATTTTCTAGCTAGATAAAACAGGATTAGGCAAATGCACGGAGGATAGATTCAACAATAGTTGAATTGTTGGGTTGAAAAATGGAAGAGCAATAGCAATAGCACTTAGACTTATTTACCACTTCACAGGGCTTTACAGCCCTCTCTAAGCAGTTTAGAGTCAACATATTGCCCCAAACAATCTGGGTCCTCATTTTACCAACCTCAGAAGGATGGAAGGCTGAGTCAACCTTGAGCCGGTGAGAATCAAACTGTTAGCAGTCAGCAGAATTAGCCTGCAATATTGCATTCTAACCACTATACCACCACAGCTCTAAGAGAATGCTTATTTCCCAGAAACATCTCTTGAGTTGGTTGTGGTGGGAAATGGAAGTCTGCATGTGGTGGGGGATGCAGCTGTTTAGTGGCTTCTGCCTCTTTGTGCCTTCATGGGCATTGTAACAGTTCACTTGAGTTCTTCAAAAGAGGTAGGAATGGGGTGAGAGGCTTTAGTAAGAGACAGAAGATAGGAAAAAAGACTTAGGGGTAAGTTAAGATGTTGCAAATGTAACCAAATTATAAAATCTGATGAATTGCTCCACTGATTTTATAACTGGATTCATTTCCTTTGGGGGTGTTGGAAGAAATATCCTTCTGGGTTCAGCTCCAAGTGGGGAAAAAGACACTGGAAGCATGGAGACTGCTTGGAAAGATGGTTTAATGGTGGACAGGATCACATGGTTTGAGTTCCTGAACAGAAAAGGGCCGAGATGCTCAGCGTGCCTTGGTTTTATGCCCTCTCTGGCTTTGAATTCCTGGAGCCCAGGAAGAATATCCTGATTGGTTGCTGCCAGAGGTCATAGCTAGCCTTTTAGGT
Source organism: Ptyas mucosa (assembly GCA_012654045.1). Lineage (NCBI taxonomy): Eukaryota > Metazoa > Chordata > Lepidosauria > Squamata > Colubridae > Ptyas > Ptyas mucosa. Next base: position 17,506 of record WNWU01014413.1, on the reverse strand, counting down.
TGTCTGTGTGCCAAGTTTGGTTGAACCTTGGCAAGTGGTGCAATAAAGGGCAATTAAATGGCTCTGCCTGAAGGAGGTAAATCTTTGTTATGTAGAATAGACTGGCTCAGGCCTTAATGGCCCATTGACAAAGGTGGGGGGAATGAGTTTCTGCTTCTCTGAGTTTCTACTACTCTTTTAGGGAAAATATTCTGCCTTTTTAGTATATCCTAAAATATTGCATTCTTTTAGGAGAGTGGTGAGTGCTAACTTCCTTCAGGGGCTAAACAGAACAAAATTACTTGGCAATGGAATATTTGTAATGATGCAAAGTATAGATCATATGAGAGCACCCATGGATGATGTGTGTGTATGCAAATACTTCAGTGTTGTTCACTTTATACTAGAAAGGGAGAAGGATAGGATCCAAATTTGACAAGCAACGTGTGTCCTCTAGTGGTCATAGCTTGCAACTGCACCCTGGCCTTTAGCGTTGATGGATGGAACTTTAATCCAGCTGCTTGATTATTAATCATTGTGGGAACCAAAGAAAATTCAGCAACATTAATAGCAAACCAGAGAATGATTAGACAGAAGGGTGGAGGGAGAGAGAAATAAATAAATAAGAATTCACTTAAAGAAGTAGAGGCAATGAAGAATGCAACAATTTAAACAAGGTGAATTTAGTACAGGTAAAGCCCTTGACTTATATCTACAACTGAGCCCCAAATTTCCATTGCTAAACAAGACAGTTGTAAAATTAGTTTTTGCCACAGTCGTTAAGTGAATCTGACTTCCCCCATTGACTTTGCTTGTTAGAAGCCAGTTGGGAAGGTTGCAAAGAGTGATCACATGACCCCAGGACATTACAATTGTCAAAAATACACGCCAGTGGCCAAGCGCCCAAATTTTGATCATGTGACCATAGGGATGCTACAACAGTGGTGTGAGAAACGTCCATACGTAACTTTTCTAAATGCTGTTGTAATTTCAGATGGTCACTGAATGTTTGTAAGTCAAAGACCACCTGTAGTAGAAATACACTTGCTTCTAAAGTGAACAAAGATGCATTATCATAAGAAAAGCCAAGCAGAACATGTCATGTGCAACCCAACTTGGCTATATACATAATGTTATCCTAAGTGCAGCGAGACATCTTCCTGCCAACAAAAGTGTGTATAGTCAAGGCTATGGTTTTCCCAATTGCAATGTAAGAAAGTTAGACCATAAGGAAGGCTGAGCGCCAAAGAATTGCGGCCTTTGAACTATGGTGCTGGAGAAGACTCCTGCGAGTTCCTTGCGCAGCAAGGTGATCAAACTGGTCAGTCCTAGAAGAGATCAACCCTGACTGCTCTTTAGAAGGCCAGATCCTGAAGATGAAACTCAAATATTTTGGCCACTTAATGAGAAGGAAGGACTCACTGGAGAAGAGCCTAATGCTGGGAAAGATTGAGGGCAAAAGAAGAACGGGACTTCAGAGAACAAGGTGGCTGGATGGAGTCACTGAAGCAGTCGGCGTGAGCTTAAATGGACTCCAGAGGATGCTAGAGGACAGGAAGGCCTGGAGGAACATTGTCCATGGGGTCACAATGAGTCAGACACGACTTCACAACTAACAACAACAACCCTATGTGCAGTCAGTCCATCCATTCTGATGCAAACTATTCTGGCTGGTAAAGCTGTCCCTTTCCAGCAAGTGACTTTCCTGGTCTTGGAGTCTTGAGAATCTTTTGACATGAGATCCTGGGAAGTGAATCTCTGCTCTGCAAAGCAAGTCAGCCTCTCCTATGCTGGCTAGTTTACATAAGGTGTTCACTCATGGTTTGTTTAAACCAGGGTGTATTGAATAAACTGTGATGGCTGGATTCATTGATTGCACTAAAACAGGAACTGGCAGCCTTTTAGTATACTAGAGCTGTATGTTATCATTTCAGAGGTGGGGAGACGAGGTGGGGGAAGGGAACTTTAGTGGATGATAATGAGTAGCTGCTCTGCCCAAAGCAAGCAAAATAGTTTTTGACTTAATGCAATTTATAGACCCCCCAAAATGCAGGCACTCCAGAAATTAAAGATGAAAATTCAAGGTTCAAAGATATACGAGAAAAGAAAAAACAATTTTTTTTCACTCAAGGAAATGCAATCTGTTAAAGGTTGAACAAGAGGTACCTTTTTTTGTTGAAAGGACAATAATGAATGAGTAAATATAATTAATTAAAGAACAGCTTGAATTTTGTGACTGTTACCCCACCCCACCCCCCTTTTTTTAAAGTCATCTAATAAATCTTGTAATCAACAGAAAAAACAACCTCTAATACATTAACATTCTGATCTTCCTGTTTGGATTTCCTGACTAATGGTTTCTGTTTGTTTGCAGCAGGAACAGAATCTGCCACCCACCTCCTCTCACTACCCTTATTAGTCATGTTAAATTGATGTGTCAAGAGAATAATGATTTCATCAGATCCCAGAACATGAGGTGCTTTGTCTCCAAGTCTTATGAGCTGTGGTTTGCTGAGCTGAGTAGCTCTCTGTTCCTTTCCCTTTTGAATCATATGCCTTGCACATGCAGAATTTATTATTTTATTTTATTTTATTTTATTTTTATTTATTAATTTGTCAAGCATATATAAGATATTCTTTACAACCCAGTTCAATTCAGAAATATTTTGGACACAAACAAACAAAAAAAAAGGTTACATTTTGCTCAGACAGCTACATTCCATTTTTCTGGACCCAACTTTATATGGATGAACGAGGATCAGAATCTAGTGAAGTGTTTATCTATTCTTACACAGAGCTTCTTCCTGGAGCTCTGTTGAAATGGTCACTTGTTGTCTGCGTGCAGCAGAAAACTGAAAGTGGCGGTCCCATTGTGAATCAGAGGTATCCTTGTTCTGGCTTGCAGCTCCAGGACATATTTCATGCAGGGAAGGACCTCCCCTCCCATATTCCTGCTAGAAAAGCCATCTACCAAGCTCCAGCAGTTCCAGAAGGGCATTTACGGAAGGAAGGAAGCTGTAGAGAGTTCTGTTTTCTGCTGCTCTATAAAACCTGACTTGTAACTGCTGGTCAGCTGTTATTCAGGTTGATCCACGTCTCAGAGCAGAAATCAACTTGGAGATCTGGCTGTCAACAGAGAATGGGATTGGGCAAGAATCCATTCAAAGGACCAGCGAGATAGAAAACGTTGAAATGTATCAACATGAGTCACTGATATAAGAAGAAGGGGGAATATTTGGGAAAATATTTTGAAACAAGGTTCCTCTACCAAAGGAATGGTCTCTCTCTGTTCCAAAATGGTACCAGAAATACCAGAAAGATGGCAGAACTACATTTAGTGAAGAAAAGCTCAGAAGAATGGAGATCATCCTGTTCATAATGAATCATATCTAGAAAATGATGGTAAAATTGTTCCCAAATTGTGTTGCTGATAGTCTGCCTGTTGGGACATGCATCTTTGCTTGACTTGACTTTTTTGAGATTCAGATTTAAGTACGGTATATGCAGGCTTAATTGGAGAGCTAGAAAGTCATGGAACGGTCAATAGTCATGAATACTCCTTCAGTGGTATCCCTAAAAGATGGACATGTTTTCAATGTATTACTTCATTGCAAGCCTTTTGACTGAATTGTAAAAAAAAACAACCCCCCAAAACCCCAACCCTAAATTACCAGCCATCTCTCTCCAAGAAAATTAGGTTTAGTAAAGCATTTCTCTACTGCTCACTATCTCTGTTCAGTTCATTTAAAACAGTAATTCTGATTAACCCTGAAAAGCTGTGTTCCTTTCTACAGTACTTCAAAACTCCACATCTCAGCTGCTGGCCATGTTATCCATCACAAAAGGTAATCTTCGAATTCCTCTGCTATTTTTCAAGATCTCCTTTTCTAACACCCCCTCTGTGCTTCATTTCTATTAAATGTGCACAAGAATGAACATTTCCTGTGTGCCTTTAATTGAAAATAATCAAGATTCAGCACTCAATGGATGCTTGCTCTGTCAAAAACCATCAGATATACAGTACTTATTTCCTTCAAAATGTCAGCAGTTCCTCTTTAGAATTCCTTCTTCTGGCCAGATCTAGATCTTCTAGAAGTAGGCTCAAAATAGTGGCATCATTCTTTCACCACTCCCAGCCTTCCTTAAACCTTGGAGAATTTTCCTCCAAAACTGACTAAAATCTTCCTCAGTTTTGTCTTTCTCCTTTCCTCTGTAATTTCCTTCTGTCTGTCTAACAAGCTAGCAGCAGAGGGCAATCACACATCTCCAAGCCTTCTTCTTTCCTATGAACCTTTCTTGACTTTCCCTCCAGTGCCAACTTGACCACAGTCAGCTGCCTTCAGCAATCCTTGTTCAAGCTGCTTATGGAAAAAGAAGCAGGAGCAGGAAGGTCTACTACTTACCTGCATCCAAGCAGAAGACTGAGGTGGTTCTTCTCCAATCACTCTCCGGATGCTTGGAGTAGGGGCAAAGAAAAGACTTGGGCAGAAGTAGCAGCATTGGATTTTCCTCTAGCATTTACTAACTAGTGATTTCTTGGAGAGTAAACCAGGCTTGGAATTCCGCCTATTTCTCTGCAAAATTTTTCACTTCTGGCAATGCCTTAATAGGACTGATGTGTTGATTGGCAAAGTGGCTTGATCTCTAATTAAACTTTCAAGAAGAGGAGGAGGAGGAGGAGGAGGAGGAGGAGGAGGAGGAGGAGGAGGAGGAGGAGGAAAGAGGAGTTATGCTTTTTCCAAATGTTTATTTCCCTATTTGATAGGGAAAAGCCAAGTTGCCTAATGAAGAAACTGGTTAAATGCTGCTATTAAGCTGATAAGTGTATTTTTCTTGGGAAAATAAATTTGAGGAGGGAATAACTTATGTGTCTTAACAACACCATATTTTCCAGCTTAATATCATGAGATTTTTTAGCAATATTGAGCTGTGATGGTTTGTTCTATTTGTTTTGTTTTTTGTTGGATCATTTCTGTATTTCTGCCAGCACTGAAAATAGAGTAGAAAATTACAATAAAATACAGTATTCTGCCCAAGAGCTCTGCTTCATCATGTCATAACTAGCCTTTTGCCACAATCTTTTCCTTTTCTTTCCCTCCCAGCCTTTTTCAACAGTAAAAAGTAAGACTACTTTCTGCTTGCATATAATGGTTGGTGATTCATGGACATGTCTGTTTCTTGACAAGATTATAGAAATGGTTTGCCATTGCCTTTTTGGATGTAAATTTTTGAATTTCCAGTCTAGCCTACATCCCCGGGGCTCTCCCACCTAATACTAACCAGGCCTGACACTACTTAGCTTTCACATGCAGATAAGGTGAGACAGTTGTTATCACTGATGGATATTTATACATCTCTCAAACAGGAATTGACTCCATTCATCTGAAGGTCAATCTGTTTCTTCTATTGCTGTGAGTACTGAGTAGTTCTCAGAGAGATTTTTGATTTTCCTTCCTTACCACACAAATGAATCATAACCAAGTGAGTCTACCTGCAATTTATCTCTCTCTCTCTCCTCTCCCCCCTCCCATTATCTATCTCTCTCTATCTCTCTGACACACTCTCTCTCTCTCTTGGCCTGGAAGTGGGGGGGGGGGGGGGAACTGGGCCACGTGAGCTGAGCTCAACGTGTGAGCGGTGGGCTGGCATGCATGTGTATGCATGCACAGCTCAACTTGCATAAGTTGAGCTGCATGTGTGTGCACGTGGGCCAGCCTGCTGCTTGCGCAAATCGAGCTGTGCACACATGTGCACATTGACCCATCACTCACAGGGCCCAGTTCTGAATAGGCCATGGCCAGCTAGTGGGCTGCAGCCCAGTGGTTGGGGACCCCGATCTATCTTCTATCACAGGGGTTCCCAAACTTGGCAGCTTTAAGACTTGTGGACTTCGACTCCCAGAATTCTCCAGCCAGCTATGCTGGCTGGAGAATTCTGGGAGTCGAAGTCCACAAGTCTTAAAGCTGCCAAGTTTGGGAACCCCTGTTCTATCATGTCTGTCTGTCTGTCTGTCTACCTCCCTGTCTGTCGTCGTCATCTCCTTATTTGGATCCTGATGAATGAGAAATGCACAGTATTTATTTCTGCCGCTTCATCTCTTAATGTTTTCCTCTTTCTCTTCCATTGCTTACTGTTTCACTCTTCCATTTTAGCATTTGACAGAATGTATACATTTGCATTCCATTAAATGAATAAGGGATCCATAGCATGATGGCATAAACCAGTTGGTTCCCAATGCTCAAATTATTTGTTTAACTAAAGATAAAAATGTGAAACACTATTACTTTACATGTTTGAACTTGACTTCATAAATAATTGTCATATTTTTTCCTGACAAATAGAATTCTCTTTCCAAATATAATATTTTTTCTACAATTGTTATAATACTTAAAAACATGCTCAGGAAGGAGATACATTTGATAGGCAAGCTTCATTTTTGACTCAATTCCTACCTAGAAGCAGACACTGGGTTTCTTCCAAAATGTCATTAGCCGACCTTTATTTACGCAACAGCAGTTTTTCTCATCCTTTTAGAATTGCTCTTGGATGAGTAAAACTTCAAATTTCTAGAGCATGTTTTGGGAGCAAAGGTTTGGAGAAAAAGTTAATAGATGGATTGACACTACTGAATTAAAGTAGCACATTAAAGTTTGGAGTGTGTGTGTGTTTGTGTTCTGTAGAAACCTTTGACTATAGAGACCTGGAAACTGTGGGCACATCTGTCATTTTGACAGCATGTCTTAAGCATTCTTAAGCACAATTCCAGATGTGCAATGGTTGCCACTGGAAGTGCTATTTACAAAGTATCTTCCATATTGGGTGAGATCAATCATCAAACATAGATTTACAAGAAGGTAAAGTGTTGAAGTAAAAAATGACAATAAAGGTTATCTTATCTAAAATATGTAACGAAGTACCATATACACATATGCTTGAAAAAAGTTAAACAATAGATGCTAGGAAGGAAAAAAAGTGTAGTGATTAAGGTCCTGGACGTGGATCAAGGAAACGTGTGTTCATTAAAATGTTTTTTTTAAAAGTATTACAAGTTCAAGCAGGATAGGGAACCGAAGGTATCACGAGGAGGATCCTGGATAGATTTCATAAGCAGTTAGTATTCTACAGGACATTTCAATCCATTTGAAAGCTATTTCTCCTCCAAACAAAATCAGAAATTGATGAAAGAAACAAATCATAATTAAAATATTATTTAACGATTAAAAAAAATGAAATTGAAATAAAGAGAATGCACACAGACATTATTTGTTAGGTAAAGGCTTTTGGCTCCTACCTCAAAGCTCTCACATGCTAATTTCTTCTCTTCAGGTAGAGATATGTCAGAATCAATATCATTTTCATCATCTAACTTTATTCCCAGGGTCTTTATTTTCTGCCGCAAATTCCTGATGTGCAATTTCAAGTTTGCGAGTTCATTTTTCAGATCTTCTATCTCCTTTTCAAAAAGACAGACCAAAGCAAATGAGAACCTGTGAGACATTGATCAAAATGTCAAAATCAAAAATATTCTGCAATAGCGTACTGTAGTGATTAAGGTTGAGGGAGCCATTTTAGTGTAGAGGTTAAGGTGCTGGGGGAAAAAAAACGGGAGACACTGAATTCTAGTTCCACTTTTGGTATGACAAATGGCTGGGTGACTTTGGTCCAGTCACTCTCTCCCAGCCCAAAATATCAGACGCAGGCTGTTGCAACAAATGGATTAACACTGAATTGATCCAAAAACAAAGCAGATCCTGTGTGAAAATGTGTGAAAATGTGTTAGGAAACAAAAAAAAAAAGTGTAGTGTGCTGAATCAAGGAAACCTGTGTTCAAATTCCCATTCAAAGTACAGCTATATCCATGGTATCAATCTTCAGGCAAATATTGCTAGATGCTGATTTACCTGTACGTAATCCTCCTTAACAGCTTTCAGGTCAGTGTTCAATTGATCTACTTCTTTTTGAAGGGCTTCTTCATTAGGGCTCCTAAAAAATGATATATTTCTTTATACAACTGTTGTGGAATAAAAAACAATGTTTTTCCTTAACATAAACTTAATAATTTCACTTGTTCTTTGGTCTGTTCTTGGTAACACAGACACTAAAATTTCTTGGTATTTTCCAAACATGTCCAACCATTGCTATTGCTCTCAAGGGAGATAAATCAGATGTGCAAGTGATTCCACAGATCTGGAGGGCACTAAAATAGAGAAAGTGCCATGAAATCATTTTTTACTCCAAGCAACCACATACTGTAGCCGTCTATCCCTAAGCTGTCCTTGAGGTCTTCCAACATTGCACTCATCACCATTATAGCGAACATAGAGAAGGTATTTATAAAGAAGGTCCATTAGAAATCGAGTAACCAGCTGGAGGAAACTGTCCTATCCTATAAATATGATTTCCCCTGGATTCTGAGGGCTAGAAGGATCATAAAAGCTGAGATTAATTATACTATTATACTGAGATCCATTATACTAACAATCCAGAGATGTTGTTTCTGGTGAAGAAATGATTGGTTTTTAATTCACTAGGGCAGTGATGGCTAACCTTTTTGCCGTTGCGTGCCAAAAGTGGGGGGGAGCGCGGGAGGGTTGTGTGCGTGCATGCCCGCACCCATAATTCAATGTGCCCTGCCCCACGTGCATGCACCCATGACCCCCCTGGTGCACCCCGCTTTTGGCTCGGGTTGGCCCAGTGAGCCCGGTAGGCCGGCTTTTTGCCCTCCCCAGGCTCCAGAGGTTTTCTAGGAGCCTGGGGAGGGTGAAAACAGCCTTTACCCCACCCCCCCCGAGGCCCTCCAGAGGCTGGAAATGGCCCGTTTCCCGACTTACGGTGGGCCTAAAAGGCCCCAAAATCAGCTGGCCTGCGCACACTCACATGCGTGCTGGAGCTGAGTTAGGGCAACGCTCGCATGCCCACAGATATGGAGGTGGCACGCGTGCCATAAGTTCACCATCACGACACTGGGGGGGGGATTTTTTTTAATTTTTTTATTTTTATTCTTATTTATATGCCGCCCTTCTCCGGAGACTCAGGGCGGCTTACAATGCGTTAAGCAATAGCCTTCATACTTTTGTATATTTTATACAAAGTCAGCTTATTGCCCCCATAAACTGGCTCCTCATTTTACCTACCTTAGAAAGGATGGAAGGCTGAGTCAACCTTGAGCCTGGTGAGATTCGAACTTACAGTAATTGCAGGCAGCTGGATGTTAAATGCTGCCTTGTAGGAGGCATTAGCCCCCTACGCCACTCAGGCTCCTGAGTGAAATGAAACGTAAGATTTGAATGCTGGACTAATTATGGGCTGATCCATACTTCCTGCTTGCACAAGGATAGGCCACCTACAGCTTTCGGTAGCAGGAATGGATGATTAAAAAAAAAATTAATATTTGTTACTAGACCGCCCTTCTCCCTCAAGCCTCAGCCTGTCCCGAGACAGTTAAGAAGGTAAACTCCACCAGCGTTTTCTTGCTCCACATCAAAAAAAATTCTCTCCCCTTTCCTGACTTCCCGCTGGTACAAGCCTGATGGGTTTCATTCATCTTGCACAAATCCCTTGATTCTAGTTGGCTGGTGTGTGCTGTGGCAGGCACACCCACTCTCTACTTTTGAGCTATCTCATACTGTTTGCCATGAAAAGCTAGCTAGACCTTGAGCTTATTCCCCACTGGGGTTTAGTAGAAGAGAAAAGTTGGGCATCTGTTTATTTATTTATTTTTTCAACAGACTCAGCATGGAAGGGGGGCCATTTGTTTTGGTGGCCACTGTTGGCTTTTTTAGCTGCTTGAAATGAACAAGAGTTCTGCCCAATTTTCTCTTCCATTTCAATGGGCAAGGAGAACTGTAAAACGGTGTATGTTTATCACCAGTAAGTAGTTAGGGGACCTGCCCACAGGAGGGAAAGCAATCTGTTGCTTTCCTGCTGTTGTTGGGAGTGGAAAAGCAACAGGAGAATCCATCAATCAAGGTCTGTGTTAACAACAGTTTAACCAGAAGGCTTTGCCTTCACTGTGGCCAAAATGGAGACAGGATTAAGCAAACTTCATTGTCACCTGTTTACGCAGAGGAGATAGGAACTTGAACGCTACAGTGTGGAAAAGCTCTCTTATCCATATCCACATGTCTTTGAGGCTTGTAGTTGGCCCTTCTAACTACAACATCTGTAATAAAACTACTTCATCAAAGAATCTCCATAGACCTTCTTCATCATAGATATACAGTACGTCCTTGAATCATTTCCTTCTAGCTTCCTTGGGTGAAGCCCAACATTCTCAGGGATCACACATATGATTGCATACTTGTGAACCAGTTGGGGGGAAGGGAAACCACAAGAGTTTGTGTAAACCATATGGAGTTACTCTTCCATTATTTAAAAAAAAAACATGACTAAGTATGGGAGGATAGAGAACAGCCAATGGCGAAGCCATAGCCCACATCACCTGAGATTAAATAGAATTTCCCAAAGCTCTTGATTTGTATTACTAAAATAGGTGCAAACATTGAGCTGAACTCCACATTTGATCCCGCAAAGGGGTCCTTCTGTCCTTTGGATCTGGCACAGCTTTTTTATAGGTTAAATAACGTGGAAACCATCCTCATTGCTCTCGTCTGGAGTCCCTGAAAAACATGCCATGAAATTATGGGACCCTCCAGAGCAGGGTTTCTCCAACTCAGCAACTTTAAGATTGCTGGGGAATTCTGGGAGTTGAAGTTCACACATTTTAAAGTTATTGAGATGGAGAAATCCTGGTCTAGAGAATCCAGGAGATCTAATGGAGTGACAAAGGGAGGGGGGAATAGACCAAGTTTGATTTTCCTTTACCCCAGAAGTAGCAATCTACAGACAATGAAAGACCAAAATGCAACCAAGAATTGAAATCACTAAAAAGATATATTGCAAATTAGGATTAGCAACTGAGAGCCAGTGTAAATGTTAAGGCATTAGACTTAGGCTGGAGAAAGTCAGGTTTAAGTCCCAGTTCCATAACTGAGGCCATCTGGTAACTTTCAAACTGTTAGGCCAAAATCTCACAAAATTGTTGTGGGAAAATCATTAGAAGAAACTCTGGCAAGCCATCTTCAAAAGAGGCAACATAAATAAAACACTGTAAGCAAATGGTAGCTTTCAAGAAGACAGCATCTAGCTCAGTGGTGGGTTTCAAAATGTTTTACTATCGGTTCTGTGGGTGTGGCTTGGTGCGCATGGCATGGCTTGGTGGGCATGGCTTGGTGGGTGTGGCAAGGGAAGGATACTGTAAAATCTCCATTTCCTCCCCACTCCAGGGGAAGGATACTGTAAAATCTCCATTCCCTCCCCACTCCAGGGGAAGGTTACTGCAAAATCCCCATTTTCTCCCGATCAGCTGGGACTTGGGAGGCAGAGAATAGATGGGGCCAGAGCCAGTCAGAATTTTTACTACCAGTTCTCTGAACTACTCAGAATTTCCGCTAATGGTTCTCCAGAACTGGTAAGAACCTGCTGAAACCCACCTCTGATCTAGCTTCTTTACACTCAATATTTCCTTTATCCCAGTAACATATAAGCATTCTGGGATCTCACTCCTTCATTACAATATTGTATAGCCTAGATATAGTTGGACTAAGAATTTTGTGGTTTGTTTATAGGAATGAACTTTGCCCAGTTCAAAGACAGCATTCATTTATAGACCTATATAACGTATCACATCTGAAGTTCAAATTCTCAGAAGTAATAAGGAAAAGCCATTAGTTGATCCTACATTATTTTCTCAGTAAAGGGAAACTCTGCTCATGTGAACATGTTGCAGAATTTCTCTTTCTTCCGGAATAAATTCTGGAATTTTAGTGGGTAAAATTGAAAATGTATTATGCCTAGGTTTAGATAACTGCTCTGGGCACCTTATGGGAGCCTGCAAATAAAGATGTTTTGTTTAAAAAGGACAAAGCTGTAGTTATCACCATTAAATCAATGAAGGCACTACTGCTTCAGAAACAAATTGTAATGTTCAGTGGTGCTTACTGCTAGAACAATGTCACTTCAAACTTCATTGAGGTTATTTCCAAATCTCCGAATGAGCCTAATAATAAATCATCCTTTATAAATAATAAAAGATTCTCTCTAGCTCAAGCTATGTTTGACAAGGCCAGACTTCTTTGCCTGAATTATATAGAATGGGAAGAGATTCCCATTTTTAAAGCAAAAGAAATATATCAGCAAAAGAAATAGAATGCAAATTAAATCCACTGTTTTGCTATGGAAACCTAGCCAACAGAGATGTGCTTCTGTAAGTTTTAATTGTTACATATAACTAGATTGTTACATATAACATATAACTAGAGCATACAAAATATTTGCTAGACCAATTCTCGAATACAGCTCATCTGTCTGGAACCCACACTGCATATCGGACATTAATACAATTGAGTGTTCAGAGATCTTTCACGAGAAGAGTCCTCCACTCCGCTGCTCGCAACAGTGCCTTATGCCACCAGACTTGAAATTTTGGGCTTAGACAACTTAGAACTACGCTGCCTTCGGTCTGACCTAAGCATAGTACATAAAATTATATGCTACAATGTCCTACCTGTCAATGACTACTTCAGCTTCAACCACAACAATACATGAGCACACAATAGATACAAACTTAAGGTAAACCACTCTAAACTTGATTGCAGGAAATACGACTTCAGTAACAGAGTGGTCAATGCCTGGAATGCACTACTTGACTCTGTGGTTTCTTCCCCAAACCCCCAAAACTATAACATTAGACTGTCTACTGTTGACCTCACCCCATTCCTAAGAGGTCTGTAAGGGGTGTGCATAAGTGCACCTACATGCCTATCATCCCTGTCCTACTGTCCCCATTTACTGTCTCCATTATCCTTATCCTGTATTCATAATCATGTTTATACTTATAGTTGTTATCTAATACATGCTTGACAAAATAAATAAATAAAATAAAAATAAATATATATAAGCTGGTAACCGTTTTCTGAGGCTCAGTGGACAATGACAGCAGACACAGGACCACAAGGCTGCTACAAATTGTACCCCTAGAAAGTGTGGAGTATTTTTTTTTATGTATGTACACTAACAATATCTCAGATTTTCCTCTTCTGCCATGTTGTTTTGTACAGAACATTTTTCTTCATCCTCCTGTTTTCTGCTTTCTAGTCATGAAGGTTTCTTTTCCCTCATGCCTGTACACTTTCAAGAGAAAGTCTTCAAGATTATCTCTAGGCCAGTGGTGAAATCCACATTTTTTTACTACCGGTTCTGTGGGCATGGCTTGTTGGGCGTGGTGTGGCTTGGTGAACGTGGCTTGGTAGGTGTGGCAGGGGAAGGATACTGCAAAATCCCCACTCCCACCCCACTCCAGGGCAAGGATACTGCAAAATTCCCCATTCCCTCCCTACTCCTGGGGGAAGGATATTGCAAAATCTCCATCCCCACCCCACTCTGGGGCCAGCCAGAGGTGGTATTTGCCGGTTCTCTGAACTACTCAAAATTTCTGCTACTGGTTCTCCAGAACCTGTTGGATTTCACCCCTGGTCTAGGCTCAGCAGATTTTGACACAACACAAATGTTGGTGGAAATAAATACAGTGCACCGGTATACCCCATGTACATTTGTATTATCTCTTTAACAGCTCCATCTCATCCAAAAAGAATTCTACATCTCACAAAAGTTTTTCTACTGTGGAAGATATGTAGTTCTTCCAATAGATAACATCTATTTTGTGTATTCTTTTCAAAGAAAGAAAACACAGAGCTCTTCAATCAACTGGTTTCTTATACTGTTAACAGTGACAACTCTCCGATTTAACCGTGTACCGTTGTGGTACAACAGTCAGTGACTCTGGTAACTACATCCATTAATCATGTTTGCTTGATGGCCAACGGTGATCAGCTCGTATCCACTTGAGATGTCATTCATGTACTTTTGTTTAGAATGGTGAAGGCTCCGAATAACAATTATATGCTAAACAGTTACTTGTGACTCGTAAAGGTGAGGGAGGGGAATTAAAATTGAATACCGATGAGCATGTCACATTAGTAAAAAAATAATGCTTTCTGAGAGGCTTGGAAACCTTGTTCAGGTACTGATTATGGCTTGCTTCTTTGTGACGTCAGCTCTGCAAGATTAATGTCATATCTTGCAGGATTTTTTTGCAATACGCTGTAGCCCCAAGGCTGCATAAAATCTTACTTAGCTGCCAGATATAAAATGCACAACTTAGAACCAAGTCCTAAGTGGCATTTGAGAAAGGCAAGCGGATTAATCGTACTAGAAGGCCATGCCAGAATATTTTACAAAATCATTTTCCAGAATCAATTTATTAGGCAATAGATTAAATATTATTTACACAATCGCTGTTCGAAAATTAGAAATCTTCTCTTACAGTGTACTTTCTATTGTTGCATGCATCACAATTATTCAATTTGCCTAAATATAACTCAAATATATTATGGGATGGATGGATACACACACACACACACACACACACACACATATATATATGGTATATATATGAATACTGCTCTTGATAATGACAGTGACATGGCTTTCTGGTAATCTATTCAAGTAGTCCTCAATTTACAACCATTTATTTAGTGGCCATTTGAAGTTACAACAGCAGTGAAAAAAGTTACTTATGACCGTTTTCACACTCACGACCTTATGATGATGCAGCATCCCATGGTCATGTGGTCAAAATTTGGGCTCTTGGCAACTGGCATTTATGATCATTGCAGTGGGAGATCGCCATTTGTGACCTTCCCAGCAGGCTTCCCAGCAAGCAAAGTCAATGAGGGAAGCCAGATTCACTTAAGAACCGCATGATTCCCTTAACATCTGCAGCAATTCACTTAACAACTGTGGCAAAAAAAGAGATCATAATAAAATAGTGCGAAACCCACTTAATAATTGCCTTGCTTAGCAACAGAAATGTTGGGATCAATTGTGGTCGTAAGTCAAGGACTACCTGTAATTCTGCAAGACAAGTTTTCATGCAGGTCTGTGCTTTGGGGCTGGACAAAGTCCAGGTTTTAGGAAAACTCAACCTTCTGTAACTCACTTCTTCCCCAGTCCTTTATGTTTTGACTTCACAATTTCCTGTAAAATGTAACTCAGTCGGTCAGATGGATACTTTTGGGCAGCATTCTTCAATCCTTGGATTTCGAGATCTTTCTGATGCAGCAAAAGGACCAACGAACGGTAGTTTTCCAGCAATTTGGAATCCTGAAGCAGAAAACTGGATTCCCTGTTAAGGAAAGAGAGCCCAATGGTTATCATGCTGCCACCCTCAAGGAGGAGCTCTTTGGTTTAGGAGTAGACTAGCTACCGTAATCCCTTGTCAGAATAAAAATAGATAATAGGGTATTGCTGCATCAAATAATTGGAAGAAGCATGAAGGGACATTCCTCCTCGTTCATAAACCACAGGTTCTTCTTGCAGACAGGTGGGCATATCCTTTCTCTGAGTAGATGCTAGTGGCAAGGCTAATTCAAAACATCTTGATGCCCCAGGAAGGATTTATTATATTACAAATCCAGGACAAGAGAACACCGTCATCTCCAGCATACCGTAGGTGTGCCATTCTCCATGATCTTTAAACATTTATGATCAATTTTACCAAATGACGGTTCATTGCCTGATGCCAGTGGTCATTTCCCCTGCATCATCTCTAGCCCAGAACGTTTGAGGGAATGGCTAATGTATACTTTTTTGCAAATGGAAATTAAATGGTACAGTGAATTCTAGCCTGATTTATTTTTTCCCCCCTGCTTGTTCTATTACGTTTATTGAACATTTTTTTAATACGAGCAAGCAAACAAACAAACAAAAATAAATATTTACATCATCTTCTTTTCAACATCTTTGTATCAGTAATCTATATTTATACATTTTCTCTTTTTTATCTTAATCTATCTCTTATACATATATTCCTAGTAAATCCTATCTTCTCCTATCTTCTCTTAATCTAAATATTTTATTTACTTTTAACATAAACAGGTACCTAGTTTCCTTTCCACAATGTATATCTTCCATTTATTTCCATATTTCTCCACCTAATTTAACTATTGTTTAGTTTTCTTTTGTCCCCCTTTTTGCCTGATTTATTTTTAATATTGAGAGAGCTTTTTTTTTTTTGCAGGCCTTTTATACCCAGAGAAGGAAAGAAATATTGTTACACTACTTTCTCACCTGCTCTCTGAAATCAGCCAGCCAAAAAGACAAGTTTATTATTGCTATGCAAACTCAGTTATTGTTCCCTAGCATCAGGTGGAAACTTCCCAAGGCAGCTCTTAGTTACTGCCCTGTTTTATCTCTGTGTTGCAGGAAAATGGTCATAAAATAGACAGAGCAAGTGCCCGCTTGGATTTACCTGGAAACTGACAATCCAGGACAATTAAGGTAGGCTGCCTGGATGGTTTATCATACTGCATTTTCTTTCTTTTTTCATGGGACACTATTTTATCTTTTTAATAAATTTGCTTGTCCTGAATCTTTAGTAAGATTCAGTTGTTCCCTAATCATTGTTAATATTGCAGTAATGGACAGAACTGCAGTACTTTTTGGAGAGTCAAAAACAAAGGATCGAATCCTCATAATTCAAGTCCCCATAAACTCATTTGGTGACTTTAAGCCACTCACTGGTTTGTTGTGAGAATAAAAGGAGAAGTGAGTGAAACCACCACGCCTTGAGCTTTTGGGGGGAAAGAGAGGCAAATACAGTAAATGCAAGAAAGAAGTTACCCTATAAATTCGATCTCAGTGTTCCCAATGGACCCGGAAACCCCAGTCTACCTCTCAAATTTTTGATTCTGAGGATTCTTTAAATTTATTTGACATTTAAAAAAAAACAAATACCCCCAACAACTGTGTTTCCAAAATGATCTATAAAATGTTTTGAAGCAAAAGTTAAACAAAATTAAACTACTGTATTTTTTGGACTATAAGACGCACCAAGATTTCGAAGAGATAAGTAAGAAAAAAAAGGTTTTTGCCTTTCCCAGCCCAGGAGCACTCTGCAGGCCTCACAAACCCTCTGTGTGCCCCATTTTTCGCAAAAATGGGCCCGTTTTTCACAAAAATGGGCCCGTTTTTTGCCCGTTTTTGCAAAAAACGGGGTGCGCAGAGGGTTTGGGAGGCCTGCAGAGTGCTCCTGGAGGTTGGGGGAGGGCAAAATGCCCCCATTTTGGCAAAAAACAGGCCCATTTTTTGGAAAAATGGAATGAGCAGGGCGGGGCTTCAGGAGGCCAAAAATAGCTGTATTCGATTTATAAGGCGCATCAACATTTCCACCCTCTTTTAGGGGGAGGGGGAGTGTGTCTTATACTCTGAAAAATAAGGTAAATTCTGCAGCTTAAAGTAGCAATTAGCTCTAGGCCAAAAAAAAAAAAGTAGATTCCCTGCCAATCTTTTTGGCAATATTATAGAAATGGCTTGCTGTTGCCTTTTCATGGGATCTTTTATTCCCAAGCTTAAATATTTATTTATTTATTTATTTATTTATTTATTTATTTATTTATTTATTTATTTA
>WNWU01014408.1:0-13689 GCA_012654045.1 Ptyas mucosa | reverse complement strand
AAAGATCAAATAAAACTGATGAATAAAATGGGCTTTAAGATTGAGACAAAAGTAAAATATCTGGGTATCGTTACGATAAATACAAAGTGTATGATATTTCAAAATAACCATGTTAAGACATGGAATGAGGTTAGAAAAGACGTGTTAAGATGGGAGAAACTGCCATTTTTATTGCTGAGGAGAATTTCTATGATAAAAATAAAAGTTTTGCCTAGAATTATGTTTTTGCCTTAGACAGTATCTGTTTTGATGACTGATGCACAATTTAAACAGTGATAAAATATTTATTTAAATTTGTGTGGCAGGGGAAAATTATGAATTAAATTATGAATTAAATATAAGATATTATAAGATGCAAAAGAAAGAGGAGGAGTGGGTCTACCTGATTCAAAATTGTATTTTGCAGCTTGCTATTTAGTGTGGATGAATCAGTGCTGCTGAGAAATAGAAGGCTCTTGGTGTCTAAAGTCCTTGACATGCCACAGATTTAGGTGGCATGAACATTTGTGGAATGACAAAGTCAAGATTAAGGTGGATTTTAAAAATTGTTTTGTT
The DNA here is from genome assembly GCA_012654045.1 of Ptyas mucosa. Taxonomy (NCBI): domain Eukaryota; kingdom Metazoa; phylum Chordata; class Lepidosauria; order Squamata; family Colubridae; genus Ptyas; species Ptyas mucosa. Next base: position 13,134 of record WNWU01014408.1, on the reverse strand, counting down.
GGACTGCCCTATTAAGGATATGGAATAGATAAAACCCAGCTTGTGCCCTCTGTGAGTCTCAGCACAAATAGCATTTTATAGGTGAAAAATAATAGGAAAACAAAATGGCTAATTTATTGTGAGATACTAGAATTTTGTCAAGGAGAGTACAACTTCTCGCAGAGATATATTTGCCAATGATTTTCTTATCTACATTTATTAGAAAGATTTAAAGTATACAGAAGACCTGCACCTGAAATAGAATTGTGTATAAATAAAAAATTGTGTAATTGCTAAACTGTGTACAGTTTTACTGAAATTTGAAACAGAACAAGTAAAAGAATGTTTGACATTTGGCTAAAATTTTGGATATAATATACAGATGGAACACTGGGAAACGTGATTGAAAAGATTAAAATTTATGCTGTGTTATACCAACAGAGAAATTGATCTAGATTCTAGAATGTAAAAAGGCACTTCAAATTTATGTTAGAAATGTGAACAACAAGAAGGGTTATCCTATCATGCTTGGTGGATATGTAAAAAAGCTAGAAAATTTTGGATTCAAATTAACACACCGATTCAGAGGATTGTAAAGATAAATACAAGTGGAGTTGAATCCAGGTTCTCCCTGATCCTCATCCAATTTTTAACCATTGCATACATTGTCTCCCAATAATGGATGTTGACCAGTGGTGAAACATAAAATTTGTTACGACCGGTTCTGTGGGCATGGCTTGGCGGTGGTGGGGGTAATGTGGGTGGGTGGGCATGGCCAACCTTTTTTTTTTCTTTTAAAACCATTTTTTCTACAACCTCTTCAGCTGAAGGGGTTGTAGAAAAAATGCTTTTAAAAGCCTCTGACAATCCCAGCTGAGCCGCGCGATCAGCAGAGGCTTTTTTTTTTACTTTTAAAAGCATTTTTTCTGCCGAAGAGGTTGTAGAAAAAATGCTGTTAAAATTTTTTTTTAAAGCCTCTGGTGATTGCACAGCTCAGCTGGGCATGGAGGGGGGGGCAGGGATTTTTGCTACTGGTTCTCTGAACCACCTGCTGCCATCGCTACTGGATCGGGCGATCCAGTCCGATCCAGGAGCATTTCACCCCTAATGTTGACTAAACATGCCTATGATAAACTGCTCATGTGAGACTTTAGCTGTTTGTCACTAGCAGAAGCTGACATCAAACCTATTAGCTAGCACAGCCAGCTCCAAAGAAAGGCAGAAACTGGATAAAATAGAAGCATTAAAGTGGAAGATGCAAAATGGTTACTAACTTTTTTGTTGTTGTTCAAGAAATTACCTTTCCTTTCCAGTCCATGAAAGGATCATCCGTAAATGTCAAAGCTTTTCGAATGTCATCTTTATTTGTTGCATAAGCCGTACGTATCTCATTCCCGATTTTTCTTAATACCTCATACTTTCTGTAGAACAAAAGACAATTTTAAGAAATGGCATATATTACTACTGGATGAAAAGTGGTGTAGATGATATACTTTGCATATTAACTTCAAAGTTAGGAAGTGACTGCAGATAGTTTGGATGGCATATTGTGGGTCCTCTCAAAAAAAGAGCTGCCAAGAACGCCTGCATTGTTACAAAAATAACTATCTTGGTTGGACATGGCTACCAGCGAAGACTCATTTGTTAGAAACCCTTCTATCCCTCTAAATTGGCATGGTGTTCTTTACCCACCTCAACAGATTTATGTTGGCTTTCTGGGAAAGCACACATTTCCAAATTGATCGCTATGCCCATACTCTATTTTAATTTTTATGTGACTACCCATTGCCCAAAAATGTTCTTAATGAAGCCCAAAGGAGTTACACGTTGGCATTTGAGCATGTTTTTCCAGTAGATTGACAGATCCTTCAGTGTTGCTTCTGGTTGTCACTGGTCATGACATCCCAATTTTCCTTGTGCCAGCTTCCTGTAATATTATCTTCACTTTGTCCCCAGTGACTGAGACAGCCATAAGTCATCCTTAGTTTTACTACTATTCCCACCCACCCCAAAAAAAACCTAATGTAACCAATGTCAGCCACAAGTTGTATAAGGCAATTTCTTAGGAACAAAAGCCACAACACAGCTAATTTTATACCAGTGTGGTTTTCTGCTTGACCTGAAGATGAGTAGAGACCACTATAACACAGCAGTGGGAAAAGCCCATTAGACTCTGAAAGATAGATGGAAACAAACACTGTCTTCATAAATCCCATGGTCTCTTTTGTGATAGGATTTTGTTGGAAGGGAGGCTGTCTAACGTTTCAGAATATCAGAATAATTGAGTTGGAAGGTACCTTGGAGGTCTTCTAGCCCAACCCACTGTTCAAGTAGGAGACCCTATACTATTTCAGACAAGTACAAGTCCAATGTCTTCTTAAAACCTCCAGGGATGGAGCACCCAAAACTTCTGAAGATAAGTCATTCCACAGATTAATTGTTCTGTCAGGAAATTTCTCCTTAGTTCTGGATTGATTCTCTCCTTGATTTGTTTCCATCCATTGCTTCTTGTCCTGCCTTCAGGTGCTTTGGAGAACATGTTGACACCCCCCCCCCCTTCTTTATGGCAGCTCCTGAAATATTGGAACACTGCTATCATGTCACCCCATCAGTCCTTCTTGTCATTAAACTAGTTACTAGATATATCCAATTCCTGCAACCGTTCTTCATATGTTTTAGCCTCCAGTTCGCCAACCATCTTTGCTGCTCTTCTCTGCACTTTTTCTAGAGTCTCAACATATTGTTATATTGTGGCAACCAAAATTGGATGTCTGATATGGATGAAAGAGTGGGAGACTTTGAGAAATAGGAGGTTATTGGAGTTGCAAAGACATGATTTGGGATTTGCACCCAAAGCACTTATTAGTATTGGTACACCTTTGCTTTCTTTTAGCATAGTCATTCTACTGTACTTATGCTTACTATTAAATTTATATGCTGCCCAACTTCCGGTGACTCTTTATTATGAGATGGGGTAGAATTCTAGCATTAGTTTCAGTTTAGAGTTGGCAACTCTACATTGACAAGATAGGGAAACTGGCATTTGATTGTTTTATAATGTTTATCATTCATTTCTGTTTGCTTCTTCTTTGGTGATAGAAATGGGGTGACTGCCTTAAATTCAGAATTATCTTTCAGGGACATATCACAATCAGTATCCTGTGTTAGTATTTTGAGAACTGGCTGCATTTAATGACTTTTAATGCCAATTTTGCTTTGATGTCTATAGGACATTCATCATCATCAGCTTAAATGAAATATTTTGCTGAATGACTAATAATATCCTTGTGCGCCGTCTCATCCTTGCAAGGAAAATACAATGGAGCAATTCTGAGAGCAACTTTTTCTCCATATTAATTGCACTGTTCTCAACAATATCCGCTCATTGAGATGATAAAATAAATTATAAGCTATGTAATCAATTCCTGGAATTCAATGCTGAGGACAATTTTTTTTTAATTTAAAAGATCAGCAATGAACAGATTGCATAATTTCAGGTCTGTCATTCTAGCTCTTCTTGTAAAACTCCTTCTCCCATGGCTATTATGCTAATATTCAGACAGTCAAGTCAAATTAGCCAGTTACAAAATTTCTTGTATTAACTTACGTCTCTTTGGACCAGAAATATGGATGGTAGATCAGGTTTTCCAGTAGACGATCGGCTAGGGTAGTTCGGTCAGAGACTTCCAGTTTTTGTCGCAGGTCTTCAATTTCCTTTATATTCTCCTCTACAGTCTTTGGACATTCTGTAGGCAAATGTTCAAAGTCCAGATGACCTCTCATCACAACATAGAGGATAAGTTTTTGGAGACCCTGTGTGCACAAACAAATGTCTATATCACCCCAGAACAATTAGAGCGGATTTCCTCCTTTAACCTATATGCTACAGCTGGATTCTCATAGGGTAGTAAGTTCTGGGACCAGATTGTAGCTAGTTCATTTTAACTAATGCAGGAAGTACCAAGCATACACATCACTAAATAGTAAAATTATAACTTGTAAATTATGATTTGCTTTGCTTCATAGACTAAGTGGACAACTTAAATGGAGTGAAATAGTGTGGTAACTTTCCCAAAATGGTCACTCTGGTAAGATTCACATCAGCACAAGGATGACTAGCAGAACTGTAGATCTGTAAAAAAAAAGTCAATTTATTTTTTAAAATAGAACACCATATCTAATTTGTATTTTAGAAATAGATGTAAATTATTAAGTATAACCGGGTATGTGAGTTTTTCAGAAATAAAAATACCATAACATATATTAGGTTTTTATGGAAAAAACTTCTGTAGACTAGAACCAATATTGCATTTTTTTTCTTATTCTTTGGCGATTATAATTACATTTAACATTCTGCAGAATGTAGAAGATTGGAGACCGATAAAGATAATTATTTACCTGTAGATCTTCTGAGATTACAGAATATTTTGTATCATCAGTTATTTCTCTGCTCTTATCAAAGTCTGCTAGGAAAATCTTGCCAGTGAAATCTAACAAAGTAAAAAATAAATTGATAGATATATTTATAGAAAGTATAAATTCTTTGAAAACTAAATTGAAGTAATGGCAACAATTTTACCACTATCTTTTGAGAACAGATCCATCAGCAAAACACATTTATTTTGCATAAGGCAAGTGATCTGTTTTTGGAAGTACTGTCTTACTTAATTCACCCTAATGTACAATTGAGTTGATTTACTTAAACTATTAAATCATTATTGCAGCATTATGAGAATGTAGTATCTTTGGGCTTTGTCCATTGCCTATGACACAAGAAAAGCTTGTTCGTTTTTAAATTTGCTTTTGATTAAATGTAGATTTATTTTTACTTATTTATTTGTAAAATTTATTAGCTGCCCATCTTGCCACACAATAACTCTGGGCACCTTACAATATTAGCCTAGACAGCTTAATATAAACAGTTTTTGATAAACAAGCTACTTTCAAACCATACATTTATCTAGGAATCAGTTCTCCTCATACAATACAATTTAAACTTGTCTTTCTCTCCAGGCCCTTCAATCTTATTCTGAGGATCCAGATTTTGATGGATGGGATGGAATGGGATGGTCCAGATTTTGCAGAAAGGATGGGAGAAATATTCTTGCACTGAAAAGAACATTCCCACTAGCAGTGAACCAATTTGATTTAATACAGAGTTACTGGTGGCCCCCAGGGGGAGCGCCTTCTCTGTGGAGGCACCTGCCCTTTGGAACGAGCTCCCCTCGGAGTTACGGAGGATCCCAGATTTACGCATTTTCCGCCACGCCCTCAAGACTTTTTTATTTCAACAAGCTGGGCTGGCCTAACTTTTTAAAATTGTTTAATTTTAATTTGTTTTTAAAATAGGGGTGTGGTCCAAATTTGGTATGGGCCAAATTTATTTAATATGTTTTAAATTGTTTTTTAAATTGTATAATGTATGTGTTTTATCCTTGGCTGTTCACCGCCCTCAGTCCTTCAGGAGTAGGGCGGTATATAAATCTAAATAAAACAAAACAAAACAAAACAAAACTAACTAACTACAATGAAAAAATACCCCCGTTTAGGCTTTTGGAAGACTTACCCTCTTGCATTTTTATCTTTTATTACAGGGGTCAAACTCGCAGTGTCACGTTGTCATCACATGATGTATCATGACTTTTTCCCCCTTTGCTAAATCAGGGGTGAGCATGGCCAGCACGTGATGCATCCGGCCCGCGACCTGCAAGTTTGACACCACTGTTTTATTGGATTTATTGCAATTTCCTTGATTGTTGTGAGCTGCCCAGATTATTGGGCAGCATCAGCTAATATGAGGGAAAGGAGTTTACTCAGCTAACATAGTTGTGAAAGGCTTTTTCTGTTCATGTATAAAACATAGGATGTCTGAAGGGAATTAAATCTGAATTGAAGGATTGCACAGAAAAATAAATCACTGTTGACTTCCCCTCACCATGCAGTCACTGCAGGCAATTTCTTCCTAAAACCAAATCATTGCCAATATTGGTTTTAGAATGGAGGGAAAGTCCCTGATGGGTAGACAGCATGATGGCAAGCAGTCAACACCTCTTCTCAACCTTCAACTACAAAAATGAGATCTCGTCCTTTCCTTTCTAAACCATCATTTCACAGAACTCTTGGAGGAGAAGGAAATCATCAATTTTCATGGGGTACTGAAATTTTCTTTTATGGTACAGATGACCAGACAAAACTACCTTGGGGTGACTCTGGGACCTTTTTAAATGATAACCAGTTTTGACACTTATGATGATGAAATTGTTAATGGTTTGCTAAAGTGCCAAACTGGGGCTTTTTAACATTATATAGGGAAGGCTGAAAACAACAAAACACTCTCAGCAACAAAATATTGTGACTCTGCTGTTCCATATATAGCCCCTAAAGTTTAAATAGATCACACTGGAATAAATGGGCAAACTGCCAAAGAAAACACCAACCTATCAAAACGTTACTTGGGTGCAGTTCCTGATGGCCAAATCCAAATGCATGAAGTTCATTTACAGCCTGAAATATAATTTTAAGAATCTTTTTGCTTTCCATAGTTGTGTTGTTTTCTTCTTTGAAGTACTCTTGAAGATTCTTTTCGCACAAGGAGAGGCACAGATAGAGACAGGCCTTCCTCGTTTCCGAGCCACGCAATTTCACCAGGTATTTGCTGTTTTCGCATTTTCTGAGGCACACTTCTTCTCGCTTGGCATTTTCTGCATCCTTCCAGAATACCTTCACAGCCACCTCTTTTCCATCATAGAATCCCAGGTAGACCCCTCCTTGGGTGGTCTTCTGGATCCATAAATCTTGATATGGAAAGATCTTGAGCTTGCCAATCATAGGACGATGCCTTTGATTGAGTTTCTGGAGTTTAATTCTCCAGTGATTGCTAGAGAATTCATCACAAATTTCTGGCTGCCTTGCACTGCCCGGCGATTCATATTTCTGAAGAAATTTTATCAAATTGCTTTGGTAATTTCTATGGGCAATATCCAGGACATCATCATCTACTCTTGCTCCTTTTTTACATAGTAGCTTTGCTATTGCTTCGTTTTTCTTCTTCACTGCTACCTGCAATGCTGTTTCATTATTTTCATCAGCATCGTCAAGATCAACTTCATCTAATTTTAATATGGCCTTCACAAGTTCCAGGCTTTCTCTTTCAACAGCCAATATGAGCACCGTTTTCCCATTTGCATCCCTCTTATTGGCATCAATTTTGTTTTTCAGAAGGAAAAGGGCGGATTTTTTTCGGCCTTTATTCCAGTCGTTGTCCTCAGAGAGAGCATGAATCAACGCATTTCCATCTTGATTGTCACAGATATTTACATCAGCACCCATTTTCTTAATCAAGATTTTGACCAGAGCAAAATGGCCATGACTCGCAGCATCCATCAGAGCTGTCGCACCTCCTTGTTTCACAGCCTTTTTAGTCTCATCAACTTCACGGCGCTGATTTACATCTGCCCCATTCTTATATAAAAATTTCAGGGCCTTCTTGTGCCCATAATAAGCAGCCTCCATAAATGCAGTGAAGCCATTGATGTCATACTCATTAATAGGTGAGCCTTTATCAAGAAAAAGTTTCAAAAGCTTCACATTACCTGTCACGCCTGCTAAAATAAAGGGTGTAGCACCATTATCCTTCCTTGCGAATGGATCAGCCCCATTTTCCAGCAGAAAGTTAACAATCTCTTTAGAATTTCTTTGTATAGCACTATGGAGAGGTGTCCAGCCACTTTCCACCTTTGCATTAACATCTGCTCCATCTTCCACCAGCTGTCGAACAAGCTTAAGTTTACCTTTTTTCACAGCAACATTTAATTCTACTGCCATGGTTTTTCTGCAGGCTTCTTTCAATTCTCAAGAAAGAGGATTATATTAGATTTCCAGGTATTCCTATTACTGTATAACATAAACATGAACACAGTTATAGAGACATCAACAGTTTGAATGAATGAAAGAACTATTCCTATCCAGAGGAGAAATTCTTAGAAACATCTGACTGACCATTATTACAAACAGAATACTGAACGCACCGCATTATCAGATGTGTATTTTAGACTATATTCAGAAGCTTCACTATGTTCAGTAGGCCTTATTGCCTAAATGTTTATGACTCCAGTCTAAATTAGATACTGGAAGATGAATCCCAGACTAGCATTATGACATTGTTATGCTAAGAATAATCACCCTAATCAGTGTTACTCAACTTAGGAAGGATGGGGAGGAAACACATCATAAAAATACAAATATAGTACTGTACAAAAGTGTTAAGGCAGTTGTTCAAAAATGCTGAAAATTAAGAATGTTTTCAGAAATAGAAGTATTAGTAGTTTATTTTTATCAATTAATAAAATGGAAAGCAAATGAACAAAAGAGAAATCCAAATCAAATCAGTATTTAGTGTGACCATCCTTTGCCTTCAAAACAGCATCAATTCTTACACTTGCAGAAAGTCAGGGGTTTTATAGGGTTAAAGACAGGTAGTATGATTAACCAATTATACCAAGCAGGGCCTAATGATCATCAATTTCATATGTAGGTTGAAACACATTCATTAACTGAAACAGAAACACCTGTGCAGGAGGCTTCAAACTGGGTGAAGAAGAGCCAAAATTTTCTACTAAGGTGAGGTTGTGAAAGACAGTTTCATGTCTCAGATCATAACATCACGGTGAAGGCAAGGATTTCAAAGTAGACCAACGTTTCAAGATGCACTATTCAAGATCTTTTGAAGAAGCACAAAGAAATGGGAAACGTTGGGACTGTAAATGCAGTGGTCAGCCAAGGAAACTTAATGCAGGAGATGAAAGACACATTATGGTTACTTCAGCATTGGAAGATGTCCAACAGTGCTATCAGTATGGAAATGGCATAAACCAGTGGGACCCAGATACATCCATCTATTGTCCTGAAAAGTCTGGGCAGAAGTGATCTTCATGAAAGAATTGTGACCAAAAAGCTATACCTCCAACATGGAAACAAGGCTAAGCGACTCAACTATGCATGAAAACATAGGAACTAAGGTACAGAAAAATGGCAGCAGGTGTCCTGGACTCATTAGTCAAAATCTGAAAGATTTGGCTGTAGAAGGAGGCAGTTTGTTTGCCGAAGAGCTGGAGTTCGGTACAATAATAAGTGTCTGCAGGCAACAGTGAAGCATGGTGGATGTTCCTTGCAAGTTTAGGGTTGCATTTCTGCAAAGAGTTGGAGATTTGGTCAGGATCAGTGGTGTCCTCAATGCTAAGAAACATAGGCAGATACTTATCCATCATTGCTATACCATCAGGGAGATGTATGATTATCCCCAAATTTATTCTGCAGCAGGACAATGACCCCAAACATACAGTATAGCCAATGTCATTAAGAACTATCTTCAGTATAAAGAAGAACAAGAAGTCCTGGAAGTGATGATTTGGCCCCCACAGAGCTCTGATTTCAACATCATTGAGTCTGTTTGGTATTACATGAAGAGACAGAAGGATCTCAGGCAGCCTTACATCCACAGAAGATCTGTGGTTGGTTCTCCAAAGTGTTTGGAACAACCTTGAAGGAACCTTGCTGAGTTCCTTCAAAAACTATGTCCAAGAATACCTAGAAGAATTGATGCTGTTTTGAAGACAAAGATAGTCACACCAAATATTAATTTGATTTGAACTTCTCTTCTGTTCATTTACTTTCCATTTAAATCTATTTTTGAAAGCATTCTTAATTTACAGCATTTTTGCACAACTGCCTAACATTTTGGCCAGTACTGTATAAATAAAGTATAAAAACAGGATTCATCCAATATCTCCTGTCTCCTAGGATTGTGAAACAACAGTTTTAGATTTCCTGCCAGTCTGAGACCTCTGTTGCTATAGGAAGTCTTCATTTAATGACCTTTCACTGTTACTATGGTGATGAAAGGGTAATTTTTTGATTAATCCTTGCAATTACAACCTCTGCAAGTCTGTAGAACAAAAGAAAACTGAAGTAGGATCATAAGCAATCACAATTTCACTTAGTGACTGCTTCACATAATGACTGAGTTGCCAATCTAAATTGTGATTGCCAAACTGTATTTGTATTGTACCCATCTTTGCAACTTTATAGAATCTACTCCTTAAACTTAACCTGATTATTGATATATTTCATTTCATATCCCAACTCTGCTATGCATGGAACAATTTCCACATCTGAAGCCAAATACTACATTTTTAGTAAGCCAATCCCGCACGGTCATATTCCAGCACACTTCCTAATTCCTCCTGGCCCTGCATTATTCAATGTTCAGAGGAACTATAACTCAGTGGCAGAGGTTATTATTTTCCTGCAGGTTTCAGTTTCCTAAATCCTTCCCAATGATGTTTACCTTGACATTTTTGTGCAGCTATTGAGTCCTTCTCAATACCCATTTACCTCAAGGGGAGAACTCAGGTTATTTCTGAATTAAATAGGTATAAGGTTATTCTCCTGACAGATCTGCACCGCACACAATTATCGGACTGATTTAATCCAAGTCGAGCAGTTTGCCTGATATGTAAAACTAACCAATTCGACTTTTGCTCACTTAAGTTCAGCCACAGGAAATAACACCGGAATATACTTTTCTTTTCTACCAGTTCTGACACACACACCGATCTGCTCTCAGATTTCAACCTGCCCCTAATCCCCTGCGGGTGCAGAAGTTTTCCTGCCTAACCAACAAAAGGATACCGTGATGAGCGATGCTAACTTCCCCTGTTGAATTTGCCTACGAGCGCTTCTTAAAAACATCCACTCTCTCAGAGCGGGAGGGGGCGGGGGAGAGGGAGGGAACGGCGACCCAAAACCCCAACAGCGTTCACCGTCAACTGCTTCCTCTTTCTGCCTCCTCCAGCGACCAACTTCGCCTTCCCCTTTCGCAGGGCAGCCGCTTGAGGCTTATTGGCTCACCGCGAAGGAGAGGAGGAATCCTCCTAGGCTCGGCCTTCCTTTCCCGACGAGCGGATAGCGGATTCCTCGTTTTTCCACTGCCTTAGTTCTGACTTCCGCAGGCGGCGGTGGCGGTCCAAGGTCTGGGAAAAGGCGGTGGCTGCTAGAGGAGAGGCGGATGTGGGACGAGAAAAGAGGAAAGAAATCTTCGAAAGTGAAAGGAATGAACGGGCGGAGCGTCGGGAGTCATCGGGAGTCTCTCAGCTCTGTGTCGGTCTGCAATTTTGAAAATAGAAACAAGACTAGAAACAGTGGGACTTGCAGGTTAGAGGGACATGAGAAAAATATTTCAGATTCGGCTCCCTTTAAATATATATTAGCGGCCACAAGATGTGCAGAACCAAACGGAATAATACCCCGCATAACAACAACTTAGTGTAAATAGTGTAAAGAGCCTTGGTGGTGCAGCTGACTAAAGTGCTGTTAAGTAGCACTTAGCTGTCAGCTCCCTACAATTACTGCAAGTTCAAATGTCATCAGGCTCAAGGTTGACTCAGCCTTCCATCCTTCCGAGGTAGGTAAAATGAGGACCCAGATTATGGGGGCAATAAGCTGACTTTGTATAAAAAAAGAACACAGCTTGGGGGGGGGGGGCAAAAGCCCTACTAAGCAGGTATATACAAAAGTATGAAGGCTATTGCTTAACACATTGTAAGCCGCCCTGAGTCTCCGGAGAAGGGTGGCATATAAATCGAACCAATAAATAAATACATCGAACCAACTAAAATCACCAGCCAAGCTTAAGTAAGATGGGTGTCTCCCATGAGATTTTTCCCCTCCCCATAGAAATCCCATCATTTTGCCCAAAATTCAGTATTGGGGGAAATTTCTAAATAAGTTATATCAGCCCAATTTATAGTCACACAAGATTGGAAAGTTTTGCATCAAGTTGAGACAGGAAGGTATATAATTTCCACGGCCATTATGTTCTGACCTCACTGGACAAAAAGCCATACAGTACTTCACAAGTGTGAGGCAACAACTGCTCAGGAAAGCCAAAAAAAAAGTGACGTTACTCTACTGTTCAAAAGTGGGCTCCATGTTTTTCTACCTTGCACCCTATAAGTAGGTGTCTGACTTGAACTCCTATAACTTCTAGTTATAGGAGTTGGTTTCCTCACCATTGGGGAAATTTGACAGGATTGTGGATGTCTGTAATAAAAGTCAAAATCTGAATAAAGTGGTCTTCCTCAAGATGGTGCCTCCAGATACGTTGGATTCAGTCAGTATAGAGCAATACTAAAAACATTGGAAGGCACCAGATTGAAGAAACCCCCAAGTAACGTATGAAATACAGGAGATATATAGACAACTGAAATATCCCAGAATGTCCTAATTTGGCCTCCACTGAATACTTAGTATTGCCTCATTGCAGGTACTGTTATTTCATCATGGTGGTTCAATGACAGTTGAATGAATCTTCTCTCATTGCATCATCTCTTCCATGTGGGTGAGAGATCCTAAGAAGGTCCATCCTTAGAAATGGATTCCTCAATGCTCTGGGGATTTTTCCAAAAACCAAAGCTGATGATCTGTTGATGTCTATAGAACAGTGGCCCTCAACCTTTTAGGCACCAGTCCGGTTCCATGGAGAGAGGTTTTTCCTCGGGCCGGAGGATGCATGGGTTCGTGTGCTGCCTGCATCTTTGTTTGAGTGGCCTAGTTTCTGGCATGCTGTGGACTGGTACCAGTCCATGGATCGGAGGTTGGGATCCCTTCTGTAGAGAGAAGAGAAGATGACCTTGTCAGTTATGGAAGAACCATTATATAAGTAAAGAGGGCTAGAACATTCTTTAAGTCCAGGAAGCAAGGTAATATTTGGAAATGACTCATACCAAACTTCTCCCTGGTGGAGAGAAGGTAAAACACAATCAGGCTGGCAAGATTTTGTTATTATAGCCCATTTCAATAAAGTATTGTTCTAGTCTTCCTTTGGAGTTTGGTTTCCTGGTCTGATCTACTGTGTGACACTGAAGATAGAAATGAATTACTTAACAACTACCTAGCAATTCTCTTTAGGGGGCTTGGAGATTGTTTTTCAAAAGAACTGGTGTTGGAACATATGACAGAGTAATACCACTGACTTTCCAGCATTAAAGTAGCTGTTTGTGCTGTATTGGGTTGAGTGGTCGGACACTTTCTGATAAAATTGTGTGGATAACCATTTTATTGGAATATGTTCTACAGCTGCTCTTTTCCCTTTTTCTG
>WNWU01014407.1:0-16233 GCA_012654045.1 Ptyas mucosa | reverse complement strand
GAAAGTAAAATATCTGGGTATCGTTACGATAAATACAAAGTGTATGTTATTTCAAAATAACCATGTTAAGACATGGAATGAAATTAAAAAAGACGTGTTAAGATGGGAGAAACTGCCATTTTTATTGCTGGGGAGAATTTCTATGATAAAAATAAAAGTTTTGCCTAGAATTATGTTTTTGCCTTAGACAGTATCTGTTTTGATGACTGATGCACAATTTAAACAGTGATAAAATATTTATTTAAATTTGTGTGGCAGGGGAAAATTATGAATTAAATTATGAATTAAATATAAGATACTATAAGATGCAAAAGAAAGAGGAGGAGTGGGTCTACCTGATTCAAAATTTTATTTTGCAGCTTGCTATTTAGTGTGGATGAATCAGTGCCGCTGAGAAATAGAAGGCTCTTGGTGTCCTTGACATGCCACAGATTTAGGTGGCATGAACATTTGTGGAATGACAAAGTCAAGATTAAGGTGGATTTTAAAAATTGTTTTGTTGGACTGCCCTATTAAGGATATGAAATAGATAAAACCCAGCTTGTGCTCTCTGTGAGTCTCAGCACAAATAGCATTTTATAGGTGAAAAATAATAGGAAAACAAAATGGCTAATTTATTGTGAGATACTAGAATTTTGTCAAGGGGAGTACAGCTTCTCGCAGAGATATATTTGCCAATGATTTTCTTATCTACAGTTATTAGAAAGATTTAAAGTATACAAAAGACCTGCATCTGAAATAGAATTGTGTTTAAATAAAAAATTGTGTAATTGCTAAACTCTATACAGTTTTACTGAAATTTGAAACAGAAGAACAAGAAAAAGAATGTTTGACATTGGGCTAAAATTTTGGATATAATATGCAGATGGAACACTGGGAAACATGTAGTTGAAAAGATTAAAATTTATGCTGTGTTATACCAACAGAGATATTGATCTAGATTCTAGAATGTAAAAAGGCACTTCAAATTTATGTTAGAAATGTGAACAACAAGAACGGTTATCCTATCGTGCTTGGTGGATATGTAAAAAAAACTAGAAAATTTTGTCTTCAAATTAACATACCGATTCAGAGGATTTTAAAGATAAATATACAAGTGGAGTTGAATCCAGGTTCTCCCTGATCCTCATCCAATTTTTAACCATTGCATACATTGTCTCTCAATAATGGATGTTGACCAGTGGTGAAATGTAAAATTTGTTACTACCGGTTCTGTGGGCATGGCTTGGTGGGTGGGGGAGCAACTTTTTTTTTACTTTTAAAACCATTTTTTCGGCCGAAGAGGTTGTAGAAAAAATGCTTTTAAATTTTTTTTAAAAGCCTCTGATGATTGCACGGCTCAGCTGGGAATGGGGGGAGGGCAGGGATTTTTGCTACCGGTTCTCTGAACCACCCGCTGCCATCGCTACTGAATCGGGCGATCCGGTCAGATCCAGGAACATTTCACCCCTAATGTTGACTAAACATGCCTATGATAAACTGCTCATGTGAGACTTTAGCTGTTTGTCACTAGCAGAAGCTGACATCAAACCTATTAGCTAGCACAGCCAGTTCCAAAAAAAGGCAAAAACTGGATAAAATAGAAGCATTAAAGTGGAAGATGCAAAATGGTTCCTAACTTTTTTGTTGTTGTTCAAGAGATTACCTTTCCTTTCCAGTCCATGAAAGGATCATCCGTAAATGTCAAAGCTTTTGGAATGTCATCTTTATTGCTTGTATGAGGCATACGTATCTCATTCCCGATTTTAACTAATACCTCGTACTTTCTGTAGAACAAAAGACAATTTTAAGAAATGGCACATATTACTAGCAGATGAAAAGTGGTGTAGATGATATACTTTGCATATTAACTTCAAAGTTAGGAAGTGACTGCAGGTAGTTTGGATGGCATATTGTGGGTCCTTTCAAAAAAAGAACTGCCAAGAACACCTGGATTGTTACAAAAATAACTATCTTGGTTGGACATGGCTACCAGCGAAGACTCATTTGTTAGAAACCCTTCTATCCCTCTAAATTGGCATGGTGTTCTTTACCCACCTCAACAGATTTACGTTGGCTTTCTGGGAAAGCACACCTTTCCAAATTGATCGCTATGCCCATAATCTATTTTAATTTTTATGTGACTACCCATTGCCCAAAAATGTTCTTAATGAAGCCCAAAGGAGTTACACGTTGGCATTTGAGCATGTTTACTATTCCCACCCACTCCAAAAAAACCTAATGTAACCAGTGTCAGCCACAAGTTGTATAAGGCCATTTCTTAGAAACAAAAGCCACAACACAGCTAATTTTATACCAGTGTGGTTTTCTGCTTGACCTGAAGATGAGTAGAGAGCACTATAACACAGCAGTGGGGAAAGCCCATTAGACTCTGAAAGATAGAAGGAGCAAACACTGTCTTCATAAATCCCATGGTCAGTTTTGTGATGGGATTTTGTGGAAGGGAGACTGCCTAACATTTCAGAATATCAGAATAATTGAGTTGGAAGGTACCTTGGAGGTCTTCTAGCCCAACCCACTGTTCAAGCAGGAGACCTTATACAATTTCAGACAAGTAAAAGTCCAATGTCTTCTTAAAAACTCCAGGGATGGAGCACCCAAAACTTCTGAAAGTAAGTCATTCCACAGATTAATTGTTCTGTCAGGAAATTTCTCCTTAGTTCTGATTGATTTGTCTCTGTGTTATGTGTTTTGCCAGCTGAGTGTCCATTCTAAGCATTACGGTAGCCTGTCAAAGCACTTTATCACGTATCTGTAGCAACTGAGATAAGACTGGTCTTGTGAAGTTTTTGAACTACTGCGCATGTCTACATTTTTTTTCTCTTTTCTCACTTCCTGATTTATACTTCCTTTGTTCTTCTGTGAGATATCACTGCCGGCAACGATATAGTTAGTAAGTTTGTTTTATTTCTTTATAATAAAATGTTTCTTAGAATACATTCGGGTTTTCTTTCTTTAAAGTATACAGCATGGAAAAACAAGATCCATCCGTCTCTAATCAAGTGCAATTACCCCAGGGGGGAACAGGGCTGATTTACGCTCCGACATGATTCTCTCCTTGATTTGTTTCCATCTATTGTTTCTTGTCCTGCCTTCAGGTGCTTTGGAGAATATGTTGATCCTCCCCACCCTTCTTTATGGCAGCTCCTGAAATATTGAAACACTGCTATCATGTCACCCCATCAGTCCTTCTTGTCATTAAACTAGTTACTAGACATATCCAATTCCTGCAACCGTTTTTCATATGTTTTAGTCTCCGGTTCCCCAATCATCTTTGCTGCTCTTTTCTGCACTCTTTCTAGAGTCTCCAACATATTGTTATATTGTGGCAACCAAAATTGGATGTCTGGTATGGATGAGAGAGTGGGAGACTTTGAAAAATAGGAGGTTATTGGAGTTGCAAGGACATGATTTGGGATTTGCACCCAAAGCACGTATTGGTATACTTTTGCTTTCTTTTAGCGTAGTCATTCTACTGTACTTATGCTTACTATTAAATTTATATGCTGCCCAACTTCCGGTGACTCTTTATTATGAGGTGGGGTGGAATTCTAGCATTAGTTTCAGTTTAGAGTTGGCAACTCTACATTGACAAGATAGGGAAACTGGCATTTGATTGGTTTTATAATGTTTATCATTCATTTCTGTTCGCTTCTTCTTTGGTGATAGAAATGGGGTGGTTGCCTTAAATTCAGAATTATCTTTCACAGACATATCACAATCAGTATCCTGTGTTAGTATTTTGAGAACTGGCTGCATTTAATGACTTTTAATGCCAATTTTGCTTTGATGTCTGTAGCATGCTCATCATCATAGCGTAAATGAAATATTTTACTGAATGACTAATAATATCCTTGTGCACCATCTCATCTTTGCAAGGAAAATACAATGGGGCAATTCCGATAGAAACTTTTTCTCCATATTAATTGCACTGTTCTCAATAACATCCGCCCATTGAGATGATAAAATAAATTACCGTATTTTTCGGAGTATAAGATGCACCTTTTTACCCCCGAAAAGGGGGTGAAAATTTAGGTGCGTCTTATACACCAAATGTAGTCTTGCCCACCCACTGGCCCCACCCTTTGGCTTCTGCCTCCCAGCAGTTACCTCCTTCCAAGCAAACAGCAAGAAAAAACAGCCCCATTCAGCGTCTGCATAGGCTAAGTGGCCTCCCGACTCTCAGCTGATTTGCTCTCAGCTTTTTTGTGCAAGCTCTTTTGCAAGCTCTTGTTTTGCAAGCTCTTTGTTTGCTGCAAAGAGTGTTGAGCAGATTTTTTTTTCCTAGCTAAAGCGAAACTGAAAGTAAAGCAGGCTTTGCTGCAACCTGACAAAATGAGGCAGAGAGAGAGATTTCTTTTTTTTTTTTTTGCAAAACAGAGTTCAACATTTTAAAACACAAAAGAAAAAAAGCTCTATTTAACTAGGGAATTGTAATAATTGAGATGCTATTAATTCTATATTGTGTTGAAAGCAGAAATGGTTAAGTTATGGTTTGGAGGAATATATGGGGAAAATTATTTGGTTTATTATTGGTAAATATAATTAATTGATTTGTAAGAAATTGGATTGCATGGAAATAATTGGAATATTCATGTTCATATTGATTAATATACAAAAAAGATAGTTATAACTAATTGATTTATATAAAAATGTTGAATTTATATTAAACAATTGTAATATTAAATAATTAAGCAATGTGAGGATGGATATAAAAATAGATGACAATAGGAAGGGGTATAATATAGAATAGAAGGGAAAAATTGAATCTGATTAAGATTAGAGATGAGGGACTTCCGGTTGAGCCACGTTCGTCGCTGACGGTCCTTTGAAGACCGCCAGCCCTGCCGCCTGTAAAAGAGCCGTTTCGGAGAACAGAAACGGCTCGGAAAACTCCCGATCTTTTAGGATTTGGTGAGAAGAGCTGGCGACTTCAGGTAGAGTCCCTGTGAGACCCCAGGTGCTCTGGGGGGTTAACAGGGTGGGACTCCCTTTTTAAGTTGCTGAAGTTCCAGACGACGAGGAAACTCTGCTTTGTGCAGAGCTAGACAGCGCGACCAACTAAATAATCAAACATAACAGCAGGGTGGAATCGGGACTCTAAATTAAAACACAAGTATTTTTAGTCCTGTGGAATTATAATCCTGAAACATGAGAAACTTTGAAAGGGGGGAAAGGAAAAAAAATGGCGATTGCTTTCAGTGGAAAGAGCAGCTGAAAGCGAAAGTGGACTGGTCTGTTTATTACAACAAGTTTATTGCAACAAGTTATAAAGTTACAGATTCGGCTTGAAGGGGAGAAAAATAATAATAAATAAATAAATAAATAAATAAATAAATAAATAAATAAACAAATAAAAAAACAAATAAATAAATAAATAAAATAAAATTAATTACAGAGATTTTTATTGAACTGATTTAACCTGGAGAAATTACTGGGAAGATTTGGATCTTGCATTGGGAACAAAAATCGTATACGTGGCAAAATGTCATCAAAGCAAACAAAAGCAGAGGTTAAGCCAGCGGGGAGGGGGCTCCCCCACTCGGAACAGTTACAAAGCCAGACAAAGGGGGATGGCTTCCAGGATTTAAAAGAATTTATTGCTCAAGAAATTAAGGATGTTAAAGGGCTTGTTCAAGAAAAGTTTGATTTAGTTAATAAGGACATCCAAACAGTGGTGAAAGGCCTGTCTGATGTAGTTTTGCAGATTGATAAAAAGGTGGAAAAGCTTGCATTGGAAGTGGATACTAGGTTCAAGGATACGGAGTCCAAAATTAGTGAAGTGGATGGAAAAAACCAAAGACTTGAAAATGAGATAACAATGATGCAATTTAGGCAAATTGAATTTGCTATTAGGCTTAGAGGTATAAAAGAGAACAGTAGAGAAGATTTAAGGAAAGTTTGTGCTGATGCTTTGGCTGTGCTATTGAAGGCTGATGATCCTGATGAGATTTTTTTTTAAATTGACAAGGTTTACAGAGTGAATTCTCGTGTGGCAGTTTATAGACAATTGCCTAGAGATGTGGTGATATATTTTACAGACAGAAGAATAAGAAATGATATCTTGCAAAGGTCATTTGCCTCTACTGTTCAAATTGATGGATCTGAAATTGGAATTTTTAAAGAATTGCCTCCTAAGATGTTAAAGGATAGAAAGGATTTTGGATTTTTGGTGGCTGAACTGAAGAATAGACACATACAATTTCGATGGGATGCACCAGTTGGTATAATATTGAGGATGCAAGGAGTGAGATATCGCTTAAATACTATAGCAAAAGCGGAAGATTTCTATTATAATATTTTGAAAGCGGGCTCAATAACTCCACGAACATCTTCTCCAATAAATAAGGAAGCTGAAGAACAGAGACAGTTTGACTTGGAAACGGAAGAACAAATAAAACAGTCACAAAAAGAAGCAATGGAGGCCCAGGGAGCTACAGGGGGTACTCCGGTAGACCCTTTTGCACCATTTCCAGTTTCTTCTCCGGAGGATATATTGAAAACTACAAGAGAAGTGGCGTTGGATCTTGAACTGATGGCATTTAAAGTGGATGATCAACGTATAACTAGAGCGGCTTCCAAGCAAATGCAGGAAGCACTTCAACAGGAGAGATCCAAGCCACAATGAGCAAAGAAGGTTAAGGATAAGGTACAAGTTGAAGTTATGGGAGGAACAAAGCCAAAAATTACCTGTGTACAAAGGGATCTCCAGCAAATGTTCTCAAAACTTCAGAGCAGCCCAAATGATAATTACATTTTTGTCTTGGAATGTGAATGGATTGAACTCTCCACAAAAAAGAAAGAAAATATTTCATTATCTGAAACAATTTAATAACGATGTTATTTGTTTGCAAGAAACTCATATTAGAATACAAGATCAGAAATATTTGATAAATTCTAAATTAGGAACGCCATTTATTGCTTCAAATGTGGAAAAGAAGAATGGAGTGGTGATATATATAAATAAAAAATTTTCAGCTAAAATTATAGAAGCAGATGAATTTGGGAGATATCTGGCAATTGAACTTTTTACAGATAATGGCCCAACCTTGGTGGTTGGAATTTATGCTCCTAACCAGCAACAAGAAAGTTTTTATAAAATGCTTCACTTGAAGATTCTAGATTGGAATTTTACATCTATTTTAATTATGGGTGATTGGAATGGAGTTATTCAACCTAAAAAGGATAAAAAGAGTCCAGCTAAAACAGGTGTTAAATTACCGCATGCCTTTTTTGATATGAAAGAGGATTTGGAATTGATTTGGACTTTACCTTTTATTCTGATAGGCATAAATCTTTTTCTAGGATAGATTTTATTTTGCTAACGGTGGATTTACTTCTTAAAGCGAGGAAAACGAAGATATTTCCTAGGACATTAACAGACCATAGTCCGGTATGGATAGAAATTGAGATGGGAAAGGAAGAAAGAAAATCCTGGAGATTAAATGAAAATTTATTCAGATATGAAAAGAATGTAAAGGAACTTAAGAACCATATAATGGAATTTTTTAGATGGAACTTAAATAAGGGTACACCTATTGAAATAGTTTGGGATGCAGGCAAAACATGTATGAGAGGGGTACTGATACAAATGAATTTTAAACATAAACAAGATAGACAAAAAAAGAATAGAACTGGAAAGAGAGATAAAGAAAAAGGAACAGTTATTGATAAAAAACCCAACAGATGGAAAATTACAAGGAATTATAAAACTTTTGAAAGATCAATTCCAAATGCTTATAGCGGAACAAACAGCAACTAATTTACAATTTGCAAAACACAATACTTTTGCTAATGCTAACAAGCCGGGCAGATGGTTGGCCTATACGTTGAGGAAACAATTAACTACACGAACGATTGACACCATTGAATATGCCGGGAAGGAAGTTTTTCAGCAAGAACTAATCAAAGAAGCTTTTTTGGATTATTATTCTAAGTTATATGCAAAGGACAATATACATAATAAACTTATTGATAAGTATCTTGATGGAAAAAGGGTTACTAAGATTTCATCTTCTCATAAGGAAAGAATGGATCAATTAATAACAGCTGAGGAGATTAGTTTTGCTATAAAACAATTGAAACCAGCAAAAGCCCCAGGAACGGATGGCCTAACTGCAATTTACTACAAAACTTTACAAGCTGAAATGATTGATCACCTTAAAGATTTATTTTGTAGTATACAGCAAGGTGGTAATATACTTTCCTCATGGAAAACAGCTTTTGTGTCATTGATACCGAAAGAAGAAGCAGGTCCTAAAAAACCAGAAAATTTTAGACCAATTTCTCTTTTAAACACGGATTATAAAATTTTTGCAAAAGTACTGGCCAACAGGTTAATGCCAGCTATTCAAGAGGTGATTCATCATGATCAAGCAGGATTTATTGAGGGCAGATATATGAAAGAGAATGTCAGGCAAATCATAGATTTGTTGGACTATCTAGAAAAGAATAAACAGATCCCTGCAGTGCTAGCTTTTTTGGATGCGGAAAAAGCCTTTGATCGAGTGAATTGGAATTTTATAATAAAGACTTTGGAAAAAATGGACTTTGGGGTTCACTTTATACAGGCAATTGCAGCAATATATTAAGAACAATTTGCACAACTTATCATTAATGGAAGTTTAACTGCGAATTTTAACATACAAAAAGGTACAAGACAAGGGTGTCCATTATCCCCATTGTTATTTATTTTAACTTTAGAAGTCTTGTTGAACACAATATGGGACTCGAACTCTTTAAATGGAATAGTTATAAGGCAAGAAGATTATAGGTCTAGGGCATTTGCAGATGATCTGGTGGTTACCCTAACACGGCCGATGAAATCAATAATCCAGTTGAAATTTATTATAGAAGAATATGGTATGGTATCAGGATTTAGACTGAATCAGAGAAAAACTAAAATGATAACAAAGAATTTGACAATGACTCAAAATAAGGAACTTGAAAGTATGGCAGGTTTTGAAATAGTATCGAAGGTTAAATATCTAGGAATACAAGTAGCAGACTTAAATATAAAATTGTTTCAAAATAATTATGAACCATTGTGGCAAAAGATACAAAAAGAAATGCAAACTTGGAAAAAATTGCAATTGTCTTTACTTGGGAGAATAGCAGCAGTAAAGATGAATGTTTTACCCAGATTTATTTTTTTGTTTCAAATGATACCGGTGCTTAAAACTGATAAACAATTGTTGGAATGGCAAAAAGGAGTGAACAAGTTTGTTTGGAATGGGAAAAAACCGAGAGTTAAACTGAAAATTATGCAAGATACCCGTGAGAGGGGTGGCCTTAAACTCCCAAACCTTCAATTATACTATGAAGCAGCTGCATTGACACACATTAGTGATTGGTTTGGGAAAACAAAGAATGGAATATTGAATATAGAAAGCCACGATTTGGAATGGGGTTGGCACACATATTTATTTTATGACCATAAAGTGGATAAAGTATTCAATACTCATATATTTAGAAATGCCTGGATGAGAATATGGAAAAAGCACAGATTCAAATGGGATTATAAAATACCACTCTGGTTGGATCTTGCTGATACCATGTGGAATACAAATATTAAGTTGTTCGGGGGGGTTTTATATAAAGATCTACTCTTCATTGAAGGGGGTAGTTGGCAGTTGAAGACATTACAGACACTGTTGGACGAAGGAATTATTTTAACTTGGTTACAGTATAATCAATTGCAAATGAGATGGAAAGAAGATCAAAAAATTGATATAATGTTGTATGAAGCAGAATTGGTTAGACAGATAAAAGAGAAAGGACCGATGCATATTAAGAGAGTTTATAATATTTTGCTAGAAAGGGATTCAGAAAAAGAGTTGGTTAAGGATTGTATGATTAAATGGGCACAAAATTTCACAGAACCAGTTATGATGGATACTTGGGAAAAAATATGGGTTCAGAATGTTAAATTTACACAATCGCAGAATTTGAGGGAGAATTTTTATAAAATGTTTTATAGGTGGCATTTAGATCCTAAGAAACTGTCATGTATGTATCCCAATGTTCAACCAAAATGTTGGAGATGTGATTGTTTAGATGCTACATATTATCATATATGGTGGACCTGCAAGAAAGTGAAGGCTTTTTGGATAAAAATTTGGTGGGTTATGCAAAATGTTTTGAAGAAAAAGCTACAATTCTCTCCACAACTGTTTCTATTGGGTATAGTTAAGGATTTTACAAGGGGGGAAACAAAATTGATATTGTATATGGCGACAGCAGCTAGATTGTTGGTGGCCCAATATTGGAAGAAAGATGTCCTGCCTACTATTGATCAGTGGACCTAGAAGATGGCCGGATTTGCAGAGATGGCGAAGATTTCCGCTTTTTTAAAAGATCATACACAAGAGAATTATGTGCAAGAATGGAAAAAATGGATTGATTATATACAAAACAAATATCAAACTAGAAAATATTATATAGCTTTCAGCTGAAGGAGATTAGATAAATATGATTATGTAGACTAGATTAAAGAGGATAGAATATAAAGGGGTTGAATAATATATGTTATGTTTGTAGTTATAATAGTTTTATATAGTGGAAGTCCGAAGGGGGGGAAGGGGTGGTTGGGTAGGGATGGGGAGGGAAAGGGGAAATGTATTTTATAGTTTATATGTTTTAAATGTGCAATTGTTGGGGGGAAGGGGGGGGAAGGGGGAAAAATTTGTATTTGAAAACTTTTTCAATAAAAAAAAAAGATTAGAGATGAGGATGAAGGGTAATATTGGTTTTTTAAAAAAAATAGATGAGAAATAAATATGGCAAAAAGGAAATATAGAAATTGTAAATTTAATTAAAAAGACTAAAGACTGTTTAAATTTGTGAACCGGCCAAGTACTCTGTTCAAAGAAAATACATTGTATGTTTGTATATGTGTTTGTCTAAAAAATTTTTAAAAAACTTTTTAAAAAAAAACACAACCAAAAAAGGTAGGTGCATCTTATACTCCGGTGCGTCTTATACTCCGAAAAATACTGTATAAGCCATGTAATCAATTCCTGGAATTCAATGCTGAGGACAATTTTTTTTTAATTTAAAAGATCAGCAATGAACAGATTGCATAATTTCAGGTCTGTCATTCTAGCTCTTCTTGTAAAACTCCTTCTCCCATGGCTATTATGCTAATAATCAGACAATCAAGTCAAATTAGCCAGTTACAAAATTTATTGTATTAACTTACGTCTCTTTGGACCAGAAATATGGATGGTAGATCAGCTTTTCCAGTAGACTATTGACTAGGGTAGTTTGGTCAGAGAGTTCCAGTTTTTGTCGCAGGTCTTCAATTTCCTTTATATTCTCCTCTACAGTCTTTGGACATTCTGTAGGCAAATGTTCAAAGTCCAGCTGACCTCTCATCACAACATACAGGATAAGTTTTTGGAGACCCTGTGTGCACAAACAAATGTCTATATCACCCCAGAACAATTAGAGCGGATTTCCTCCTTTAACTTATATGCTACAGCTGGATTCTCATAGGGCAGAAAGTTCTGGGACCAGATTGTAGCTAGTTCATTTTAACTAATGCAGGAAGTACCAAGCATACCCATCACCAAACAGTAAAATTATAACTTGTAAATTATGATTTGGTTTGCTCCATAGACTAAGTGGACAACTTAAATGGAGTGAAATAGTGTGGTAGCTTTCCCAAAATGGTCACTCTGGTAAGATTCACATCAACACAAGAATGACTAGCAGAACTGTAGATCTGTAAAAAAAAAGTCAATTTATTTTTTAAAATAGAACACCATATCTAATTTGTATTTTAGAAATAGATGTAAATTATTAAGTATAACCAGGTATGTGAGTTTTTCAGAAATAAAAATACCTTAACATATATTAGGTTTTTGGAAAAAACTTCTGTAGACTAGAACCAATATTGCATTTTTTTCTTATTTTTTGGAGATTATAATTACATTTAACATTCTGCAGAATGTAGAAGATTAGACACCGATAAAGATAATTATTTACCTGTAGATCTTCTGAGATTACAGAATATTTTGTATCATCAGTTATTTCTCTGCTCTTATCAAAGTCTGCTAGGAAAATCTTGCCAGTGAAATCTAACAAAGTAAAAAATAAATTGATAGATATATTTATAGAAAGTATAAATTCTTTGAAAACTAAATTGAAGTAATGGCAACAATTTTACCACTATCTTTTGAGAACAGACCCATCAGCAATACACATTTATTTTGCAAAAGGCAAGTGATCTGTTTTTGGAAGTATTGTCTTACTTAATTCACCCTAATGTACAATTGAGTTGATTTACTTAAACTTTTAAATCATTATTGCAGTATTATGAGAATGTATTATCCTTGGGCTTTGTCCATTGCTTATGACACAAGAGAAGCTTGTTAATTTTTATATTTGCCTTTGATTAAATGTAGATTTATTTTTACTTATTTATTTGTAAAATTTATTAGCTGCCCATCTTGCCACACAATAACTCTGGGCACCTTACAATATTAGCCTAGACAACTTAATATAAACAGTTTTTAATAAACAAGCTACTTTCAAACCAAACATTTATCCAGGAATCAGTTCTGCTCACACAATACAATTTTAACTTGTCTTTCTCTCCAGGCCCTTCAATTTTATTCTGAGGATCCAGATTTTGATGGATGGGATGGGATGGGATGGGATGGTCCAGATTTTGCAGAAGGGATGGGATTCTTGCATTCTTGCACTGAAAGGAACATTGCCGATTCGACAGGAAGTGTCGTGGTGAGACAATCAGGGAATTAGCGGGCTCTGATGAGCTCTGCGAAAACCCGGACTGACAAGCCGCTGCTGAGGGGTCTTCAGACCGGAACTGTTCTGTAGGGATGTGGAAGAAGGAGAGGCACCTCAGAAGACTTAGAGGAACAGGCAAGTTCCTTGAAGGTCAGAGGAAATTCTCTCCGACTCGAGATGAGACAGTCGGAGAATTAGCGGGCTCCGATGAGCTCCGCGAAAACCTGGACTGACAAGCCGTTGCCAAGGGTTCTTCGGACCGGAACTGTCCTGTAGGGATGGGGAAGAAGGAGAGGCACCTCGGAAGTTTCTTGAAGGTCAGAGGAAGCTCTCCAACTCGGCAATGGGGGTGGCGGCCATTGTGGCCAAGAAGCTGGGGCAACCAGGCTACGTATTGAGCAGGAGCATTGATTGGAACAAAGTCTTGAAGTCGGGTGAGTGACAGCCAACTCACAGGCAAAAAAGAAAAAGATTTTTAAGTTTGAAAGAGCCCCAGCGTAATAACAGCGGCTAACGGGCATGGGGGGAAGAAAAGAAGAAGTTTGAAGCTGAAACTCAAATTGACAAAAACCCGAAAGGAAAATTGGCTTTTGAATAAAAATATTTGGAGGACTTTAAAAATTAGAAGAAATAACCCCAAAATTGGCTAAAGGATTGGAAAGAAAATAAGCAGATTCTTTTTTTTGAATGCTAAAGAAAAACAAAAGAGAAATTGGAATTTAAGCTCTGCAATAGAAATGCTGTACTAAAAAAAGGAGGGGGAGAACGTATTGTTTAATTTGGACTGGACTTTAAAACTGATTTGGTATTTTCAAAATAACAAAGAAAAGAGAAACTAATAAAGACTGTTAATGTGGATTGAAACAAAATGGATACTTTGTCAGACTGTTGATTGGAACTGTGGATTGTAGAGTGACAACTTCAGGAGAAACAAGAACATTACAATTTGGAACTTTTGTTTTGGAAAACTCTGAATTTTAATAGTGATAACAGTCGTGAGAACTTTTGGGGAAGATTTCTTTGTTTGCAAGCAGTTTGAAAAAAAAAACAGGATACAACAAAACTTTTAAATTGGAATAAATACCGATCCGGAAAAACAAAATGGTGCAGGAAATTAGAGAAATGATGAAAATGATGTACTCGTCATGGAAAAAGGAAATAAGAGAAATAATTACAATATTACATGGAGAACTGAAATCTGAGGATTCAAAAATGGTGATAGAGCTGACAAGGAAATAACAACAGAGAAGCAAGATATAGAGATTTTTAGAGATTACAATGGGATTAACAAAGAAAAAAGGGTGGAAAGAGACAAAGGGGGAAAGAAGGGTGGAATAGAAAGAATATAAAATATTTAAATGATTACCCTGGGATTAACAGTGGAAAGACAAGAAAGAGAGAAAAAGGAGGGAAAACAACAGGAAATACAGGGCAAAATAGAAGGGTCCAGGACTTTGAAATACAAAATGATTACACTGTGTTTAATAATGGAAAAATAAGAAAAAGGGAAAAGAGAGGGAAAATAATGGGAAATATAGGGCAAAACAGGAGAGTTCAAGATTTTAAAGCCCAAAAGAAAAAAGGGGGAAGAAAAAGTCAAAAATAAAAATAGAAAGGGAAAAAAGGAGAAAGAAATGAAAGAGGAATACCGTATATACTCGAATATAAGCCGAGTTTTTCAGCCCGTTTTTCAGCCTGAAAAACGGCCCCTCGGCTTATATTCGGGTCACGAAAAAAATGCCTTTTTCCCTGCAACCGTTTTGGCTCCCGGGGTTGCAGGGAGGCTTCCTAAAGCCAAAATGGGGTGGGGGGGGTGCGGCGCCCCTCCCCGGCGCCCCTTTTTGGCTGTAGGGGTCAGGGAGGCTTGCGCCGGCAGCGCCTTCTGCTCCTCTTTTGCCCCTCAGTGGCTCCCAGCAACTGAGCAGAGAGGCGGCCGATGCCTAATGAGCGGAAGCCAAAGCGCCGCCGCGGCATGTTGCTGGGAGTTGCTGGGAGTCGCTGAGGGGCAAAAGAGGAGCAGAAGGCGCTGCCGGCGAGCAAGCGAGCAGCCAGCCATGCCGGGGGCGCTTTGGCCGCCGGGCCCGCCCGCCACGGCTGGAGCTCGCCACTCACCGAATTTGGCCTCGGTCGCAGCCGCGGCTCCAGTGCTGAAGAGGGTCGGTGCCGGGCGACGAAGAAGAGCAGAAGCAGCTGCTGCCAGGCAAGCGGGAGCTGAACGACCGCATGGTCATGCGTGGCCCATGGCAAGTGCCCGCAGCTGCTTGGTACTGGCCCCGAATACCAGCGCCGTCCCTCACCCACCTCAGCTCCCCGCTCTTTCCTTCCCCCCACAGGCGCCTCCTCCCTTTCCTCACCCCGAACGGCCGGCAAGCGAGGCTGCTCCGGTCGCTGTGAGGCTGCCCGAAGCGTTCCTTTCCGAGGGGCTTCTCGGCACCCGCGCCTCAAATTCAGTTCAGCCAGGGGAGGGAAGCGGGGAATTGAGGCGGGGTGGGGGACCTGCGCCCCTCTCCCTCTCCCACATCGGAAAGGAACTTTCCGCTTCAGCTCCCCACTTCCGAGAAGCCCCTTGGAAAGGAACGCTTCGGGCAGCCTTGCCCGCTGGCCATTCGGGGCGAGGAAAGGGAGGAGGAAAAAAAGGGGCGAGAAAAGTTTCCCAAAGTTTCTTTTCCTCTCGCCCCCCACCCTCTGGGCCTCTGGCTTTCCCCCCCCCCACACTCAGCCTCCCCCCCCTCCGCACGTTCATGCACACATACACACTCACCGACACACGCAGCCACACACCTGCACACAGACGGCTGGGCTAGCCAGCACTAAACAGAGTCAGATGTTCTCCGGAGCTGAGCAGATCTGCAAGGGAATCTGCTTTGGGATCCCCTCGGGCTGTTCCTGTCACTTTCCATAACTAAAACTTGGGGGGGTGGGGAAGTCCCTGCTGGGATGAAGGAAAGAAAAGAAGGAAGGAAAAAATGAAGGAAAGAAGGAAGAAGGAAAGAAGGAAGGAAAGAAAAGAAGGAAGGAAGGAAGGAAGGAAGGCAAGAAAGAAAGAAGGAAAGAAGGAAAGAAAAAAAGAAGGAAGAAAGAAGGCAAGAAGGAAGAAAGAAAGAAGGAAGGAAAGAAGAAAGAAAGATTTCTTTCGTTCTTCTTTCGTTCTTTCGCCTTCCTGCCTTCCTGCCTTCCTTCCCCTTCTTCCCTTCTTCCCAACAGGGACTCTCCCCCACTTCCCGAAGTTTTTAGTTGGTTTCAAAGAATTCAACAGCTGGAATGCAAGCGGAGAGGAGGGGAGAGAGAAAGAGAGAATGAGAGAGGCAGAGTGGGGGAGAGAGAGAGAAAGAGGTGGAGAGAGAAAGAGAATGAGAAAGAGTGGGAGTGACAAGATAGGGCAAAAACGTAAAATGTGAGGACAGTCGTAAGTTCGAGGACTGGTCACAAGTGCGAGGACCAGTCAAAAATTACTTTTTCAGCCCTCTGAGTAGTCCATAT
>WNWU01014400.1:0-11630 GCA_012654045.1 Ptyas mucosa | reverse complement strand
TGGTTAGGAACTTTTTTCAAAATTTATATTCGAAAAAATTAATTGATCGGGAAAAACTGAGAAGTTACTTAGAAAAACATGTGAAAATTGACCAAACATATAAAGATTTGATGGAAGAAGATATAACACAAGATGAGATTAATGGAGTAATACAAAAAATAAAATTAGGGAAAGCCCCAGGTGAAGATGGATTATCTGCTGAGTTTTATAAAGAATTTAAGGAAATAATAATACCAAAATTGCAAAAATTATTTAATGGAATTTTACATGGTGGAGAAGTTCCATTGTCATGGAATAGAACGGTGATATCCATAATCCCTAAACCAGATAAAGACTTAGAAAGGATTGAGTCCTATCGGCCCATTTCCTTAATTAATCAAGATGCAAAGATATTTACCGCCATTATAAGTAATAGACTAAGTAGATTTATAGATAGATATATAAGTTATAACCAAGTAGGTTTTGTGAAGTGATATTGTTAGAAGAGTATTAAATATTATAGATGTTGCTTAATATAATGGTGACAAAATAGGTATAGTATCATTAGATATTTTTAAAGCTTTTGACTCTGTACAATGAGAAACTATTAAAACAATCGTTGAGGTATTAGGTTTTGGTAATAAGTTTATACATGTTATGTCAAAATTGTATCAAAAAAGTAGTGCAAGAGTGAAGGTGAATGGAAGGTTGACAGAAGAGATAAGATTGGAAGCAGGTACGAGACAAGGATGTCCCTTGTCTCCAACATTATTTTTATTAGCTATGGAAATTTTGACCAAAATGATAGAAAAAGACGAGGAATTGGAAGGGTATAAGGGATATAAGATAAATCTGTATGCGGATGATACTTTGATTATTTTGAAGGACATAGAGAAAGATTTGAAAAAGATATATAAGCATTTGAAAGAATTTGAGGAAATGACAGGTTTGAAAGTAAATTGGTCAAAATCTGAACTATTAATGGATAATAATGGTAATGAGCGGGAGAATATGCAAGAACAATTTGGGATAAGGATTAAAAATACACTGAAATATTTGGGCATAACACTTTCACTCAAAGTTAAAGAAATGAAAAAACTAAATTATGATGTGGTGATGAATGAAATTGAGAAAAAGATAGATAAATATAAAATGATAAAGTTGTCTTGGTTTGGCAGAATTGCAATGTAAGATGATGTTGTTGCCAAAGTTTTTTTATTTGAGATGCTACCGTTAAATTTGACAGAGAAAGATATTGAAGGATATCAGAAGAAATTAGATAAATTTTGTAATGGTGGGAAAAGACCTAGATTAATGAAGAAAATGTGGTATCAAAATCAAAAGGAAGGTGGATTAGGAATCCCCAAATTACTCAACTATTATTGGGCCTATGCTATTCGGATTGTGGTAAAAATATTTAAAGGTGAAGATAGTCATTGGAGAGACTTAGAATTAAAAGATATCAAGAGATTTGGCTCAACATGGTTTTTAGATAAAGCAAAATCAAAATGTGTAATTAATAGCTATTGGTTAAAAGGACTGAGTAAAATTTGGAATAAATTTGTTAAAATTTTAATTCCAGATATAATTTTCTTGGGGAAGACAATTGAAAATTGGCCTATTAAAACTAATATAAGTCATGATAAGGTAATTGAAGATGAAAATATAGAAATTATAATAAATTGGTTAAAAACTTTAGAAAATGAAAGGAGGAAAAAAGAAATTATTGAAAAATTGGGTTTAGGTTGGTTTGAAAAAACACATAGAAAAATGGACTAAGAAAGTAAGAGATAATTGTTCGATAAGTAGAAGTAAAACTGAATTTGAACATTTAGTATTTCAAATTATGAAAGATGAAATTGGGCTAAAGGGACTCGTTAGTAAGATTTATAAGATTATAAATTTTGATGGAAAACCACAAAGGGTGATGAAGATGAATTGGGAAAAAGAACTTAATATTAAAATATCAGATTTAGATTGGAATGTGAATTGGAAGAGTAGAATTATGAAGACTTTATCTGTAAGGATTAAAGAGCATAATTATAAGGTTGTTTGGAAATGGTATTTGACTCCATTAAGACTGTCACTGATGGATGATAAAATTAGTAAAAAATGTTGGAGATGTGATATGGAATTAGGGACTTATGAACATATGTGGTACAAATGTGATAAAGTTAAAAAGTTTTGGCGTCAATTGGAGAAAATCATATTTGAAACAACGGGGAAAGCAATAATATTGGGACCAGAAACTATATTACTGTTGATAATTAAGTAAATAGAACTAACAAAATATGAGAAAGAATTGATTAAAATTATGATTATAATGGTAGAATTATAATAGCTAGATATTGGAAATTAGATGTGAATTTTAGAATAGAAGAGTGGTATTGTGAAATGTGGAAATTAGCTTTAAATGATAAAATGACATGCAATATTAAAATTAGAAATGGTAACTATAAAGAAATTTTCTGGAAAATTTGGAAACCATTCGTGGAATATGCCTTTGGAAAATTGGAAGCTTCGGTACCTGTACCCTGAGAACGTGGATTTTGGCGATCATGAGGATATATCCAAAGAACCGAATCTTCCTTTCTTATGTATAGCACAGGGTGAAGTATTGTATATGCTGTTTGTAATGTTATTTTAAAAATAAAATTAAAAAAAAAAGTTCCTGCGGGCCTGAAGTATTCGCTACTGCTCGGGCGTTGTTTGCCCCTGTCCCAGTTCACAAAGCCCCCTGGGATGCCCTGCGGAACAAGCTTAAAAATCATTACTCCCCGGCTCCCTCCAAGTTTGTCAGGCGTTTCCAATTGAGACAAGTGGTGCAACGGGAGGTGGAGTCCGTGAACCAGTTTATGGCGCGGTTGCGGACAGCTGCCCTGGATTGTGAATATGTAGACCTCAATGACGCGTTAGTAGAACAACTTCTGTGCGGGGTCAGAGACATTAGGCTTCAGAGACGACTGCTGGCTAAAAAAAATCTGGACCTACAAACCGCGTTGGAGGAAGCCCAGGCAGCTGAACTGTCTGAGAAGTCTACCTCAGATATTCGAAAGTCTATTCCTCAGTCTCCTCAGGCGCCTGCCTCAGTACATCGGCAATGTTTTTCCATGGAAAGCAGCACCAAGGAGGAGGGAGAGTCTGACGTTGGCCGCCTTCAGGCATTTAAGCCGCGGCGGGGTGCCCCGCGACGGAAGGCGGGGCCATCCAATAGCTGTCTCAGTTGCAGAGAAGAACACCTGAGAGCAACTTGTCGTTTCCAGTCAGCCACTTGCCATTGGTGCGGGAAACAAGGGCATATTGCCCAGGTTTGTCACTCGTGGGCCAAAGGCACGGCCGCCCCAAGATCTCGCTGCCCTGACAAGGACAGCTGTTTCTCCATCTCCTGCGACCGACGTGTCTCTGAGGTGACAGCACAGCCCGCCAAACCACGTGGCGCTAAACTCGACATGACTGTGAAGATAGAGGGTGCCTGTTGCCAGATGGAAGTGGACACGGGGTCTGCTAAGTCCATCGTGTCCTGGGGGGTTTTGAAAAGTTTGCTTCCATCCCTTCAGATAACTGATTTGCAGTTCTGCCCAATCAAACTCCGGGACTACCAGGGAAATGTTATTCCTACCCTGGGGCAGGGTCAGTTCCTGGTTGAGTCTGAGGGGTTTAAAGGGCATCTTCTTTTGATAGTGGTAAAAGGGTGCCTGCCAAGCTTGTTAGGCAGGGATTGGTTCCAAGCCTTGGAGTTAAAGATAGTGGGAATACATTCCACAACAGTGTGTGGGGCGGCTGATATTTTCACCGAGTTTGCTGATGTTTTCGATGGCACGTTGGGTAGATACGTGGGTTCTCCCATTTCCCTAAATCGAGACCCCAGCATGGCTCCCATTAGACTGAAACCGCGCAGGGTTCCCTTTGCTCTCCGAGCATGGATGTGGAGCTAGACAAACTGATATCCCAGGGGATTCTCGAACCTACTGACCACTCCAAGTGGGAAATGCCTATCGTGGCATGCGAAAACTACGGGATTAAGGGGTTGTTTATGTAAATTTTTAAAGAAATTTTTAAGGGGTTTCAGGGAGGGGGAGGGTCTGATTGGATTGTGGGCTGTGGGTATGGGGGTTAGCCCACAAAGGGGAGGGACCGGCTTGTCAGAGAAACTGGGTGTGAGAGGCAGGGGCCCCGGGGTCGAGTGGGGAGGTAGGGTTTGTCCGGATAGTATTTATAACATCACTACCATAAGTGGGAGGGGTAGATATGGTGGGAGCAGGGGGTCATATTGAGTTTGGGGAGCGCGCACCCGTTGTTTACAAATGGTAGCACGCTCCGGCCCCCAAGGCTCCTCCCGTTCTCCAGGTTGCACAGACCCTCAGGGCCCGACCCTTCGGCTGATGCTGTGCAATGCCAGGTCCGTAGTAAATAAAGCCCCCCTCATCTGTGATCTTATTTCTGAGGGGGGAGCGGACCTGGCAGGTATTACGGAGACCTGGTTGGGCCGGGGGGGGGGGTTCCCCTCATTGAAATGTGCCCACCAGGTTTCCTTGCATTCCATCAGCCAAGGGTACAGGGCAGGGGCGGGGGAGTAGCGGTTATTATAAATGAAGGTCTGAGACCGAAGGAGGCCACTGTTCCTCAGACGACCGGCTGTGAGTCCCTCCTTGTGAAGTGGAGTCATGGGGTTCAGTCGGGCTTGCTGATTACGTACCTGGCTCCCTGCCATGTGGCAGAAGCCCTGCCCGAGCTCCTCGACATTATCGCCATGGTGGCGGTTGATACCCCCAGACTTATTGTCATGGGGGATTTCAACTTGCCATCTGTGGGTGAGACGTCGGAGGTGGCTCGGGAGTTCATGGCTTCCATGACAGCCATGGGCCTGACCCAACTAATTCATGGCCCTAACCACATGGGGGGAAACACGCTGGATTTGGTTTTCGTCTCTGGACAGTGGCAGAGTGATCTTGAAATAGGGGACTTAGTCATCGAGCCCTTGTCATGGTCTGATCACTCCCTCCTTCGTCTTGACTTTCAAACCGCTGCACCCCGCCGCAGGGAGGCGGAGCCGGTAAGATGGTTCTGCCCCAGGCGCTTGATGGAACCTGATAGGTTCCAGATGGAGCTTGGGCCAGTTCCTGAGGCGCTGGCACACGCCTCGACTGGAGACCTAGTGGCCGCCTCGGATAGGGCGGCCGCCGGAGCTCTCGATCGGGTCGTGCCTTTGCGGCCTCTGACCCGGCGCCGATCTCAACTGGCCCCTTGGTTTTCCGAGGAGCTGAGAGAGTTGAAGCGCCAGAAAAGATGCCTAGAGAGTAGTTGGAGGGCTAGTCGCTCTGAATCTGACTGGACACTAGTGAGAGCCCATATTAGGACTTACTTAGTGGCGATAAAAGCAGCAAAATGTGACTATTTTGCTGCTCTTATTGCATCATCAGATAACCGCCCAGCCGCCCTCTTCAGGGTGACCCGCTCCCTGATCCATCAGGAAGCGCGGGAGGACCCCTTGGAGGGGAGAGCTGAGGATTTTGTTCAGTATCTGCATGATAAAATCACTCAGATTCGGGAAGATCTGGACTCCGACTGGGTGGTTCCAGAGGGAGGGAACAGGGCAGGTCTTGAGACTGTTATCTGGATTGAGTTTGATCCTGTGACCCTTGAGGACATGGACAGGATTCTGGGTAGACTGAACGCGACCACTTGTTTATTGGACCTGTGTCCCTCCTGGTTAGTACTGGCTTCCCGGGAGGTGTCGCGAGGCTGGCTCCAGGTGATTATAAATGCTTCGTTGGGTGAGGGTGACTTTCCCTCCGCCTTGAAAGAGGCGGTGGTGAGGCCTCTCCTCAAGAAACCTACCCTGGACCCAGCAATGTTGGTAAATTATTGTCCGGTCTCCAACCTTCGCTTTCTGGCGAAGGTTGTTAAGAGTGTGGTTGCGCAACAGTTCTCCCAGCACCTGGAGGAAACGACGTATCTAGATCCATTCCAGTCGGGCTTCAGACCCGGGTACAGCACGGAAACGGCATTGGTCGCGTTGGTTGATGATCTCTGGAGGGCTCGGGATAGGGGGTGCTCCTCTGTCCTGGTCCTGTTAGACCTCTCAGCGGCTTTTGATACCATCGACCATGGTATCATGCTGCACCGGCTGGGATAGTTAGGGGTGGGAGGCACTGTGTTACAGTGGTTCTCCTCCTTTCTTTCCAACCGGTCGCAGTCGGTGTTAGCAGGGGGGCAGAGATCGACTCCGAGGCCCCTTATATGCGGGGTGCCACAGGGATCGGTTCTCTTGCCCCTCCTGTTCAACATTTATGTGAAGCCGCTGGGTGAGATCATCCGTGGTTTTGGGGTGAGATATCATCAGTATGCTGACGACACCCAACTGTACATCTCCACCCCAGACAACCCCAACGATGCCCTTGAAGTGATGTCCCGGTGCCTGGAGGCCGTGCAGATCTGGATGGGGAAGAACAGGCTCAGACTCAATCCATCCAAGACCAATTGGCTGTGGTTTCCGACATCCCGATATAGTCAGCTATTGGGGGTGAATCATTGGCCCCCACAGAGAGGGCGTGCAATTTGGGCGTCCTCCTAGGTTCACGGCTGTCCTTAGAAGAGCATCTGACAGCCATGACCGGGAGGATTTTTCATCAGGTTCGCCCGATTCGCCAGTTGCGTCCCTTTCTGGATCGGGACTCCTTACTCACGGTCAGTCATGCCCTTGTTACCTCCCGCCTGGACTACTGTAATGCTCTCTACATGGGGCTCCCCTTGAGGAGCACCCAGAGGCTCCAACTGGCGCAGAGTGCGGCCGCGTGGGTGGTGATGGGAGTGACGTGGCACTCTCATGTGACACCGCTCTTGCGCGAGCTGCACTGGCTCCCGGTGGTCTTCCGGGTGCGCTTCAAGGTGTTGGTTACCACCTTTAAAGCGCTCCATGGCTTAGGGCCCGGGTACTCTCCACTTCGTGTCAGAGTGAGCTCATCGACCGAGTTAGGGCTGTCCTCCTACATTTTTGTTCGTCTGGCCTTAAGCTCAAGCGAACCAAGTGTCTCATAGGTGTCCCCAGTATTGAGTTCCTGGGTTACCTGCTTGATGCTAAGGGCATCCACCCCACCCCTTCCAAGGTGGCGGTGGTTAAAATTGCTGCCATGCCCACTTGCCGGGCTAAACTCCAGTCATTCCTGGGGCTCTTAAACTTCTATAACATTTTTTTTGCTGCATAAAGCCTCTGTGGCCGAACCGCTACATCGATTGCTCACCAAGAACACCCCATGGTCCTGGTCACGTGAACACGCCCCCGCTTTTCAAAGCGTAAAGGACGTTCTATCCTCCTCTGCCGTGTTAGTGCAGTATAACCCTGGGTTGCCACTCATTTTGACAGCCGACGCATCCCCTTATGGGTTTGGTGCAGTTTTGAGCCATCATTTTCCCAATGGGTTAGAGGCTCCCATTGCCTTTTACTCGAGGACCCTGTCGTCTGCCGAATGGTGGTATAGCCAACTCGACAGGGAAGCATTAGCCGCTGTTGCGGCTATCAAAAGATTTCATGAGTACCTGTATGGCAGGTCATTTGAGCTGGTGACAGACCACAAGCCCTTACTGGGGCTTCTGGCTGGTCACCGCAAAACACCACAGGTGCTCTCCCCTCGGATGTCCCATTGGGGGTTTTTCCTGGCTGCCTATAGCTACTCCCTTATCTACTGGCCGGGGAAATCGATTTCCCATGCCGATGCCCTGAGCCGCTGTCCCTTGCCAGTGCCGGCCGTTGACCCTGCACCCACCCTCCCAATCCTTTTAGTAGAGGAAGCCTCCATGCCGGTATCTGCTACTGACATTGCTGTGCACTTCCGGCAAGATAAGGTCCTCTCTCTTTTCGTGCCAGGCAGCATGAATTGTCTGTGCAGTTGGGTTGCCTTCTGTGGGGACATCAAGTGGTAGTGCCCCCCAGACTGAGGAGCAAGGTGCTGGAAAGTCTACATGCCGGCCACCCCAGCATCGTCCGCATGAAGGAGCTTAGCTGTAGTTATGTTTGGTGGCCTGCATTGGATAAGGATGTCTCGAGCTGGGTCGAGGGTTGTTCCAACTGTCAGAGAATCAGGCCAGCTCCACCTTCCGCCCCACCTCGGGAATGGGAAACCCCCAGGGGACCCTGGTCTAGGATTCACCTAGATTTCACCAGCCCCTTTAAGGGTCGGACGTTTCTAGTTGTGGTTGATGCCCTATCGAAGTGGGTGGAATTAGAATTAATGCCCTCCACTACGTCCGAGGCAACCATCCGAGTGTTGCGCCGCCTTTTCGCCACCCATGGCCTACCCGATGTAATTGTTATGGACAACGGGCCACAGTTAATGTCCGCCCCGTTCCAGTGTTTCCTTGCCAGTTTAGGAATATGCCACGCCCAGGTTGCCCCTTACCACCCGGCGGGAAATGGATTGGCCAAAAGGGCGGTACGTTCAGCCAAGGAAGCACTTGCTAGGCTATCCCCGGCTGACTGGCAGGAAAGGGTGACTGTTTATTTATCCACCCAGCACTCGACTCCTTGCCCAGTCACTGGCAGAAGCCCCGCTGAAATACTGGTGGGGCGCAGGTTACGCACAGTCCTAGACCGATTACACCCCAACTATGCCCCCGAAGGAAACCGGAGCATTGCCTTAGGGCCCAGGGCATTTGCAGAGGGAAACAGGGTGTTCGCGAGAAACTTCGGGGGGAGAGTCATGTTGCTTACCTGGGGTAGTAACCGCTATAACCGGCCCCTGCTCTTACAGGGTTCTATTGAGTGACAGCCGGATGTGGCGGCGGCACGTGGACCAACTAAGGAGATGCCAGTTGACACCCCCAGAGTCCAGGGACCCTGACACCCCTCGGCCATTCCCCCAAGCTGAGCCTATCAGTCTACCAGCTCCACCCACTGAGCCACTATTGCCACCCCCGCTCAAGGAGGCCCCGACGAAAAACAGAACTTACCCATTGTGGACACACCCATCGTCGAGCAGGAGGAGTCACCAGCCACGTCATGTTTAGAAGCAGACTCAGCTGCCATGGCATCAGCGCCTGCGCTAGGCGCTCAACGCGTGTGCACAGGCGTCCAGAATATCTGAAGGATTGTGTGTGTTCCATCCGGGGATGAAGGGGTGTTATGATCACCGCGACCGACAACAGGGCACTGCTAGCAGATTGGCCAGTGAAGGGTGACGTTACTTGTGCGGGAGTTTTACCATTTTGTTATTGGTTACGCAGTGACAGCTCCAAGTATAAAAGAGCTGTCAGCCACATTCCTGTTGGGCTGTTACGTAGTTGTTCGTTGCAATAAAGTTAAAGTTAACACTTGCTCGCCTCGTATATGCCTCAGCCTCTGATGTAGCGATATAGAGATGTAGCTGGTTTTAAATTAAGCAAAACCAAAACTAAACTGTTGACCAAAAATATGACTGAGGATCAAAAGAAAGCACTTGAAGAATCAATGGGGCTCCAAATAGTAAAGAAGGTAAAGTGTTTGGGAGTGTGGATATCGGCAAGGTGTTCGGCCCTTAAGGACGACAATTACTTGCCCCGATCAGAAACATCAAACAGGATTTAGAAAAATCATTCCTAGGCAGGATTGCAGCAATAAAGATGAGTGTGTTACCTAAGTTGTTGTATCTATTTCAAACGGCCCTTGCCAAATTGGACAAAAAATTCTTCTCGGAACTTAGCACCATTATAAGGAAATTTATTTGGGGTGGGAAGAAACCCAGGATAGTGATCAGAAATCTGCAAGATAAAAAGGACAGGGGCGGGTTGGGACTCCCAATATGGGAAACCTACTATAAAGCAGCAAATTTGGTATGATTGAAGGAGTGGGCAACCCTTGAAAATAAAAGACTCCTGACCTTGGAAGGGTATGACCTCCAGAAGGGCTGGCACGCTTACCTTTGGGACATAGGGAAAAGAACAAGGACATACTTCCATAGACATAAAATAAGGGACACACTAATGCAGACATGGGGAGAAATAAGACGAAAACAATATACAAAGTCCCGAGATGGCTCTCCACAATGGAGGCCATGATATATCTTAACGTATTGGAAATGGGGAAAATGGTCAAATATAGAGAGATACTAGATGGGGGAGGGAACCTTAAAACAAATGAAGAACTGAAAGAACAAGGTATCCTCATCCTACCACCCAATTGGTGACCATATGCACAAATAAAATCTTGTTATAAAAAGGACAAGGAAGAGTTTGGCATAGAGATAGGCATTAACGGATTTGATAAGATATGGATGGGAACTGATAACAAAATATTAGCCAAACTGTATAATTATTTGCTGGAATACGATAAGGTAGAAGAGGTGGTCAAGGATCAAATGATAGCATGGGCCAAAAACATTGGACAAAACATAAATTTAAACGAATGGGATACAATTTGGAACAGAAACCTTAAAATGACCAGGGCGGTAGCTTACAAGGAAAATCAATATAAGATGCTGTACAGGTGGCACTTAGCTCCTGCCAGGATTGCCAAAATATATCCCAACACAAGTCCCAATTGCTGGAAATGTGGCCACCATCAAGGCACCTTCTACCATTGTTGGTGGACCTGCCCCCAAGTGAAAAAAATTTGGAGAATGATTTGGAAATGGATTAGGGAAATAATTGGAGATAATATCGATTTTGAACCAAAAATCTTTCTCCTGGGAATCCTGAAAACAGAATATGAGAAAAAAAAGAAGCATCTAATTATACACATAACGACAGCGGCAAGAATAACGTATGCTCAGTATTGGAAAGAGAAAAAACTACTACCCAAAGAACAAGTAATCAGGAAATTCTAGAGTGCGCCGAAATGAATAAGCTAACATTAGAGATTAATGAAAGAGAGAAAACAAGTAAATAACATGTATATATGTAAAAAACAAGTAAATAACATGTATATACGATCACAAAGAATTGTGCATTACTATTTGTAATATCTTTTAAATTATATCTAAGCCAAGATGCAATACAATGTAAATAATATGTAGGTAACATGTATTTATATATTAACACCACGGAACCAAAAAACGTTGATTTGTACTACTATATCTCATTAAAAAAACCAATAAAATTTGAAACAAAAAAAAAAGGAATGATAAACCACATGATGAATGTATCCATCAGTTGCATCGTAGATTAGGGCATATAAATTTCAGGATGTTAAAGAAAACGGTTCAGTTATCTGAAGGGATAAAATTACAATCATGTAGTAAATATTTGAATTGTAACGCCTGTAGTCAGCAAAAAAGTAGGGTAACCCCAGCAAATCATATCAATGGTTTTAAAACCAAAAAGCCATTAGAGGTAGTGTTTGTAGATCTGATTGGACCCAAAAAACCCAGCATAGGAGGAGCCTGCTATATCCTAAGCATTGTAGACCATTACTCTAGATACGGTTTCTGTTATCTAATGAAAATGAAATCTGAAACATTCCAGCATATAAACAGCTGGCTGCAATTTGTAGAAAGGAAACAGAAGTTTAAAGTAATGTGGGACTTCCGGCTGAGCCGCCGGCATCGCCAGACGCTTCTTTGTGAAGCGCCAGCCCCAGACTCCGTAGAATCGCAAGAACAGCGAAAATCAGCTGTCTTGCGGTTTGGAATCCTTCCCCCCAGGAAGAAGGGGGGAAGGAGAGCAGACGGGTGGGGTAGAGC
>WNWU01014395.1:0-11047 GCA_012654045.1 Ptyas mucosa | reverse complement strand
AGATAGATAGATAGATAGATAGATAGATAGATAGATAGATAGATAGATAGATAGATAGATAGATAGATGATAGATAGATGATAGATAATAAATATATGGATGGATGGATGGATGGATGGATGGATGGATGGATGGATGGATGGATGGATGGATAGATAGATAGATAGATAGATAGATGATAAATGGATGGATGGATGATGGATGATAAATGGATGGATGGATGGATGGATGGATGGATGGATAGATAGATGATAAATGGATGGATGGATGGATAGATGATAGATAGATAGATAGATAGATAGATAGATAGATAGATAATAGATAGACAGAGAGACAGAGAGAGAGATAAATAGATAGTTTTCAAGCACATGCTTTTTTATTTCAATATGCCATGGTAGCTAAAACCCATTTGATTATGGTCGAAATAGAATTAATAGTAATTAACTTACTAATTAGCATATATTTATAAAAAATAGTTAAATATAAATTTATATTCAAAAAAGTTTTTTTTAAAAAAAACACCTCTATTATTTTTAAATTGTGGCATTACACAGTTGCTAAGGCAATGCCACTGAGCAGGTTTAATGCTTTAAATATCTGGGACTTGTGTCCATGAACAAGTAAGAGAGCCCAAACTGAAAATGCAATGGAATCATCACAGGGAAATTCTACAGGCATTTCATATTTTCTGCATGCAAAAGGAGGCATCATTGTACCTGCTGTCGCCAAACAATTTATGGCCACGTTCTTGTCTCAACAGTTATACAGACCTCTGCTGCTGCTATTCCCCAAATATTCCCATCTAGAAAAAGTGCCAACTAAATTCCTGAGGGTCACATTTCAGATCCACAAAAATATCCCTAAAGTCACCTTGTAGTTGGAGGAAGGGATTGGATGGAAGTTCTTAAGTTCTAGTTAAAGGTTGAATTCTGTGCAATGGGTTTGGCTTTCCTAACAATTATTGACAAATGTCATTCATAAGTGGATTCTTCATTCATTCCTTGAAAGATGCTATTGAATAAACTAACCCATGGCCTTTCCGTTGAGTTTTTTTTCAGTTCTATGATAATAGTATAGAACGGGATGGGACGGGACGGGACGGGATGGGACGGGACAGGACAGAACTGAACAGGACAAGACGAGACGAGAAGGGACAGAACGGAACAGAACAGAATGGAACGGAACAGAACAGTTCTTTATTGGCCAAGTATGATTGGACACACAAGAAATTTGTCTCTGGTGTGTAAGCTCTCAGTGTACATACAAACAACAAGGTAATATAATCATAAGATACCAATAGGAGAAGGTAGTAGAAAAGATGAGAAAGATAATAGTAATACAGCCATACTACCTGGGTATACTGTATATCCTTAGACATATGATTATGGAAGAATGCTTCATATACAACTAAAGGCAAACTGAGATCAATTTCAATAGGTTCTAGGAACAGAGTTTGCCAACCAGATATCTACCTACTTACCTTCAAATTGCTTCATTTTCACAGAGCTTTCTGTCTCTTAATCTACTCTGTTAGAAGGCAGATTTACTACAGTTCTCTAGAAGTTCATTTTGTCACTCAGGGATAGTCAAAGCATTGGGCTACATCTTCCTATACTGCGAATGCTATAGGGATTTACATAAGAAGCTTATTGTGCTGCTTTTGCTAAAGTTTTCAGGCCATCTGGATGAAGTCCTTTGCTCTTTCACAGGCAGCCAGGCAGACAGCTAGTCGCTATTATGCAGCAAAATCTTGCATGGCAGCATGTAGAGGACGATAACAGGTAACAAAGGGATGCCAGCAAAATTAGTGCTCTATCTCCCTCTCCAGTTATAGCTGTCAATCTCCTATTGCT
The DNA here is from genome assembly GCA_012654045.1 of Ptyas mucosa. Taxonomy (NCBI): domain Eukaryota; kingdom Metazoa; phylum Chordata; class Lepidosauria; order Squamata; family Colubridae; genus Ptyas; species Ptyas mucosa. The sequence continues at coordinate 9,194 of WNWU01014395.1, read as the reverse complement.
TTTATATTTCTGTCTGTTTTACTATGTATTGCAGTACTATCTGCATTTTTTTTACTTCTTGTAAGGTATTTCACATTGCCGATCTTGAGCTATATTTAAAAAATTCATTCTTTCAAATTATATGTGCATGAATTATACGTGCACATATACGAAAAGGGAGTACATATTAGCTTAAGTTGAATATTAAAACATGTATATTGTGAGTACATTTGCCCAAAGCTTTGAAGAGATGCTTTGCTTTGACAAAGGTTTATGCAAAGTACCCCTTTGAAGCTGCTCTACAAAGCAATATGTTCCTACCCCGCCTCCAAAGGGAAAGAGACTACTTTGCTTGATTTCTGTGCTCGTTCTCTCTCTCTAGCAACCCCAATACTCAGAAGTCTTTGCCCCATATCATGCATGTGCAAAATTAACGTTGTCAGATCATTTATTTATTTAACTCAACTTTGGTGTTGTTGCCTGACTCTAGACTCTGGATGGCTCATCATATAAAAAAGAAAAACAAAGCAGTACAATCAATTAAAAATACAGTGAAGGAAATAAACAAAATGGCAAATCCAAGCAATTAAGATCAAAACATATGAACATAAGATATATACATCTAAAAAGTGTCCATCTAAAAACCCACCCCACCCCAAGATCTAGGAGAATAACCAGGTTTGTTAAGACTTTCTGGAGTGAGATCAGGATGAGAACCATTTATATCTTGGGGAACCGCATCCATGATAGAGAAGGACACTGAATTAGAACACTATTTAATTAAGAGTAAGCTCACTCACCAGCTTTTTCTGGGGCAATAGAAACTACAGAAAACAGGTTGCCCCTCAAATAACTGGAACCAATATAATCTAAGACTGGCATAGGTGAGAATCAGCACTCTGAAGCATACTGCCAGCCAAGTAGCTTACAAAGCAGAGATATCATGGGCAGATCCACTACTGCTCACACCGCTGCATTCTGGACCAGTTGAAACTTCCATGTGATGTTCTAGGACAGCGTCATTGTTGAGCCATTAGATGAGAAAGGAATGACTTTCTGGAGAGTTGCCCAATTTAGCAAGGAGCACACATGATGTGTGCAAAGGCATCTAGCCATAACTGCCACCTGCTCAGAATGGATTGCATGCAAACAGATTGGAACTGACATTCCATCCAGAAGTAAGAGGTCTCTGGATCTGGGTGATGCCAGCAAGCACAGCCACTTGGTATTTTTGGATTAAGACAGACTGTTTCTCCACATCCAGAACACTGGTGAAATCCAAATTATTTTACTACCGGTTCTGTGGGTGTGGCTTGGTAGGCATGGTGTGGCTTGGTGAGCGTGGCATGGTGGGCTTGGCAGGGGAAGGATATTGCAAAATCTCCATTCCCACCCCACTCCAGGGGAACAATACTGCAAAATCCCCATTCCCTTCCCATTCTGGGGCCAGCCAGAGGTGGCATTTGCCAGTTCTCTAGACTACTCAAAATTTCTGCTACTGGTTCCCAAACTACTCAAAATTTCCACTACCAGTTATCCAGAACCTGTCAGAACCTGCTAGATTTCACCTGTGATCCAGACCCTCATAACCTCCAGACATTGGGAGAAGTCTCTAACAACCTTACTTGGTTGGGCTGGAGTCAAAATATATAAATGGGTATCATGAGTATAGTGATGCTACCAGATGCCAAAATGTTGGATAATCTCACCCAATGGTTGCATATATACATTGAACAAGAGAGAAGAGACTATCAAATCTTATAACATCCCACAAAGGAAGGGCTAATGAAGCAGCCTCTTTTCCTCTTACCAATTAGAATTTGCCTACAAGGCCAAGATTGCTTGTGTAGCGAATACCAGACAAATCCAACTGAAAGAGGTCTACATAATCTGCTTCCTCCAGGATCCTCTACTACTGCAGTCAATCTTTTTCTCAACACCCTTCTCCAAAAATTGAAGGTTGAAGGCAGGAAAGAAATTCTCTAAGATAGTTGGATCAAAATAAGGACTTTATGGATGCAAGGTAACCTAAGAAGTTAAATCATATTGTGACTATCCACCAAACAAATTACTTATTCCAAAGAAAATAAAGCTGTTGTACTCTGTTCTAATGGGAATTATGTATGGAGGAAAAGTATATCTTAGTGCCGTGATGGCGAACCTATGGCACGGGTGCCACAGGTGGCACGTCGAACCATATTGGTGGGCACGCGAGCTCAGCTCTGGCACACATGCGTGCACCAGCCAGCTGATTTTTGGGCCTTTTGAGCCCACCAGAAGTCAGGAAACACACTGTTTCCGGCCTCCGGAGGGCCTCTGGGGGGGTGGGGAAGGCTGTTTTTGCCCTCCCCAGGCTCCTAGAAAGGCTCTGGAGCCTGGGGAGAGCAAAAAACAGGCCTACTGGGCCCACCGTGCCATCACATGCCAAAAGCAAGGGGAGCACAGGGTAGTGGGGCGCATAGAATTATGGATGTGGGCACGCGTGTGTGTGACCCCACCACACTCCCCCCGCTTTTGGCACGCGAGGGCAAAAAGGTTAGCCATCACTGTCTTAGTGCATACATGTAGAAATATATGTACAATGTAGGGAATGCCCAATGCTGTTGACATTCTTTCAAGGCCACCACAAAAAAGAATCAAACTTTTATATTTCACTTTCGTGAATTCTTCTCTTGCTGAGGTCAAATTCTAGGTCAGAGCTGAATTCTCAGATTTCTCATAGTGTGTTGTTGTCACCTGGTACCAACCCCTAAGATATAATGAATGTATTCAGATCATGTTAAATAATGAATGGCATGGAATAATTTATCTTAAGGCAGTAAAACAAATTTCAGCTAAATATTAGGAAAAGCATCCTAAGGATAAAAGCAGTTTGACAGTGGAATTTCTAGTATTATCTAGTAATGGGGACTTTACTCTTCTGCTGAGCATGTTGGATTTGCAGGCTTTTACTGAGCAGAAAGTTGGGACAATGGCTTCATGATTCCATGAGTATGAATGATTATTATGTACAGGAATCTTTGGTTTTGTTCATTGAAAAATATAAAGTCAGCTGAAGCTGGAACTTTAGACTTTCCAAAGGCATTTCAGAAGGAATGTCAATTTCAAGAACAAGCTTCTAAAAGGTACCATTTCAATCTAAAGAGAAAGGAAAAGTAATTGTTTCATTACTTTTCAACCCTTTGTTCTCCTTCCTTTAAAAAAATATTTATCTGAAATGGATGCCTATTAGACCTATCATAATCATTAACAAGAAACATTGCTTTGGTCCCAAATACTCCTCTGAATCCATTCTTTGAAAGAGTGAAGCAGCTAAAAACACCCAAAGATCAAACCCACAGTAAAGAAGCCTTTCTGAAGTCTTCTATGCATCCCTATACATGTCCAAAATACATTTTCACAAAAGAGATGGTGAAGCAGGCCAATTTGTAAAGGACCAGACTCAGTGGTGAAATCCAATTTTTTTTACTATCGGTTCTGTGGGCATGGCTTAGTGGTCATGGTGTGGCTTGGTGGGTGTGGCAGGGGAAGAATACTGCAAAAACTCCATTCCCATCCCACTCCTGGGGGAAGGATATTGCAAAATCTCCATTCCCACCCCACTCTGGGGCCGGTCAGAGATGGTATTTGCTGGTTCTCAGAACTGCTCAAAATTTCCACTACCGGTTCTCCAGAACTTGTCAGAACCTGCTGCATTTCACCCCTGACCAGACTGCCCAGCTATTCTAAAAGCAGCTTTAATGCTTTTACTGCCACCCATGCTCAGTTCTAAGAAGGTCCTCCAAACTGCATTTGAAAGTCTATATCTGCTTCAAGGAACTTTCCAGGATAAGATTCAGAAGAGCACTTTGCTTGGTGTCAGGTCCTGACGTTGTCTTAATAAATCACATTTTCCAAACAAATAGTCTTTGATGAAATCTTTCATTTATTTAAGAACGAACATATCTGCTCCCGACTCCATCGGTGCCAGTACTGACCTGCTAACCCCCAAACCCTTCCCTTTCCATCCCTCATTACCCAGCGTCTCATTGGCCATCTCCCAAGTCATTCTTACTATGTCACCTCACAGGAATGTCCCCCTCCCAACCCATCTCCTAGGTGATGTTATCTGCCGGGTTGTAACTGTGTGAAAGGTCAACCTGCTTCTTCTCTCTCCTTTCCCCTTTTTTTCCCTTCATGTCAGCACAAGGATGAATGAAACTTGGGGTGCTGACATCTGGATTGGTTTGCTGAATGCTTTTTGCACAACATTACTGTCTATGTTATGGCATACAAATAACAAAAAAAACCCCATAAAATGGTTGAACATAGTTGGGAATAAATGTAATAAAGAAAGAACATGTGCACATCTGCTTGGCTTAGTGTTACATGTAAACCAGGTCATTTTGGGTTGTTTACATAACCATGATTAAAACAAGCACATCTGAACAGGTGAATCAATCTACTCACACCTATAACAAATATATATTACTGCAATCCAGGTATCTTTGTTTTTAGACTTTATGCATTCTGACAGACTGGTTAGAAATTGTAATTCTTTACATCTGAGATATAGTAGACCTATTTTTAAAATTAGCAAAACCGTATCACTGCATGAAATCTGAGTTTATTTCTAGATTGAACTGAAGTCCTCATGCAGACTTATGAAATTCAAATTTCATTGCACACAAATAGATAACAAATATTTATGTATGTGAGTTTCTAAAGTATACATGGACTTTCTTCTTTTTCCTATTGTGGAAAATTGTTTATCTTCAAGTATTTTCTCTTCAGGTTGTCTTCAATCAAAAAGGCTTTATATCATATATTCAGATCAACTATTCCTTCAATGCCAGTTATATCTAAGTTAACAGATAACAGAACTGGAAGGTACCTGGGAGGTCTTCTAGTCTAACCCGCTGCTCAGGCAAGAGACCCTATACCATTCCAGAAAAATGGCTCTCCAGTCTCTTCTGAAAAGCCTCTAGTGATGGAACACCCACAACCTTTGAAGGCAAATCATTCCACTAGTTAATTGTTCTCACTGTTAGGAAATTTCTCTCTTCAGTTCTAGGTTGCTTCTAGAATGTTCAATGATAAGAAATACTTTAACTCTAATGATTATAATAAGACAATGAAACCTTTTCCTATTAGGCAACTTTAAGATTGACTATCAATTTGGATTATATGTCTGATCGTTCCAACCCATTTTTGGCCATATAACAGGTTTTAAGTCTTAAATGGTTTCACATTTCTCTAAATCACACTAAGAGAATTAGATGAATATTTTAAGCAGCTTAACTTTGATTTAAATATATTTGCTCAAAATATGCTGGCAGCAACTCAAAATGCAGTGTAATACTCTCAAAGGACTGCAATCTCAAACTCTGTTTAAGAAAGCAGATAATATGGACTGGCAGCACTAAAGCAAATAAAGTCAATTAACTGAGAGGTGATTTTTTTTTCTTCTTAATTTGTTTTCTCTTGCTTGAAATTGTAAAGGGTGGACATAGCTGGGAGATTAATGAAGAAAGAAGTTAATGGAAATGCAAAAGAGGAAAGAGAGAAAGGAGTTATTGTTCATTAGTTGGACCCTTCATGGCAAGTTCTCATTTTACATTAAAAAGGCATTTATCTGAGGTGTTGGTTTGCTTTTATATCCCAGATATACCCATTTCCTTGAGGGGGGGATATTAAAATCTATCTATCATCCCAACTATAATGAGGAGAATTGAACAGGGGAAAAATCAGCAAGAGTTCAAGGAAGCAAAGGAAACAGAAAAGTTGCTACTTATAGATCAAGGTGCTGAAAAGAAGGGACTGGATCCATCACCAAGAAGTTTATGGAGAATTGGAGTTGATACAGCAAGCAGATGGTATGGAGCAGTCAAACTGAATTTCTCCATGGAAATCAGCACCAAGGTTCATATAATATGCTGTGCTACAAAGAATTTAGTTGTGGTGGCTCAGTATACAGAGAGAATCCAGCTCTATGGTTAAGAAATGGTTACACCAAGTGAGTGTGTTAGATGTATTATGCATTAAGAATTTTGGTAATAGGCATTGGGATGGTATATAAAGCTGTTGTGGTGTTTGCTGTATTGCTCTGAAATCAAACTAGCAATTATGCTAATGACTTCCTTGGGTCAAATTCTGTTCCTATTGTGTTTTTGGCAACAATATTGAAGTGTTTTGCCATTACCTTCTGAGATTTATTGTCCAAATTCTCAGTCCAGCCTTCAACCTCAGTGTTTCCTGGAAATTTTCTGGTAGTCTTCAACTTAAGACCACAATTGGGACAGGAATCTCAGTTGTTGAGGAAGGCAGTCACATTAAGTGAGACATTGCATGATTTCTTAAGTGACAACTTTGCTCAATGACTGCAGTCCTGGCACTCCCAGTTGTGGTTATTAAGCAATTGCAGGGGTTGTTAAGCAGAAAGACTCCAAGGCAAGGAGTGTGGGGTGCCTTAAAGGGTTGTTGTGGGAGTCCCTGGGAGAGTGGGAGACTCCATTCAGGAGCTGAAAGTCCTCCTGCTGAAATCTAAGCAAGTTTTTCAGCCATTAAGTGAAGAAATGTTCATGCTTGGCCTGTGTCAGGCTCTCCCAGGACCCCTCATGCCTGAGGCACCCTATGTTCCTTATCTTACAGTCCACTCTCTGTTTGTATTTTGATTCCCTCTGATCTCTTTAGGCTGGCTGAATTACTACTGAAGGAGTTCAGCTCTCCTTCATGCACAGAAGGAAACTTTTTTAGCAAGGTGCAGGAACAAAGCCAAGATCTTCAGGATTTCAGCTGTTTCTGTATCCCCACAGAAGTAATTCAGCTTCTCTTAAGAGGCAGCTCTTTCAGCCAGGACAGAGAGATGAGAAGGAGTCCTTTGAGCAAGTGGCAGCAGCATGCAACCTTTGCTGTCAGCTTCCCCCATTTACTCTCTGGGGAAGCCGATAGAGAAGATTGAGAATGGCATTCATGATTGCAGGTGCTTGGCAATTGGCTGTAAACCATTAGGTGTGAACAGGTTGTCTGTCAAACTTCAGGGAAATCAGGAGATCCAGGCAGTTCATGGGGTTAAAGATTTATTGTAAGCTTAAGTTCTCTACAAGAATCTGAACTACTAACAGCCAAAGGAAATTGATGGTAGATAAGGGTAGAAGGAATTCAAGGTGGGCTGGCACAAAGAGATTCATGACTGATGACATGTTTGATCCCTCCTTCAGGCTCAGCCTGGTCATCTCCTACATTGTCAAGCACCTAGATCATGATTACATGATGCAGAGGTGGTGGTGCAATGTTTTGTGATGGCTGGAAGTGTTTTACAGGCCATAAGGCACTCTTTCCAAGGTCATCATAATCCCAGACCATTGGTAAATGAACCAGTAAGTCAAGGACTATTTGTATGTCTAAGTCAGTTGTATATGTGGGGATGCTGAACTAGAACTGAAATGTTCCCATCAGCATAATTGTTAAATAAAAGTCTGTTTATGATTTTATTACTATAGACAATTTTCAGTTAAGCAGAACTATAGTTGTGGGATGTGGGTAGAGGGAGGAACTGTCTTTATCACAATCAGTTGTGAGTACTGAGTAGATTTATCTGAGGCATCATTGTGAATACATATAAAATAAATAGCACAGACAGACAAGAGGACATTCTTCCAATGAAGTTGGCTTAGATCACAATCTTATGAAAGAAACTGTTTTATTCTTCCCATACATATACACTCCCTTTGATAGCCAATAACAATGGGTCTACAGTATGTAAATAGTCAGTGTCAGTAAGACATCATTGCAGTGGCAACCTTTAATGTAATTTATTGCAAAACATTATTCTGTGTAATTATCTTTTTGTTGCTAGTTATCCAAATGGGGCTTCAGGCTTCAGTTTAAATTGATATTCTCTGTTTGGCTGGTGGTTTCAAGAGCTCTTCTTTTAAAAAGAAGCATCGTTGTATTGATTTTTTTCAGACAAATGTTCATATGTGGGAAAGAGACATTATGTCAACAAAACAATAGCATCACCCCATTCCCTCAAAGATTACACAGTACGAGACCTACCATCACTTACTACTCTCTGATCCTAAAACACTACAGGGAACACATCCAATTTCTATTCAGTAAGAATAATACCGTTTTGTGTTTTGACATTTCATCCTGGCTAGCCGGGAATGCCAGAGTCAAGGTTAAAGAGAGGAAGATTTGAACTCTGTAAACCACATCAAAGTTAGATAGAGGAAAATAGTGAAGGATCTGCCAATAAAAGATCTGTGGAATTTTATCTTTTGTCAATGAATTGGTTTATGAGAACAACGATCTAAAAGGCAGCATATGGACAACACAGAAGTCAGAGGCTGTAGTTAACTTTTGGGGCAGAGTGGTAATAGGTAGAGTGGATAGGGCAATGATGCAGTATAGGTAGGTTCATCCTTATGAATAATAGTTAGGGCCAGGATTTTCTTTTGTGCTGGCCAATTCTTTTTTGTTTTAGTTGTAGCTTTGAAGACTGCTAAATCTAGGTTAAAGCTTACACTACTAGTTTTTTGTGCATAGTATATCAAAATGGTTTTGAGAGAACAGATCTGACCTCAGAGTTTGGCCAGCTCTGTTATAAATAAAATGAACACATAAATAAATATTTAGCATATTAGTGAACATGCCTCTTCTCTCTCACTCGGATGCTATGCCTTGCTATGCCTGATATTATGCCTCATTTTATTCCATATGAATATATGAATACATTTCTTGCACATCTGTGAAGATATATTGCCAAAGACTGAAATACAAATCATATTGTATGGCAGGAGCACATTTACTTATGTAGCAGTCAATCTGCTAATCCAATGTAAACCAGTATCTCCTTAAATGGATCCGTGCATAATCTTACTTTGGTTACCATTACTTAGATAAAATAATTAAATGTGTTAACTTTAAAATTGTCTATGTCTCTAATCTTTGGTTTTTGATATAACTTCTCTTGATTTGCATATTAGTATATAATTTTAGTGATTTTTTTTTTAAAATGTACAAATAAATGTCCAAATATTTCATTAACTGAGTTTTCACAAGTCATAGTTGGCTGTTGGGTTATTCTTTATTTCGCATGAAACTACACTTTACAAATCACAGAAGCTGGATTCAAATATGTCTTTATTTCAAAACTAAGCAAACCATATTGTAATATAAGTTGATGTTTGGTTTGGTTTGGTTTGGTTTGGTTTGGTTTGGTTTGGTTTGGT
>WNWU01014392.1:0-10509 GCA_012654045.1 Ptyas mucosa | reverse complement strand
AGATAGATAGATAGATAGATAGATAGATAGATAGATAGATAGATAGATAGATAGATAGATAGATAGATGATAGATAGATGATAGATAGATAATAAATATATGGATGGATGGATGGATGGATGGATAGATAGATAGATAGATAGATAGATAGATAGATAGATAGATAGATAATAGATAGACAGAGAGACAGAGAGAGAGATAAATAGATAGTTTTCAAGCACATGCTTTTTTATTTCAATATGCCATGGTAGCTAAAACCCATTTGATTATGGTCGAAATAGAATTAATAGTAATTAACTTACTAATTAGCATATATTTATAAAAAATAGTTAAATATAAATTTATATTCAGAAAAGTTTTTTTTTAAAAAAACACCTCTATTATTTTTAAATTGTGGCATTACACAGTTACTAAGGCAATGCCACTGAGCAGGTTTAATGCTTTAAATATCTGGGACTTGTGTCCATGAACAAGTAAGAGAGCCCAAACTGAAAATGCAATGGAATCATCACAGGGAAATTCTACAGGCATTTCATATTTTCTGCATGCAAAAGGAGGCATCATTGTACCTGCTGTCGCCAAACAATTTATGGCCACGTTCTTGTCTCAACAGTTATACAGACCTCTGCTGCTGCTATTCCCCAAATATTCCCATCTAGAAAAAGTGCCAACTAAATTCCTGAGGGTCACATTTCAGATCCACAAAAATATCCCTAAAGTCACCTTGTAGTTGGAGGAAGGGATTGGCTGGAAGTTCTTAAGTTCTAGTTAAAGGTTGAATTCTGTGCAATGGGTTTGGCTTTCCTAACAATTATTGACAAATGTCATTCATAAGTGGATTCTTCATTCATTCCTTGAAAGATGCTATTGAATAAACTAACCCATGGCCTTTCCGTTGAGTTTTTTTTCAGTTCTATGATAATAGTATAGAACGGGATGGGACGGGACGGGACGGGATGGGACGGGACAGGACAGAACTGAACAGGACAAGACGAGACGAGAAGGGACAGAACGGAACAGAACAGAATGGAACGGAACAGAACAGTTCTTTATTGGCCAAGTATGATTGGACACACAAGAAATTTGTCTCTGGTGTGTAAGCTCTCAGTGTACATACAAACAACAAGGTAATATAATCATAAGATACCAATAGGAGAAGGTAGTAGAAAAGATGAGAAAGATAATAGTAATACAGCCATACTACCTGGGTATACTGTATATCCTTAGACATATGATTATGGAAGAATGCTTCATATACAACTAAAGGCAAACTGAGATCAATTTCAATAGGTTCTAGGAACAGAGTTTGCCAACCAGATATCTACCTACTTACCTTCAAATTGCTTCATTTTCACAGAGCTTTCTGTCTCTTAATCTACTCTGTTAGAAGGCAGATTTACTACAGTTCTCTAGAAGTTCATTTTGTCACTCAGGGATAGTCAAAGCATTGGGCTACATCTTCCTATACTGCGAATGCTATAGGGATTTACATAAGAAGCTTATTGTGCTGCTTTTGCTAAAGTTTTCAGGCCATCTGGATGAAGTCCTTTGCTCTTTCACAGGCAGCCAGGCAGACAGCTAGTCGCTATTATGCAGCAAAATCTTGCATGGCAGCATGTAGAGGACGATAACAGGTAACAAAGGGATGCCAGCAAAATTAGTGCTCTATCTCCCTCTCCAGTTATAGCTGTCAATCTCCTATTGCTTTTATATTTCTGTCTGTTTTACTATGTATTGCAGTACTATCTGCATTTTTTTTACTTCTTGTAAGGTATTTCACATTGCCGATCTTGAGCTATATTTAAAAAATTCATTCTTTCAAATTATATGTGCATGAATTATACGTGCACATATACGAAAAGGGAGTACATATTAGCTTAAGTTGAATATTAAAACATGTATATTGTGAGTACATTTGCCCAAAGCTTTGAAGAGATGCTTTGCTTTGACAAAGGTTTATGCAAAGTACCCCTTTGAAGCTGCTCTACAAAGCAATATGTTCCTACCCCGCCTCCAAAGGGAAAGAGACTACTTTGCTTGATTTCTGTGCTCGTTCTCTCTCTCTAGCAACCCCAATACTCAGAAGTCTTTGCCCCATATCATGCATGTGCAAAATTAACGTTGTCAGATCATTTATTTATTTAACTCAACTTTGGTGTTGTTGCCTGACTCTAGACTCTGGATGGCTCATCATATAAAAAAGAAAAACAAAGCAGTACAATCAATTAAAAATACAGTGAAGGAAATAAACAAAATGGCAAATCCAAGCAATTAAGATCAAAACATATGAACATAAGATATATACATCTAAAAAGTGTCCATCTAAAAACCCACCCCACCCCAAGATCTAGGAGAATAACCAGGTTTGTTAAGACTTTCTGGAGTGACATCAGGATGAGAACCATTTATATCTTGGGGAACCGCATCCATGATAGAGAAGGACACTGAATTAGAACACTATTTAATTAAGAGTAAGCTCACTCACCAGCTTTTTCTGGGGCAATAGAAACTACAGAAAACAGGTTGCCCCTCAAATAACTGGAACCAATATAATCTAAGACTGGCATAGGTGAGAATCAGCACTCTGAAGCATACTGCCAGCCAAGTAGCTTACAAAGCAGAGATATCATGGGCAGATCCACTACTGCTCACACCGCTGCATTCTGGACCAGTTGAAACTTCCATGTGATGTTCTAGGACAGCGTCATTGTTGAGCCATTAGATGAGAAAGGAATGACTTTCTGGAGAGTTGCCCAATTTAGCAAGGAGCACACATGATGTGTGCAAAGGCATCTAGCCATAACTGCCACCTGCTCAGAATGGATTGCATGCAAACAGATTGGAACTGACATTCCATCCAGAAGTAAGAGGTCTCTGGATCTGGGTGATGCCAGCAAGCACAGCCACTTGGTATTTTTGGATTAAGACAGACTGTTTCTCCACATCCAGAACAGTGGTGAAATCCAAATTATTTTACTACCGGTTCTGTGGGTGTGGCTTGGTAGGCGTGGTGTGGCTTGGTGAGCGTGGCATGGTGGGCTTGGCAGGGGAAGGATACTGCAAAATCTCCATTCCCACCCCACTCCAGGGGAACAATACTGCAAAATCCCCATTCCCTTCCCATTCTGGGGCCAGCCAGAGGTGGCATTTGCCAGTTCTCTAGACTACTCAAAATTTCTGCTACTGGTTCCCAAACTACTCAAAATTTCCACTACCAGTTATCCAGAACCTGTCAGAACCTGCTAGATTTCACCTGTGATCCAGACCCTCATAACCTCCAGACATTGGGAGAAGTCTCTAACAACCTTACTTGGTTGGGCTGGAGTCAAAATATATAAATGGGTATCATGAGTATAGTGATGCTACCAGATGCCAAAATGTTGGATAATCTCACCCAATGGTTGTATATATACATTGAACAAGAGAGAAGAGACTATTAAATCTTATAACATCCCACAAAGGAAGGGCTAATGAAGCAGCCTCTTTTCCTCTTACCAATTAGAATTTGCCTACAAAGCCAAGATTGCTTGTGTAGCGAATACCAGACAAATCCAACTGAAAGAGGTCTACATAATCTGCTTCCTCCAGGATCCTCTACTACTGCAGTCAATCTTTTTCTCAACACCCTTCTCCAAAAATTGAAGGTTGAAGGCAGGAGAGAAATTCTCTAAGATAGTTGGATCGAAATAAGGACTTTATGGATGCAAGGTAACCTAACAAGTTAAATCATATTGTGACTATCCACCAAACAAATTACTTATTCCAAAGAAAATAAAGCTGTTGTACTCTGTTCTAATGGGAATTATGTATGGAGGAAAAGTATATCTTAGTGCATACATGTAGAAATATATGTACAATGTAGGGAATGCCCAATGCTGTTGACATTCTTTCAAGGCCACCACAAAAAAGAATCAAACTTTTATATTTCACTTTCGTGAATTCTTCTCTTGCTGAGGTCAAATTCTAGGTCAGAGCTGAATTCTCAGATTTCTCATAGTGTGTTGTTGTCACCTGGTACCAACCCCTAAGATATAATGAATGTATTCAGATCATGTTAAATAATGAATGGCATGGAATAATTTATCTTAAGGCAGTAAAACAAATTTCAGCTAAATATTAGGAAAAGCATCCTAAGGATAAAAGCAGTTTGACAGTGGAATTTCTAGTATTATCTAGTAATGGGGACTTTACTCTTCTGCTGAGCATGTTGGATTTGCAGGCTTTTACTGAGCAGAAAGTTGGGACAATGGCTTCATGATTCCATGAGTATGAATGATTATTATGTACAGGAATCTTTGGTTTTGTTCATTGAAAAATATAAAGTCAGCTGAAGCTGGAACTTTAGACTTTCCAAAGGCATTTCAGAAGGAATGTCAATTTCAAGAACAAGCTTCTAAAAGGTACCATTTCAATCTAAAGAGAAAGGAAAAGTAATTGTTTCATTACTTTTCAACCCTTTGTTCTCCTTCCTTTAAAAAAATATTTATCTGAAATGGATGCCTATTAGACCTATCATAATCATTAACAAGAAACATTGCTTTGGTCCAAAATACTCCTCTGAATCCATTCTTTGAAAGAGTGAAGCAGCTAAAAACACCCAAAGATCAAACCCACAGTAAAGAAGCCTTTCTGAAGTCTTCTATGCATCCCTATACATGTCCAGAATACATTTTCACAAAAGAGATGGTGAAGCAGGCCAATTGGTAAAGGACCAAACTCAGTGGTGAAATCCAATTTTTTTTACTATCGGTTCTGTGGGCATGGCTTAGTGGTCATGGTGTGGCTTGGTGGGTGTGGCAGGGGAAGAATACTGCAAAAACTCCATTCCCATCCCACTCCTGGGGGAAGGATATTGCAAAATCTCCATTCCCACCCCACTCTGGGGCCGGTCAGAGATGGTATTTGCTGGTTCTCAGAACTGCTCAAAATTTCCACTACCGGTTCTCCAGAACTTGTCAGAACCTGCTGCATTTCACCCCTGACCAGACTGCCCAGCTATTCTAAAAGCAGCTTTAATGCTTTTACTGCCACCCATGGCTCAGTTCTAAGAAGGTCCTCCAAACTGCATTTGAAAGTCTATATCTGCTTCAAGGAACTTTCCAGGATAAGATTCAGAAGAGCACTTTGCTTGGTGTCAGGTCCTGACGTTGTCTTAATAAATCACATTTTCCAAACAAATAGTCTTTGATGAAATCTTTCATTTATTTAAGAACGAACATATCTGGTCCCGACTCCATCGGTGCCAGTACTGACCTGCTAACCCCCAAACCCTTCCCTTTCCGTCCCTCATTACCCAGCGTCTCATTGGCCATCTCCCAAGTCATTCTTACTACGTCACCTCACAGGAATGTCCCCCTCCCAACCCATCTCCTAGGTGATGTTATCTGCCGGGTTGTAACTGTGTGAAAGGTCAACCTGCTTCTTCTCTCTCCTTTTCTCTTTTTTTTCCCTTCATGTCAGCACAAGGATGAATGAAACTTGGGGTGCTGACATCTGGATTGGTTTGCTGAATGCTTTTTGCACAACATTACTGTCTATGTTATGGCATACAAATAACAAAAAAAAACCCATAAAATGGTTGAACATAGTTGGGAATAAATGTAATAAAGAAAGAACATGTGCACATCTGCTTGGCTTAGTGTTACATGTAAACCAGGTCATTTTGGGTTGTTTACATAACCACGATTAAAACAAGCACATCTGAACAGGTGAATCAATCTACTCACACCTATAACAAATATATATTACTGCAATCCAGGTATCTTTGTTTTTAGACTTTATGCATTCTGACAGACTGGTTAGAAATTGTAATTCTTTACATCTGAGATATAGTAGACCTATTTTTAAAATTAGCAAAACCGTATCACTGCATGAAATCTGAGTTTATTTCTAGATTGAACTGAAGTCCTCATGCAGACTTATGAAATTCAAATTTCATTGCACACAAATAGATAACAAATATTTATGTATGTGAGTTTCTAAAGTATACATGGACTTTCTTCTTTTTCCTATTGTGGAAAATTGTTTATCTTCAAGTATTTTCTCTTCAGGTGGTCTTCAATCAAAAAGGCTTTATATCATATATTCAGATCAACTATTCCTTCAATGCCAGTTATATCTAAGTTAACAGATAACAGAACTGGAAGGTACCTGGGAGGTCTTCTAGTCTAACCCGCTGCTCAGGCAAGAGACCCTATACCATTCCAGAAAAATGGCTCTCCAGTCTCTTCTGAAAAGCCTCTAGTGATGGAACACCCACAACCTTTGAAGGCAAATCATTCCACTAGTTAATTGTTCTCACTGTTAGGAAATTTCTCTCTTCAGTTCTAGGTTGCTTCTAGAATGTTCAATGATAAGAAATACTTTAACTCTAATGATTATAATAAGACAATGAAACCTTTTCCTATTAGGCAACTTTAAGATTGACTATCAATTTGGATTATATGTCTGATCGTTCCAACCCATTTTTGGCCATATAACAGGTTTTAAGTCTTAAATGGTTTCACATTTCTCTAAATCACACTAAGAGAATTAGATGAATATTTTAAGCAGCTTAACTTTGATTTAAATATATTTGCTCAAAATATGCTGGCAGCAACTCAAAATGCAGTGTAATACTCTCAAAGGACTGCAATCTCAAACTCTGTTTAAGAAAGCAGATAATATGGACTGGCAGCACTAAAGCAAATAAAGTCAATTAACTGAGAGGTGATTTTTTTTTCTTCTTAATTTGTTTTCTCTTGCTTGAAATTGTAAAGGGTGGACATAGCTGGGAGATTAATGAAGAAAGAAGTTAATGGAAATGCAAAAGAGGAAAGAGAGAAAGGAGTTATTGTTCATTAGTTGGACCCTTCATGGCAAGTTCTCATTTTACATTAAAAAGGCATTTATCTGAGGTGTTGGTTTGCTTTTATATCCCAGATATACCCATTTCCTTGAGGGGGGGGATATTAAAATCTATCTATCATCCCAACTATAATGAGGAGAATTGAACAGGGGAAAAATCAGCAAGAGTTCAAGGAAGCAAAGGAAACAGAAAAGTTGCTACTTATAGATCAAGGTGCTGAAAAGAAGGGACTGGATCCATCACCAAGAAGTTTATGGAGAATTGGAGTTGATACAGCAAGCAGATGGTATGGAGCAGTCAAACTGAATTTCTCCATGGAAATCAGCACCAAGGTTCATATAATATGCTGTGCTACAAAGAATTTAATTGTGGTGGTTCAGTATACAGAGAGAATCCAGCTTTATGGTTATTCAAGAAATGGTTACACCAAGTGAGTGTGTTAGATGTATTATGCATTAAGAATTTTGGTAATAGGCATTGGGATGGTATATAAAGCTGTTGTGGTGTTTGCTGTATTGCTCTGAAATCAAACTAGCAATTATGCTAATGACTTCCTTGGGTCAAATTCAGTTCCTATTGTGTTTTTGGCAACAATATTGAAGTGTTTTGCCATTACCTTCTGAGATTTATTGTCCAAATTCTCAGTCCAGCCTTCAACCTCAGTGTTTCCTGGAAATTTTCTGGTAGTCTTCAACTTAAGACCACAATTGGGACAGGAATCTCAGTTGTTGAGGAAGGCAGTCACATTAAGTGAGACATTGCATGATTTCTTAAGTGACAACTTTGCTCAATGACTGCAGTCCTGGCACTCCCAGTTGTGGTTATTAAGCAATTGCAGGGGTTGTTAAGCAGAAAGACTCCAAGGCAAGGAGTGTGGAGTGCCTTAAAGGGTTGTTGTGGGAGTCCCTGGGAGAGTGGGAGACTCCATTCAGGAGCTGAAAGTCCTCCTGCTGAAATCTAAGCAAGTTTTTCAGCCATTAAGTGAAGAAATGTTCATGCTTGGCCTGTGTCAGGCTCTCCCAGGATCCCTCATGCCTGAGGCACCCTATGTTCCTTATCTTACAACGCTGACAGTCCACTCTCTGTTTGTATTTTGATTCCCTCTGATCTCTTTAGGCTGGCTGAATTACTACTGAAGGAGTTCAGCTCTCCTTCATGCACAGAAGGAAACTTTTTTAGCAAGGTGCAGGAACAAAGCCAAGATCTTCAGGATTTCAGCTGTTTCTGTATCCCCACAGAAGTAATTCAGCTTCTCTTAAGAGGCAGCTCTTTCACCCCGGACAGAGAGATGAGAAGGAATCCTTTGAGCAAGTGGCAGCAGCATGCAACCTTTGCTGTCAGCTTCCCCCATTTACTCTCTGGGGAAGCCGATAGAGAAGATTGAGAATGGCATTCATGATTGCAGGTGCTTGGCAATTGGCTGTAAACCGTTAGGTGTGAACAGGTTGTCTGTCAAACTTCAGGGAAATCAGGAGATCCAGGCAGTTCATGGGGTTAAAGATTTATTGTAAGCTTAAATTCTCTACAAGAATCTGAACTACTAACAGCCAAAGGAAATTGATGGTAGATAAGGGTAGAAGGAATTCAAGGTGGGCTGGCACAAAGAGATTCATGACTGATGACACGTTTGATCCCTCCTTCAGGCTCAGCCTGGTCATCTCCTACATTGTCAAGCACCTAGATCATGATTACATGATGCAGAGGTGGTGGTGCAATGTTTTGTGATGGCTGGAAGTGCTTTACAGGCCATAAGGCACTCTTTCCAAGGTCATCATAATCCCAGACCATTGGTAAATGAACCAGTAAGTCAAGGACTATTTGTATGTCTAAGTCAGTTGTATATGTGGGGATGCTGAACTAGAACTGAAATGTTCCCATCTGCATAATTGTTAAATAAAGGTCTGTTTATGATTTTATTACTATAGACAATTTTCAGTTAAGCAGAACTATAGTTGTGGGATGTGGGTAGAGGGAGGAACTGTCTTTATCACAATCAGTTGTGAGTACTGAGTAGATTTATCTGAGGCATCATTGTGAATACATATAAAATAAATAGCACAGACAGACAAGAGGACATTCTTCCAATGAAGTTGGCTTAGATCACAATCTTATGAAAGAAACTGTTTTATTCTTCCCATACATATACACTCCCTTTGATAGCCAATAACAATGGGTCTACAGTATGTAAATAGTCAGTGTCAGTAAGACATCATTGCAGTGGCAACCTTTAATGTAATTTATTGCAAAACATTATTCTGTGTAATTATCTTTTTGTTGCTAGTTATCCAAATGGGGCTTCAGGCTTCAGTTTAAATTGATATTCTCTGTTTGGCTGGTGGTTTCAAGAGCTCTTCTTTTAAAAAGAAGCATCGTTGTATTGATTTTTTTCAGACAAATGTTCATATGTGGGAAAGAGACATTATGTCAACAAAACAATAGCATCACCCCATTCCCTCAAAGGTTACACAGTACGAGACCGACCATCACTTACTACTCTCTGATCCTAAAACACTACAGGGAACACATCCAATTTCTATTCAGTAAGAATAATACCGTTTTGTGTTTTGACATATCATCCTGGCTAGCCGGGAATGCCAGAGTCAAGGTTAAAGAGAGGAAGATTTGAACTCTGTAAACCACATCAAAGTTAGATAGAGGAAAATAGTGAAGGATCTGCCAATAAGAGATCTGCGGAATTTTATCTTTTGTCAATGAATTGGTTTATGAGAACAACGATCTAAAAGGCAGCATATGGACAGCACAGAAGTCAGAGGCTGTAGTTAACTTTTGGGGCAGAGTGGTAATAGGTAGAGTGGATAGGGCAATGATGCAGTATAGGTAGGTTCATCCTTATGAATAATAGTTAGGACCAGGATTTTCTTTTGTGCTGGCCAATGCTTTTTTGTTTTAGTTGTAGCTTTGAAGACTGCTAAATCTAGGTTAAAGCTTACACTACTAGTTTTTTGTGCATAGTATATCAAAATGGTTTTGAGAGAACAGATCTGACCTCAAAGTTTGGCCAGCTCTGTTATAAATAAAATGAACACATAAATAAATATTTAGCATATTAGTGAACATGCCTCTTCTCTCTCACTCGGATGCTATGCCTTGCTATGCCTGATATTATGCCTCATTTTATTCCATATGAATATATGAATACATTTCTTGCACATCTGTGAAGATATATTGCCAAAGACTGAAATACAAATCATATTGTATGGCAGGAGCACATTTACTTATGTAGCAGTCAATCTGCTAATCCAATGTAAACCAGTATCTCCTTAAATGGATCCGTGCATAATCTTACTTTGGTTACCATTACTTAGATAAAATAATTAAATGTGTTAACTTTAAAATTGTCTATCTATGTCTCTAATCTTTGGTTTTTGATATAACTTCTCTTGATTTGCATATTAGTATATAATTTTAGTGATTTTTTTTTTAAATGTACAAATAAATGTCCAAATATTTCATTAACTGAGTTTTCACAAGTCATAGTTGGCTGTTGGGTTATTCTTTATTTCGCATGAAACTACACTTTACAAATCACAGAAGCTGGATTCAAATATGTCTTTATTTCAAAACTAAGCAAACCATATTGTAATATAAGTTGATGTTTGGTTTGGTTTGGTTTGGTTTGGTTTGGTTTGGTTTGGTTTGGT
>WNWU01014391.1:0-12446 GCA_012654045.1 Ptyas mucosa | reverse complement strand
TTCCTTCCTTCCTTCCTTCCTTCCTTCCTTCCTTCCTTCCTTCCTTCTACACTGCTTTATATTTCAGAGAATTTCTTTGCTCCCTGAGTTGTTTTATGGGGAACGAAGGATTGGAAAAAGTGGGAAAAAAAACCTTTAAACATCTGGAAATGGCTGTGACTGGATCAAAGGCCTTCCAGGGCATTTTACCCTGACAATCAGTGTGCTATGAGAACAAGGTGCCATGTTAAAACAGTCTCAAACTGCCATAGTCATAAAACTATCAAACAAATCTGGGCCCATTCACCTGCCAGCGTTATCATCTCTTCAAATGTTGAAGGACCACAATGTGCTCAGGAGAATATTTGCGCAGTAAGGGTAGGATAAAAATAATGAATATGTATGCATTCTCTTATATGAGGATAGGCAGGGCCGGATTTTCCTTTAGGCTAACTAGGCTTCAGCCTAGGGCCTCAAAATCAAGAGGGGCCTACATTCAAATTGTTAGCAAAATTTACAAACTTAAAAATGGGAGGTGAAAGGGCCTCATAAGTGGAATAGCCTAGGGCCTCTTTTCATCTAAATCCGGCCCTGAGGATAGGTAATTTTATAATTAAGCATTGGTTGTTATTGGTATTTATGGTTTGGCTAAATGTACCAGTTCTTTAATTTCTCTACACAAAATTAGAAGATGTTGACTTTTGATACGTTCCTATCATTTGCACCACATTCTATTTAGAGAAATAGACTTCAGAAAAGCATTATATCAGAAATGGTAGAATCATTAACAAGAACATCCTGTTAATCTAGCCGTTGCAATCTTTCCAAGTTGTTTAATATATAATTTGAGTAATAAGAGGACAGTATTCCACTGGCTTCTTCCATGAAGGTGCTGAATTAGAAAATCTTTATTTTGCGCAACCAGAGTCACAATCCTGCAGCGTTTGGTGTTTTTAGAAAAGTACAGTTCAACAGCATGATCACATTGAGCAATAAAATTTTCCTCCATGGAAGTAAGGATGAAAGTGATCTATTGATATTTCAGTGACCACTGACATTTACTTGTGACATATTGTCCTGCATTCAGTGCAGCAGAGAAAGTGTGATTCAAAAATGCTCTCAGACTGATTTTCAGTACAGTGCAGGTAATAGAAAATGGTTCAGGCCCAGTCCAGAAACTATGGATGTGAATATCCTATAAGATACTGAAGTAAATTTCAATTATTTAAATGAGGGGTGTCAAACTTGATCCCATTGTGGGACGTATCAGGATTTGGGGGGGGGCTGGGGGATGGCCCTGATCATCACAACTAACTGGGTGGGCATGGCCAGGATGGGCTGGGGTGGAATGGTCTGGTTCCTCACCATCTCCAGCCCACCGGCCATGTGTTTGACACATCTGATCTTTGCAATGAAACAACAATGGATCTGATCACTGTTTTTATTATTTCAACTACATCATTTTGTAAACTAGACTTTTCCATAAATTGAGTGAAATCCTATCCTATCCATGGTAAAGAGATGGCATTCTTTCATATTCTGAAATAGTTGGTGAAGGCAACTACTAGAAAAGGAAGTAAACATAGTTCCAATGCATGCAAAATATGTTATAGAGCCACTAGAAACAATAATGCAAAACAACTTTATTTCATTTCAAAAGAAAAAAAAAGGAAAAATCACAGAACTAAAAAATTCAAACATGTTCAAAATATTTGGGTAAGATCTATGGTAGTAAAGAATCAACTATAATATTGACTTGACATAAGAGGAAATATCATCAAGGCAGAAGAACATATGCCTTTAGTGATAAAAAAAAAGTCCTTATCTATAATGATAGCAAAACATGAAACAGAATTTGGTGGGAGGAAGATTTTTTTAACAAGAGAAAAGGTAAGAAATTGTCACATCTCTATAATAAACACTTAACTCAGTTGTGGTATTGCTATCCTTTTAATAAAAAATAGTAATTGCAATACTGGGGAGCTTAGAAGCTAATATTTACATTTTATTAATTTTTCAGTTTTCTTTCTTTCTTTTTAATTTTTAAATTACAAATAGTGGAGTCTTTGGCACTCAACTCAGAGATCTAAATCCTTTATCATTGTTAAAATGATTTAATGTACTTTGTTTCTTCGGATTAATTTTTCAGCAACAATGTACTAAGTACTAGCTATGCAATCTTGGTAATTCCTTTGTCCATTTATTGGTATTATATTTCTGTATTAACTATTTGTTTCTTTTTTTTCTTTTCTGCTTTTTCTTATTCCATTTTTATATTTATATTCTTAATTCAAATATAATGGGAAACTATAGTTAATTAGGCCAAATATTCTTCAGTTATAGTGCACTAAGAAAAAAGGAAAGGAAGGGTCACACAACAATGAGAGTG
The DNA here is from genome assembly GCA_012654045.1 of Ptyas mucosa. Taxonomy (NCBI): domain Eukaryota; kingdom Metazoa; phylum Chordata; class Lepidosauria; order Squamata; family Colubridae; genus Ptyas; species Ptyas mucosa. The sequence continues at coordinate 10,078 of WNWU01014391.1, read as the reverse complement.
AAGACACAACACTTGAAAAAATCCCACTAATCAACTAAACTGTACTGTATCTAAACTACCCAAAATTTTGGATAAAATGCCAAGGCATTATTATTTATGTATTTATAAGCAGTAAATATTTCACTAGTCTGTCATGGTTTATAACTTATTCATTGCTGACTTGATTATTAACTTAAATTGCAGTTCTAAGCATATTATGTGGGCAACATTACCTCTGTTTGAACCAAGGTATATGATTGTCATTTACATATTTTACATATTTACATTGTTTTGCCCCAAATCTGTCTACCCGTTTTAATCACATTTTCAATAGGTAATGAGGGCAGATTTTTGGCTTGACTAATTTACTTTTGTAAAAAATGACCAGAAACCCATATTGCTTCTATGGCTCACATCTTTATGTTAGAAAATGAGGATATACTGTAAATGTAACTGAGGTACTGGAGAATGTCTGTCTGGATTAGAAGAGACTTTCTAACTACACACAGTGGTCTCTCATTTTACTTGTCAAATAACCAGTCTTGTTTGTTGACATACACCACAGAGAAATAAAGGAAAGTTCAATTGCACTCCAAGCTTTAGCTTGTTTTGAAAAGTTTCCTAATGCCATAGAGTATTGTTTTTATTTCATAAGCAGTGTGGAAGTGTAATCCTACTACTATCTACCAATTACCGTATTTTTCCGTATATAAGACGCTACTTTTTCTTTAAAATATTTATTTGAAAATCTAGGGGCATCTTATACACAGGAGGTCGGGAGGAGATGATGTGGTCCATCCCCTTCCTCCAGCTCTGCCGGATGAGTCTCTACCTTATATGCAGCTCTATCATTCCTCTCTATTGTATTTGTTCCCTGTATCACATTGCCCTCTAGATTTCATCTCTATTGTTCCTAAGATGCATTTCCTGTTCTTGCATTACTCACTGTCTAATAAGATTGCTTCTGCACAGTGATGGCTTGTAGTGTGCTTACTTACTCTACATGAAACATGGGGGAATCCTATACATAGGGGTTGAATTATAGGCGGAAAAATATGGCATATATCACTGAGTTGTATTCAGTATCTGATGATGGGATGGGCAAGTGAATGGAGGCAAATATTGGGCAAATGCTCACCATCTTGCCCTGTTTTTAGTAATAACCCATAACTCTTCCAAGGACATGCCAGTAACTTCCTTTGATCCCATCCATCCACTTTATCTGCTACCTTTATTATGTGCCAAGCATAATAATTCATCATCTGCCCCCATTACATGCCCAATTATTTTGCTTAGATTTGTCATTGCTTCTTTCCCTGTAATTAATCTTCTTTTACTTCTCCAGCACACTGTCCATCTTTATCTAATCTTGTGCCCAAGAAAACGATCCACTACCTTCCTTTCTTTGCTATCGACTGTAATGTCACAAAGTATGCAGTTCGATATTATTTTGATCATCTTCATATTTAACATTGCCCTGGATTTTTTTTTCACTTTTGATTTTTTACTTTTATAACAAGCTCTTATCTTCTTAAACAAAATGGCATCGTTGCATATCTCATAGTCTTTCAACCTCCAATTTTAATTCCAGACCATTCTTCTAATATATACGCAATGTAAGTTTCAGAGAAAATACACATCCTTATCTCACTACTCTGTCAAAGGCCTTGCTGCAGTCAGTGAAGCAAAAAAAAAAAAAAATTCCCTGCACACTCAGTTTACATGAAAAACAACCAATGAGTGGTAGAAAGAAAAAAAATATTAAAAACCAGAATAGAAAAAGTATTCCCCAAATTTCAAAGTGGAAAAGATCCAAGTGGCTTTCGGAATAAACTTATGATAGTCAGGGAAGGGTGAAGGATAAAAGTCTGGGATAGAAAAGAAATACAGCGATTCAATGAAAATGTATAAGATGGATAATGCAGAAAATATAAGAAGGGAATTTACTATTGGTCCACTGGTTACAGTAAGGCGTTTGACATTTATTCTATCCATATGTTGTCCATGTCCCACCTTGGTAGTATACCTATTCTCTTTCGTCTTCTAGGTTTAATCTGTATTTTGAAAATAGTTCATGGTCTGTTCCACAATCTGCATCTGGCAATACCCTGGCTGATTAATTGCATCCTATTGTGTACGTATTAATGGTTGGGGGGGAAATCAGCTATTCAAATGCCATTGCATCAGTGGTGAAATCCAAATTTTTTTACTATCAGTTCTGTGGGCGTGGCTTGGTGGGCTTGGTGTGGCTTGGTGACATGGCTTGGTGGGCGTGGCAGGGGAAGGATATTGCAAAATCTCCATTCCCACCCCATTCCAGGGGAAGGATATTGCAAAATCTCCATTCCCACCCCACTCTGGGGCCAGCCAGAGGTGGTATTTGCCGGTTCTCTGAACTACTCAAAATATCTGCTGCCAGTTCTCCAGAACCTGTCAGAACCTGTTGGATTTCACCCCTGCATTGCATGATTACTGTTTTACACCTTTGCAAGAAGATATGATACATGCTGATGTACTTGTACCCTGTCCAGAGTCCCTACTGGTAAGAAAGGTACCTACAGTATATAAATTTGATAGGTAGGTATGTAGGTACGTTGGTATGGAGAGAGAGAAAGAGAGAAAGAGAGAGAGAGAGAGAGAGAGAGAGAGAGAGAGAGAGAGAGAGAGAGATAAAAATATACTAAAAATACAATGTATATGGGTGATTATTATTTAGGTAATCCCAATTTAACTGACCCTTCACAACTATCCCCCAACTGTAAGAGAAAGGGGTATTACAGATAGTCCTCGACTTATGACCACAATTGAACCCAACATTTCTGTTGTTAACTGAATTTTGTCCCACTTCACACCCTTTCTTGCCACAGTTGTTAAGTGAATCACTGCAGTTGTTAAGTTAGTGACACTGTAAGGATTGCCTCTCCTTCCAATTTAAGAAAGTAAAAACTCTTGAAACGTGGTTGTTCAAAAGAGACCTTTTATTAAGCAGAAGTGATAGCCACCCAGTTAAAGCAAGACCTGAATACCCTTAGGCAAGACAAGTAGGATTAAAACAGTAGAGACCCCTCCCTTTAAGTCAGAATGCAGATTTTAACCAATACACAAGTGTGAAGATGTTTTCTTTACTAGTTTCCCTGAGAACCCAAACAACCATGCATTCACACTGTTATCCTTTTAAAGTGAAACAACCCACATGACTATCATAAAAATTGCTCCAGGTAAAGAGGATCTCAGGACTCTTTGGCGCCAGGATATAGGTTGTAAAATATCTGTTGACACAGGCAATGCTAGTAAATCGAATCCAAGTCTCCCCCTTCTTCCAATTGAATGGCAGTATCACTTTTAGGGATCTGACAGACACTGTTGTTAAGTGAATCTGGCTTCCCACTTGACTTTGCTTTTCGGAAGGTCACAAAAGGTGATCACATGATCCCAGGACTCTGCAACTGTCATAAATATGAGTCAGTTGCCAAGAGTCTGAATTTTGTTCACATGACCATGAGGATGCTGCATTGGTCCTAAGTGTGAAAAATGGTCCTAAGTCACATTTTTTCAACACCATTGTAACTTTGAATGATCACTAAATGAACTGTTATAAGACAAGGACTACCTGTAATTGCCATAGGTGTCTAGGATGTTATGGAATAAAACAAAACCCTGCCCCTATGCCTACTGAGGAGATTATTAGATAACTGCAAATTGGGAGCATACAGATCCACAAATGGTATGAAAGAATAAAGAAAACCAGTATACACAACTGAATGAAATCCTTAAAATCCCCAATACATGTAATAGAAGTATGCCGATGTATATATTTACAAGCTATCTTATATTTTTAAAAGAAAGAAAGTTCCCAACATACTGCTTCGTGCTGTGTGTGGGGGTTTTTTTTTAAATAGTAGTTCAATTAGATACTGGACAAAATGCCTCACGCTTTCTAAGAGGGCAATGAATATATGTTCCCTTCCTCCCAAGTATGGAAATCTCATCTGTTGAATTTGATGGTCCTCTTACTTTACATCATTGCGTGGAGCCCTAGATATCTGTCTGATTATAATCAGTGGCACCATTGATTATTTACTAATGTAATGGTTAATTAATAATCATATCAACCGTTTGAATTATTTTGAAAGACGTCTTCTTTTTACAAACATTCTTTTTTGATGGCATTTAAGATCGCTTTTCTGAAGAATATGCATTATTCCTCCATTCAATCGCATGGCCCTAGCATCTTCTACCTCTCTCATCTGTGGTAAAATTTGTTTAGATGGCTTTTATTTCTAACAATATCTTTCTAGATACAATAGTGCTCTCACCAGGTGATGACATTTATTCTGCCTTCACACCTTTGTTGAACTTCTGTTTTAATTCCTGTTGACAGGAAATAGATACCTTTCCCAAACTGCAAAAATTTAGCTAGAGGCAATTTGAAGAAATCCTTTTTCTCTCTTCTGTTAGATACACAGACATACACACACAAAGAGAGAGAGAGAGAGAGAGAGAGAGGCAGACAGACAGACAGACAGACCAACCCAGATACAGATACACAAAATGAATTTTTGGAGGGAATCCCTCTTTTGAGAAGCATTTAAACAGATAGAATATTTTTTTTATACCAAGTTTACAGTCACATGTGCTTACATGTTGAAATAAACAAAATGGGTTCAAAATGGACAGAACGAAGCAAGCATTTTATCATTTACTGGTGCAAAAAAGAAAGAGAAGTGATTGTATTTATTTTATATTTCTTACCATAGTCTGCAAGATTTCTACAAAGTAGAATTTTGCAGGGCTCTAAACCATAGTGCTGATGAAAATATATTGAAAAGATGTATATGCTGTCTGATCTTAATCAAACTAATCATAGTAGTTTTCAACAAAAATAATAAATAGTAAACAAAATCAAAGAATATATTATCCAAAATATAGTAAAGCATTTAACATGATAAACAAAACATCAAAACAAAATAAATCACAAACCATAAAAGCATGGCATTGGCATAAAATATCCAAGCATCTACTAAAATATAAAATATTTATTTAACATTAAACCTCTGTATTTTAGGCAGAGGCAGATTAGAAAGAGGGAATTCCATAATGCTAGAACCACCACTAGAATAGGCAAATCTGAGCTACCGACAATCATCCAGCTTTATCAAACTAATAAAACCAAATTAAGCTCCCAACAAAAATGATGTTATATTCCTCTTGGCTGCAAAGTGTACTTTGGGATTATAAATTTCCCAGATTTTAGGGACTTGAGCAACTTGAAAAGTCCTTAATGCAATGAATTAAAACAGATTTATTAGTAATGGGTCTTAATTACATTTTGAAAAGATTATCTACAGCATTCTAATCAGATCTTTTCAGCTTCACTATACAGAAAAAATAAATGTTCAGTTTTTAGAAACTTGCATGTTTTTCTTGTAGCCCAAAATGAATGGCTCATCCCACCCCCCACCCCCACCCCCAAAAATCAGCCCAGAAGTCTCATTCGAGGCACAACTGACCAGATTCAAATCATCCTTCTTTGGAAACATGATGTGAAGACCTAACTATAGACAAGGTCTAATACTGGAGGAAATAGAAGGGACGCGAAGAGGACAACTAGAAGCAAGGTGGATGCACTCAGTTACAACGGTGATGGGGGCACCATTGGAAGACCTGAAATTCTAGGTTAGGAGTGATCGTCACAGAGAAAAATCTATCTATGTGGTCACTAAGAGTCAACTTGAGGGCACATAATTAACCAATCAAGAGTTAAATGCACAATAGACATTTAATACAAATGGGATAAACCATTTCCCTAAAAATAGAATGCATGGATTCCTAGGCTGCATCAACAAAGGGCTAGTATCAAGATCACATGAAGTGTTAGCACTGCTTTATACTGCACTGGCAAGACCACACTTGGAATACTGCATCCAGTTTTGGTCACCACAATACAAAAAAGATGCTGAGACTCTAGAAAGAATGCAGAAAAGAGCATCAAAGATTAGGGGACTGGAGGATAAAACATGCGATGAATGGGTTGCAGGAACTGAGTATGTCTAGGGAAGGGAAGGGCGAGGGGAGGCTTGATAGCAGTCTTGAGAGGCTGTCACAGAGAGGAGAGAATTGACCTATTCTCCAAAGCACCTAAGGACAGGACAAGAAATGACAGTTGGAAACTTATCAAAGAGCCAACCTAGAACTAAGGAGAAATTTCCTGGCAGTGAAAACAATTAATCAGTGGAACTGAGTTGGACTAGAAGATCCCCAAGGCCCCTTCTAACTTTGTTATACTGTTACTATAATTGCTGTACTGAATTATTAAAATGTTATCTCTTATCTCTTATTTTTTGAAATACATAAATAAAATAGTTTTTAAATTAGCCTGAACCTACTATACCTACTTTACCAAACTTCAGAACAATCTGCTGAACCATTTTCTCAGTTATAACTTTATTGTCCAACAATTCCCAAATTCCTAGATATAATAGCAGTACGTGATTCATCTATTTTGCCCTTAATACAGGGTCATAAAGGCCATTCTCTCATATTGCAGTTTCAAAATCTTCTATACTCCTGGAAATGATTCAGTGGAAGAATTCTTCCTCGTCTAAATAAGCACGACAAACACTATTTAAGTCCCATTGCCTGCATGACTGCATTTCCAAAAGGTAAATCAAAACAATTCACATAGAATTATTTTAGTTCAAAATGTAATAAATCAATATGCAAAATCTTAAATTAATGAACTGAATCACAGTAGAGACTCCCCCATTCCACTGGTTACTATGAAGGTGACCCTCCCTCAAAAAAGTCAGCAAAGAGGTGAAGAAAATAATATAGTTAGTTTCAAAAGCATATTTTATTTTCTTTATGTTGAATATCTCCATTGGGCTATGAGGATCGAATGTATATATGAGTTACCAATCCTGCTTTCCTATTTATGCCATGGTATTAAATAATCTGTAATTCTTCAGGTAACAAAAAGAAAAAAAATGATCATCATTGAATGAAATTGTTATTAAATGTAAACTGACTTGCTAAACAATTTCTCAGATCACATTTTCTCAGGTAAGATACAGTTCTTTGATATATACAGTTGAAGTATATAACTGATGACTATAATTGAGCCTGCAATTACAGTCATATTCATGGTGACTGTTAAATGAGTCATTGTGTGATGATGTCTGATTTTACATCCTTTTTTTTTGTCAGCCATTAAGTGAACAGAGCAGTTGATAAGCAAGCACAGCAGTCGATAAGCAAACCCATTGTTCACTATGGGCATTTTTTGCTGGAAACTGGAAGTAAATGCTGTTTCCAGCAAAACTGTTGTTAAGTTGTGGTCACAGGACTGTGAGATGCTGCAAATGGCCATAGATGTGGCTTGGCTACCCAGCATCCAAAATACAGTCATATGGCCATTAGGGGTGAAGGGCAGACATCGAAATTTCAGCTGTCAGAACTCCAACTTGTAAATCCCATTTTTAGAGTTTATTATTATAACTTTGAATTTTTGCAAAGCAACATGTCATAAGTCAAGGACTATCTATAGCTGGGCTATCAAACTCCCGGGCCGTGGCCAGATGTGTTAAGTGTTGACCATGCCCACACCAGGTTTAACGAACGTCCCATTACATCACATGATGATGCCATGACAATGGGAGTTTGACAACCCTGATCTATAGAGTCAGCTTGCCCCAGCCTCACCCTATCTTGGAAATATCAAGCACTCTGATCCTTTCAAATAAGGCTGAATGCTGGAGAAGCTGAGACAAGAGGTATCGGGCATGAAAGATAAGGTATATCCATGAAGGTTCAATTAAACTGATTTATTGCTAATCATGAACAGGAATCTTCTCAACTAATGATTAGTACCTGCTTGAAGTCAATGGATAAAGGTCAATGGAATTCAGAGGAAGTTCACTTATGGCTACATATGGATTCTAGGCTGATCCCTCTTTTAACTCCACCCCCACATTCTGCTACTTCCTCTCCTGTATGAATTAGCTAAGAAATCAGTTTTTTTTCTCTCCAAGAGCCTCCAAGGAAAGTTTGGAACCTCCAAAAGGCCAGAATAATTCAGGAACTCTAAAGCACAGGTTAATATTCTTCAGAAAAAAATCTGTTGTAGGGATTAGCTACCGTACAGTATGTAGGTAGGAACATTATACAAAGTTTGATTGGTTTTCAGTGTGTTGCTGTCTGATTTTCTGTGTTTGTCTATATCAGCTAGCATATTATTTTATCTATTCTTCAAGTTGAGCATGAAGTCATTATTTCTATTTATAATCTTCTTGTGACCTGTAGAAACTTTGAGTTCCCTGCAGCTTCACTTTAAACTTTATAAACTTTCTATTTATAGATTGGATCATTGCATTTTCTTTTGTAAAATTCTGCTAATCATGATCTGGTCAGCTTTGTAATTTAGCCTTTTATCTAAATTATGGATTTGGCTTTTCTTTCTTTTTTAATATAGCTGATTTATCTTTTGTAAGATTGATCTTTCTCCTAGAGAAAAGCTATATCCACGATGCTCTGTGCCAGAAGATGTCTTTCTAGATAGAAACTATTTCACTTTTTCTGTTTTGAGCTTTTAATTGCCAGAAAGGCAGCACAGAATGTGTTCTACCTTTTGCATACACTGGGATTGGAGATGAATACTGGATGAGGTACCATGTCAGCCCTTCATGGTAGTCCAGACCAAAAAACCAAAGTTATGACTTTTATTATAATATTTCAATAACTTGCAAGTCTGAAGGCACCTCTCCCATCTTTATTTGTACATTACTTAGGTAGGTCAAAACTTAGGTGCTTTCTCAAATTACAGTCCTGCGTTAGCCTCAGATTTCTCTTATCCAACCAAACTCTTAGTTTGAATCTTCTTCCTGTTCCTCAAGGTTATTCTCACATCCCATTACATGCCTCCCAGAAGATAGATTACGGCGGCAGGATCTACCATCCCAAAGCAAGAGGCAGGCTTAGTTCAGTTGTAAAAACCCAGAGGTCTTCAGGGAGAGAAGTTTTCAGACTTTCCACTTTACAGGTTTACATTCCTTTACAGTATTTATTTTATTGATGTTATATATCTGAAACAGGTGAACTCCCTATGCAAGCTTCATGTAAGAGCATACAAGGGTGCCTTAAATTGAGGTAGATAATTGATCTATCTAGCTCAATATTATCCACATTCAACTGTAGCAGATATCTAGATTTCCCACAGAATTCCTTCCTGGCCTCACTTGTGTTAGCCCCATTAGTTAGACCAAACCAGAAAATCAATTCCACAGGAAGACTAAAACCATAGCTACTTGAGACAGGCTATAATAATAGAACCTTACAAGTCTGATTGTGCTTTACCTGTCCTCTTTCTTATATACCTGTAAATTAGGGAGGTGGGCCATTTCCAGATATTACCTTGTTTCATAGGACTTAAATACTGTTTCAGCCCACTTTGTCTTTTTCTGTCAAGATCACCTCCCTTATCCCCTACAACTTTGAATTCCCTCCAAGGGGAGTTCACACAAGCATAAGACAAAGTACAAAGTGGGTTGCTTCACAAGTTCTCATATCTAATATGCTATGTCATTCATCTGTACAGTGACAGAAAAGTCTTCATCTTTCACTGAAGAGGAAACTCAAATGAGCCAGATTGTTTTCTCACACAAAAGAGTTCTGTAATTCCAAATCAGTATGGATGTAGCTTAGACTTTATTCCATTCTATCTGAATTTTCAAATGATGGCCTCTTGGTGGCATGTCTAGGATATGAAGAAATGAAAGGTACTAGTCTACATGATATTATACTCACATAGAAACATCATAGGTGTCACATTAATGATCATTAAAATAGGTTATTAATATGAGGGATACATTTGGAGTCATTGTAATGTCATAATATTAAGGTTCTATTAAGGAACAAAGTATATTATTCATTTTAGTTTTTGTGTCTTGGAGATGTATTGATTTTAGAGTAGAGTAGAGTAGAATAGAATAGAATAGAATAGAATAGAATAAATAGAATAGAATAGAATAGAATAGAATAGAATAGAATAGAATAAATAGAATAGAATAGAATAGAATAGAATAGAATAGAATAGAATAGAATA
>WNWU01014386.1:0-31904 GCA_012654045.1 Ptyas mucosa | reverse complement strand
GAACCGGCCAAAAATAAGACACACATAAGCCAAAAACCGCCAAAGGGGGGGGGCGGGGGGGGGGGGGGCTTCAGTGTATAAGACGCACCACAATTTTCACCCACTTGGGGTGGGGGGAAGTGTGTCTTATACTCCGAAAAGTACAATGATTTTTTAACGCAAAAGGCAGATATAGCTAACCCATTCCTAGACTTAAAACTTCCCTATGCCCCCACCCCCAGTGTTCTCATATTTCTATTTTTGGCACAATATCAATTTGTTTATTAGTTCTGACAGAATAAGAGATGAAATGGCAGCAAGAGGCCTCTTAAAGCTAAATTCCGTCCCATATCTACCTCAATACTCCCCACATCTAAAATACCTATATGAGAAGGTTTGGCGAGGCAATCTTTAATCATCTCCAGAAATGAAATATCAAAATGTTATACTGTCCCTTTGCTGGCATAACTATCTCACAAAACAGCCCTCTTTCCCTAGAAAGTCATGAGACTGAATTGCAACCTTCAACAATCAAACATTGCCCATCCTGATGCAATTATGCTCCATTATCAAATGTTCTTAAATAGTGAGTACTTGTACACTAATTAAATTGTTCTATTTAAGGATTAGTAATCTAACCATTAGCAATCTAAGTTATTTTTAATGTCAGATAAAATTAATAGACTTGAATTATGCATGAATTTTGCCTGAACTAAGATTGAAAGTTGCTCGTTAAATGCAAAAAGGAAGTATATGATGTAACTAAAGCACATGGGAAAATAAATGGAATGTTATTAAGTAGTTCAACACGGAGCAGGAAATAAACCAAAGCTGTGTGGTGTCTCCTTGATTGTTTAATGTATGGATGGATAATTGCATCATTTTGATGGCATTAAAAATGTATTGACATGGCACATGAATATACATGTATTTTATGAGCAAATAAGGAAATATGATTGACAACAAGATTCAATACATTGCATGAATCTGAATATTACGGGTAGTCATTTAATGACCTTTCGAAGTACGACGGCACTGAAAAACCAAACCTCACACTTAGGACTGTCGCAGCATTCCCCTGGTCAAGTAATCATGATTTGTGTGCCTGGCAACTGTTGTGCATTTTTGATGGTTGCAGCATCCTGAAGTCATGTGGTCACCATTTGTGACCTTCCCAGCCAGCTTCAGACAAGCAAAGTCAATGGCAGGAGGTTGCAAGTCACAGTTACATGATGTCTTGCCTAATGACCGTGGGTGGTTTGTTTAATGACCATGGCAAAATGGTGGTAAAATCACATGTAATCACTTGATGGGTGAATCACTTAACAATGAATTTCTGGTGCAGAACAACTGAGATGATTGGAAGAATGAGTTGCTACTTAGTCCAAAAGAAGAGGCGAAGGTTTAGTAGACAGCAAAGGAGGCACTACAACAGCAGACAGACAGAGGAAGCAACTTTCCTTAAGAAAGCGAATGTAAAAGAAGCATGCCAGAGGAGGACAGCAATACCAAAACACATATCACATAGAAGCAATGTTAAATCTAGCTGCATAGGAAATGGAAGGCTGGAACCCTTTGAACAGAAAAAAAAATGTGAATACCTCTTGCAAGAGGAAAGTTGTAGCAGTGGATGATGTCTTCTACAAGGAATAAAAAGTGCTATCTGCCAGCAGGACCCATTGCTTTATAAAATATGCAGTCTCCCAGGGATACAAATTAGGGATGTGACAGAATAGTTATCATCGTTTCCTGGTTATTCATAAGGGAATAAATGACATTACTAAGAGCAGATGCAAATTTGAAGGTTCAAAGGTTTAGAAGGGAAGCTAAATAATCTGGGGATTCAGGTGGCATTTTAATCTATCTTTTCACTCCAGAGAAACAAAAGAGAAAGAATACTACAACTGAATGACTGGCCATGGAAATTATTTCAGTGGGAAAGATTTGGCTCCTGTCTATAAGATCTGAGATATCTGCATAACTGACTATAACTGCACTGCAGAAGTACATGAGAGAAAAATTAAACTAGGATTTATTAAATCAGCCAATGAAAAATCAGAAAGAACACTGACTCAAAATTCAATTTCAGGTAAATTCAGCTTTCAATGTCCGAGTCTGAAAATAATCTTGAATAAATAGGCCTCATAGAAATGTGGTGGGATGTTTGTCATACCTTGGATTAGCAAGATATAATTGTTAAGTGTGGTTAGAAAGCACAACTATTAGATCTTTACCTGGCCCTAAAACTATACTCAAAGAGCAATCATCAATGGTTCCTCAATTAATTGGAGGGACATACTTAGTGAGTGCTGTAGGCTTTGATCTAAGTCCTCTACTTTGGAATAATTTCACTAAAGGTTTGGATAAAGAGATGAAAGGATAGTTACCCCATTTGCAGATGACACAAAGTTAAATGGCATCAAAATAATTTTGAGTTGCAAACAAACGAACTGAAAATAGCAAATGAAATTTGAGACAAGTGGAAAATTATTTACTCGGGAAAAATATCAAATGGGCCAGCATAAGATAGGGGTGCTTGCCTAGGTTACAGCATCATTTGTTCATTTTTTTAAAATTTGATTTATATGCCACCCTTCTCCGGAGACTCAGACTTACAATGCGTTAAGCAATAGCCTTCATACTTTTGTATATTTATACAAAGTCAGCTTATTGACCCCACAAACTGGGTCCTCATTTAACCTACCTTAGAAAGGATGGAAGGCTGAGTCAACCTTGAGCCTGGTGGGATTCGAACTTACAGTAATTGCAGACAGCTGGTTTAAATCACTATGCTTTTAGTCTGCTGAGTAAAACCAGGCTCCTAAACCAGACCATTTATTGGTCTGACTCAATCTCAGGTAATATAGGTATCCCTAGGCAGCTAGAAAAGAGGGCAATAAGGATTATCATCAGCCTACAAATCTTGGAACTGTTTCAAAGACTGATTGGACTGGCAATATTTAGCCTTGAGACAAGATGACTGAATGGATATATGACAGCATTCTTCAAGTACACAGAAGAAAACTTTGGCCTCTTCTGTATTATGCCACAATGCAGAACATGAAAGAATGCTCTTAAATTATGGGGAGACTAGTTCTGACCAAATGTGAAGAGAATTTCCTAAAAGTATGAATACAATGAAACCAATTACCAAAGGGAAATAGTAAGCATTCCTTTACTAGATATTTTCAAGGAAAGGGTGGGCAGGAATTCTTTTATTGATGGACTTTGTGATACCTTCCCCTTGATCAAAGCCTGAAACAAATCATTTCTCGCAGACTGTTCTATGAAACCTCAAGGCATCCTCTATTTTCTTAAAAGCTCAACAAGGCCATCATCAAAGCGGTTGCTCCAAGTTCCTTCTAGCACTTTTAGAAGACCAAAGCAACATGAATTCAGTGCTTTGATTGGGGCATCACAGAACTTTTCAAACCGAAGTACCATCTTGGCTCAAATTACTCTTTAAATCCAACTCAATTCAAAATGACTCCCAACGGTGAAGTAGCAATGCCTCTAACATAAGTGTTACCTTAGATTCCTGCACTGAACTAGGGTTAAACTTGATGGACCAAAAGGCCATTCCCAATTCTATGATCACATCAACTAAATCTTTAAAAGGAGAAAGAAATGCCTTTTCCAATTTGGAAAATGGTTAAAAAGTAATGCTGCATCTTTTCTTGGCATTATGCATGAAGCATCAGCAACAGATGCCTCTTCAAAATAGTAAAACCTCTATTAAACCATCCAAGTGAAGAATAGTATTATTACTATTGAGAAATTTAAAATGGATCCTTATTACTAAGTCCCCAATTTTCTGTCAGTAATTTTTACTAAGCGTTTTAAGGAAGAGCTACTTGGATTGCAAACTTTCAGCACAGAAGAAGTCAGATTACAAAGGCTGTGCCCAGATCTGGATATTTACCTTTCACTTCAGAATGGAGAGAGTAAAGAATCAAAGAATATGATAATAAGCATTTTATTACTTATTTCTCTCTTCTTGGAATAAAGTAAATCTCTGGCAGATCACATCCAGGGATTCTCTTTTGAAGTTTGGCTTCCCAAACGTTTAATTTCCTTCACCTTTTGTCTCTCCATATGACCTGTCCATCTTTCCATATTCTGCTCCAACATTCCAAAACAGATTCAGAATTCTGGAAGATAGATAGCATCCCTTCTAAAATCAGAAGTAGATAACAAATGAAGATAGATCCATTTGCATAACCAGTAATCATATTCTTTGTTCTATATGCATGCTTCTAGTGCCTCTCCAATGAAGCCAAGAAAGTGTTTCATTGTGCTCTAGTCCCATTATCTTCCAACAATGGAAAGTATGAATGAAGGAACAATCATACCCACTAAGCCATTCATAAAATTCTTTACCACCCTGTGGGTTACTCATTCCAGTTCATGCTGGCTGGATTTATTTCAAGATGAGATAATAGTATGCAGCTGGGAAGGGATTGTACGGTCCTATAAAGGTTAGTTGAACTACAATTCCCAATATTTATTCCCATCAGCAATGTTAATTTGGGGTGCTGTGTGCTATAGTTCAGCTGTATCTGGAAAGTCAAAAATATGCTATCTCTAGACAGTATTTGTATTTCAGTTTGGTTTGTTTTCTTTATTAAGAGTGAATTCAGAAAAATATGGTGTTGAAATGATAGGTAATAGAAATGTGGCAGATTTCACTGCTAAAGAACTTATTCTAGGTCACATCGGAAGTCGGACTGTTTTCAGGAAAATATATTCAGTACTCTTAAATACAGAACTCTTAATTCCTTAGAATTATAAATTTAGCTATAATTTGAATAGAACTGTAATGCAATTAAGTATGACTAATCATAAGTACTCTCCAATCTCCATCAAAATCAGTGGGAATTTACTTCCACATATGAGATCGCAGCCCCAAAATTAATGCTATTGCTGTAATAAGATGAATTTCTCCTATTTTTACTTAGTTTTTCCTCTCATTTTAGTCCCTAAGGCTATTTTAATTCTGCCTTTAACCCTTCCTTATTATGTGTTTCAATCTATAAAATTTTAGTAGTACCCTTAACTCTTATTAAATAAATATTTATTATGTATTCAAAAGGCATTAAAACAGAAAAACAGTCAGATTTGTTTCACTTCAGATTGTTGTAAAAATAAAAATTAAATTGTTTCCTTTGCACCTAATCCAAATTATAGTCTAAATAGATTTATACTGCTCTTTTGGATTTGGAGATAAATTTTGCCTAAAAGTCTTTGAAAATCCAAAATTATTTTCTTTGATCAAATTTGGAATATCTTAATCCTTCACTTATAAAATAATGGACAAGCTAGCAGTAGGGTCAAAGGAATAGTGTCTAATTTAATTTATCCTGTGGCAGTCATATTGAAAACATAATTTTTCTACATCCATTTTTCCTTTAAAACAACCACAGTCAAAGGCTTTGATTCTTTAAAAATATTTTTCATTGGTACCCATTATTTTATATAATTGTCCTATAGCAAAGAAAACAAACATTGTACCTGTAAAGCATAGTGGTATATTTTAGATGAGTGATGTTTAAATAAGAAATAACCCAATCATCTAGTAAAAAGATAGATATAGCAAACATTTTTTAAATTTGAGATTTTGATGCCTTAACATTTTTTCCTCAGAATGTATTACATTTTCTGACATTTCTATTTTGGACTAGAGATTATCCAACTATTATGTTTAGTATCCTACATTAAATGTTTTTCCACTGAGACAAATCCTTATTTATCTTTTTCCAAGCTGTAACATAATCTTCATTTAAATCTAATCATATTAAAATTAATCACATATCTAAGGAGATATGTATTAATTGAATAAAAAAAATTTAGGAGACAATATAAGAGATTCAGTAGCCATATATCAAAGCTCAATATGTAGGCTTATGCATTTGGTATGGTTTCTTCATCTAATTAGGTTTGCTGGTTTATAAAAATGAAGGAGTAATTAATTTCTCACATAGTTTATTTTTCAGATACCTTTGGTTTCAAAATTAAAACCAAAACTAATTGATGAATCAAAATTAGTTTTATGCATATGATATAGGATCTGGCACATTTGTGTTGCTTAATGACAGTCACAATGGCATTGTGGTTACATTATTAAATTAAATTTCAGAAAGCCAACATCCAATTCTAGCTTCAGTCATGAAAGTTCATTCAATTATTTTGAGCCAGTCATTACTTTGTGGCCTATGTACACCTTGAATTCCTTAGAGGAAAAGCAGAATAGCTTTCTAACAAATAAAACAAGCAAAGAAATAATGATCCCTCAGTTTTCATATCTTTGTTTACTTCACATCTCTAAACTTCCATGGAGAATAGCAGAACCAAATATTCTTTTAAGTGAATAGGCTTAAATTGTCCTGGCTGATTTGACTCAAAACAAAAAGAACAGCAACAACAATAACAAAAACCCAGGGTAGCACTTAATCATGAGTGCCAAAACACACACACACACACACACACACACAGAGAGAGAGAGAGAGAGAGAGATACTAGTGTGTATTGATTCCCTTACCTCTAACTGACATGCTGTGAGGTCTCTTAAGTTTGTTAAAAGCAATAGGCAATTAGTTGTCTATTGACTGGCTAAGATCTTTTGACTATCCCAACCCTTCTCCTTGTCTCAAACAAGTCTATATATTATATTACAATACGGTCCTGCCATTATCTATTTGGGTAGCAGCTCTTTGAACACCAGGAAGCTGGTAGTTCTACATTATACAGGTAACGAAAGCCACAACTGATCAAACTCAGTAAAGACAATGTCTGGCATGAACCACAGAGACCTGTAAACAATCCTATTCATGAAACAAACTTGGTGATCTTTTCATTATTCCTAATCTCAAAGGGCTGTTATGATGATAAAATTGAATGGGGAAAATCAAATTCACACACCTGAGCAAAGTAGAACATACCAGAATAAAGGTCAGTTTCACATCATTAAATAAACTTGCAATAGAGGGTAGCGTTGTGCTGCAAGGGAATGCTACAACTGTCCTCTTTACATGAGGACATGAAAAGTACTCTTTTCAGAATACTTAAGGATCCTCAATAGATAGGCTTGTCTTCTACATTTCCTATATGAATTAAACATCTACTGATGTTCTATTGAATGCAACTAAAATCGCCTTTCAATTTATACAAAATGGGCACCCAT
The DNA here is from genome assembly GCA_012654045.1 of Ptyas mucosa. NCBI lineage: Eukaryota > Metazoa > Chordata > Lepidosauria > Squamata > Colubridae > Ptyas > Ptyas mucosa. The sequence continues at coordinate 24,745 of WNWU01014386.1, read as the reverse complement.
TTTTTGAACTATTACCATCTGGCAGATGGTACAGGACAGTGGTGAAATCCAAATTTTTTTACTACCAGTTCTGTGGGCATGGCTTGATGGGCATGGTGTGGCTTGGTGGGCTTGGCTTAGTGGGCTTGGTGGGCTTGGCAGGGGAAGGATACTGCAAAATAGGGTTGCACCATCAGCACTGTAGTTGGGAGGGGCAGATATGGCGGGAGCAGGGGACCACATCATGTGTCGGGGGCGCGCGCTCGCTATTTGAGAGCGATTGCTCGCCCCGGTCTCCAAAGCTCCACTCGGACACTAGGTAGCACAGATACTCAGGATCTGGGCCTTCGGTTGATGCTGTGCAATGCCAGGTCCGTGGTAAATAAGGCCCCCCTCATCTGTGATCTTATAAAGGAGGGGGGAGCGGACCTGGCAGGTATTACGGAAACCTGGTTGGGTCCAGAGGGAGGGGTCCCTCTGGTTGAGATGTGCCCACCAGGTTTCAGAGCATTCCATCAGCCAAGGGCCCAGGGGAGGGGCGGGGGGGTAGCAGTTATTATTAACGAAGATCTAGGTCCAAGGGAGACCACTGTGCCACAGATTGCCGGATGTGAGTCCCTCCTTATGAAATGGGGTCATGGGGTTCAGTTGGGCTTGCTGCTCACGTACCTGGCTCCCTGCCACGTGGCAACAGCCCTGCCCGAGCTACTCGACGTGATAGCCACGGTGGCAGTGGATACACCCAGGCTTATGGTCATGGGTGATTTCAACTTGCCTTCCGTTGGTGAAATGTCTGAGGTGGCTCGGGAGTTCATGGCTTCCATGACGGCCATGGACCTGACCCAATTAGTTCATGGCCCCACTCATAGGGGGGGGCATACTCTGGACATGATTTTTGTCTCTGGCCAGTGGTTGAGTGATCTGGTTATAGGGGGTATAGACATAGAACCCTTGTCATGGTCTGATCACTCGCTCCTTCGCCTAGATCTCCGAACCGCTACACCCCGCCGCAGGGAGGCGGAACCAACTAGATGGGTCCGCCCCAGGCACCTGATGGATCCTGATAGGTTCCAGATGGAGCTTGGGCCGTCTCCTGAGGATCTGGCACACGACTCGGCCGAGGACCTGGTAGCTGCCTGGAATCGGGCGGCTGGTGGAGCCTTGGATCGAGTCGTGCCTTTGCGGCCTCTGACCCGGTACGGATCTCGAGCAGCTCCCTGGTTTACCGAGGAGCTGAGAGAGATGAAGCGCCGGAAAAGACGCCTAGAGAGTGGTTGGAGGGCCAGTCTCGCTGAATCTGATCGAACACTGGTAAGGTCGCATATTAAGACCTACCTAGTGGCGATAAAGGCGGCAAAGTTGAACTACTTTTCCACATTTATTGCGTCATCAGGGAATCGTCCGGCCGCCCTGTTCAGGGTGACCCGCTCTCTGCTTCACGCGGGAGTGCGGGAGGACCCCTTGGAAGGCAGGGCGGAGGATTTCGGACAATACCTGTATGACAAAATTGCTCAGATTCGGGGGGATTTGGACTCCGACTGGGTAGATCTGGGCGGGGTGACAAGGAATAGTCTTGAGAATGTTATCTGGGAAGAGTTTGACTTTGTGACTCCTGATGATGTGGACAGGATTTTGGGGAGACTTAGTGCGGCCACATGTTTACTGGACCCGTGTCCCTCCTGGTTGGTACTGGCCTCCCGGGAGGTTACACAAGGCTGGCTCCAGGGCATTATCAACGCTTCCTTGAGTGAGGGTCACTTCCCTGCCGCCTTGAAAGAGGCGGTGGTGAGGCCCCTCCTCAAGAAGCCTTCCCTGGACCCAGCAGTATTAGCTAACTATCGTCCTGTCTCCAACCTTCGCTTTATTGCGAAGGTTGTTGAGAGTGTGGTTGCGCAACAGTTTCCACAATTCCTGGAGGAAACATCTTATCTGGATCCGTTCCAGTCGGGTTTCAGGTCTGGGCACAGCACAGAGACGGCATTGGTCGCGTTGGTTGATGATCTCTGGAGGGCTCGGGACAGGGGATGTTCCTCTGTCCTAGCCCTATTAGATCTCTCAGCGGCTTTTGATACCATCGACCATGGTATCATGCTGCACCGGCTGGAAGAGTTGGGGGTGGGGGGCACTGTATTACAGTGGTTCTCCTCCTTTCTCTCCGACCGGTCGCAGTTTGTGTTGACAGGGGGGGCAGAGGTCGACCTCGAGGCCTCTCGTTTGTGGAGTGCCGCAGGGGTCGGTCCTCTCGCCGCTTCTGTTCAACATTTATGTGAAGCCGCTGGGTGAGATCATCCGTGGCTTTGGGGTGAGATACCATCAGTACGCTGATGACACCCAGCTGTACATCTCCACCCCAGGCCACCCCAATGATGCCCTCGAAGTGATGTCCCAGTGCCTGGAAGCCGTGCGGATCTGGATGGGGAGAAACAAACTCAAGCTCAACCCGTCCAAGACGGAGTGGCTGTGGTTCCCGGCATCCCGATATAGTCAGTTGACTCCATCACTGACTATCGGGGGCGAGTCTTTAGCCCCCGCAGAAAGGGCTCGCAATCTGGGAGTCCTCCTGGATAGGCAGCTGTCCTTGGAGGAACATCTGACAGCTGTAGCCAGGGGGACCTTTTGTCAGGTTCGCCTGATTCGCCAGTTGCGGCCCTTTCTTGATCGGGATTCCCTGTGCACAGTCACTCACGCCCTTGTCACTTCCCGCCTAGACTACTGTAATGCTCTCTACATGGGGCTCCCCTTGAAGAGCACCCGGAGGCTCCAACTGGTCCAAAATGTGGCCGCGCGGGTAGTGACGGGAGCAGCGTGGCGCTCCCACATAACACCGCTCCTGCGCGAGCTGCACTGGCTTCCGGTGGTCTTCCGGGTGCGCTTCAAGGTGTTGGTGATCACCTTTAAAGCGCTCCATGGCATAGGGCCTAGTTATCTCCGAGACCGCCTGCTGTCACCGATGACCTCCCATCGACCCGTGCGCTCCCACAGAGAGGGCCTCCTCAGGGTGCCATCAGCCAAACAATGTAGGCTGGTGACTCCCAGGGGGAGAGCCTTCTCTGTGGGGGCACCCACCCTCTGGAACCAGTTGCCTCCGGAGATTAGGAGAATTCATGACCTCAGTGCCTTCCGCCGTGCCCTAAAAACACATTTTTTCCAACAAGCCGGGCTGGCTTAAGAAGAAATTTTAAATATTTTTAATATTTTAATTGGTCTGTGAGTTTTAAATTTTGTAGCCAAATTATATATATATTTTAAATGTCTTAATATTTATATTTTATGTTTTTTATGTCTGGCTGTACACCGCCCTGAGTCCTCAGGGAGAAGGGCGGTATATAAATTGGAAATAAAATAAAATAAAAATAAAATAAAATAAAATCTCCATTCCCTCCTCACTCCTGGGGGAAGGATATTGCAAAATCTCCATTCCCACCCCACTTTAGGGCCAGCCAGAGGTGGCATTTGCCGGTTCTCTGAACTACTCAAAATTTCCGCTACCAGTTCTCTGAACTACTCAAAATTTCCGCTACCAGTTCTCCAGAACCTGTCAGAACCTGCTGTATTTCACCCCGGTACAGGACAATAAAATCAAGGACAAATAGCCTGAAAAACAACTTCTACCTCAGAGTAGTAAGTATATTGAATTATACTGTATAGTACAATATTAATGCAATATCAGGAATTTTCAACACAATTGTATAGAATGTGAAGGATGTCTGTTTTTGTTTTATTTTTTATGTATAATGTAAACTGAAGATGGCATCTAATTTTGTTGTACAAGGTACAATGACAATAAGGTAAACTACTAGTGCTGCTACTACTACTAATATGTTTGTCCCCACTTCCCAATATTTGTAGGTTTCATGAATTCTTTGGAGGGCAGGTTTTGAGCCTGTGTTGAAAAGTGGTATGCGTAATAGCTTAGGCAGTCATTTTGCAAAGCTTAACACTACATTTGCTGCTAGCTGTCAAGTAACATGCAGGGTTTCCCAACTGATTTTAGACCAGTTGTTTTAAAACTTAGCAACTTTAAGATATGTGGACTTCAACCTCCAGAATTTCCTAGCTGGTGAATTCTGGGAGTTGAAGTCACACATCTTAAAGTGGCCAAGTTTGAAAAAAACCACTGTTTTAGATCCAAATATGGAGTTTGTCAGCAGTTTATTGCATTTTTGGCTGTTATGCAATTGAAGATAAAATTATTCCCATCAAGAGAGCTTGCTGTTGATTTAGAAGCATCAGACACAAATATCCAGACTACTATCTTTAGGGTGACATTTAACAGGATCCTAAAACCAAAATCCTGAGCATGCATTATTACAATATACAAAACCGCAGTTCCATTTTGATTAAGAACTATTCCAAAAAGAATGGACCTCACAATTAGCCAGACTGCTTTTCTCAAAGATTCTTGAAAGCATTTTGCTCCAACCTCAGTAGATGGCAGTATAATATTTAATTAATAAATAAATGCAAGTATGTACAGTACTGCTTTCTAGGCCTTCCTTTTAATTCTTTCCGTATTCTATTATTCCCAAATTGAACAATGGAATCATTGATGTGACAAGTGTGGCTATCGTGCTGAATTAGTAGCGTTGAGGAATCTTGTTGACAAAAGAACCCTATGCATACCAATCCAGCAGTACGTTTCTCATGTAACTCGATCTTATTTCTTAATATAGATCCTCTGCACATTACCTACAAAAGAGACCGTTTCATGCCCCTTTCATGATTTCATTTATTTACTGTACTATTTTTCTCTTTCAAACTTTATTTTCCTCTCTCGCCAGACACGTTCTTTGAGGAGTGTATGTTTGATGGGGATAATATGTATTAAAGGTCATGCAGCTAGCTCCCATGGAATTACATTGGATAATGAAGCTGGTCTAGAATGCAAAGGCCCCTATTTTTTCACCCTGTGTTTATTGTTCAGATATATCACAAAAATAATATTTGGGGGGGGGGCATTGTATTATGTCAGCAGAAAACCAGACATGCACCCTTATTTTATTTCTTCTTTTTGTCATGAATAGTGTATTTCAGAAATTTGTTTTTGTATTGCATTACTTATATTTTGTACTTCCACATGAGACCCCCTGTGAAAGCCTAAATTTCACAATGCAGAATGTTTAAGGGGAGAAACCCACCTCCTTATAAGATGTTATGTAAAAATTGAAAGCTTCCCAAGTGAGGTTGGAGATGGCGTCTCAGGTATATTATGTACAGAAGAGAAAGGGGACAGTAGTGAAAAGAATATATGCATTGAAATGAATTTTCAGCCTAGGACATAAATAGAGTAAAATGAAAAGAAGAAGCAATATGCTGCAGTCTTGAGAATTCCTAGACTGTTATTGTAGATATGAAGCAGATTAATAGTGTGGGTATCAGCCTTGGGTAGAAGAGTGTTTTTATGATGATGATGATGATAACAATAGCACTTAGCAATAGCACTTAGACTTATATACCACTTCACAGTGCTTTACAGCCCTCTCTAAGCAGTTTACAGAGTCAGCATAATGCCCCCAACAATTTTGAGTCCTCATTTTTCCCATCTCGGAAGGATAGAAGGCTGAGTCAACCCAATGATGATGATGGAGGAGGAGGAGGGGGGGAGGAGGAGGAGGAGGAGAAACAACATTTTAAAATTAAACTCCCAGATTTCTGTGTTTTTCCCCCTTTTTGGAGGTGAGACAAAGGTATTTTGAGGGAATTCTATGCAGTAACATCAAGCTATCAGCCATAGACCTTGCTGATTTATATTGTTCTCTGAAATCAGAGTATTTTATTTTATTGAGTCCTCATTGGTGACAAGAGACATTTTTAAACTACTTCTTGTAGAAGAGTTTAAATCCTGAACCTAACCATGTTTAACTGATTACTGCACGGATCAAACAAATTGGATTCAACGGAGCAAGGGGATATTAATATGGACAATTTGAAAGTTTATGTCTCTGAGGTAATCTCTGCAGAAATATATCTGACTACTCACATATAGGATCCCAGGCTGTAGAGCTCAGCAATTCATATTCCTAGCTCTGGTGAAGATAAGCATTTTCAATACAGGGGGAAGTGATGGATGTATATAATGTACAGTTTCAAATATTGCCCTCAGCAAGGGCATAGGACAACACAGTTATGACTTATTATTAATAGAGCAATGCAAATGTCTAGCTTCTAACATTACAATCAATATTTTACACTAAGACTATGAACACAACCATCCTTGGACTATTTAAAAACAATGATAACATTTGTTATGCTATTACAGTGTTCCTTCCACTGAGATAATTCATAAAAAAGATGGTACAAATTATAAGACTTTATATGACTGTGTAAGTTCAAAAATCCACAGCTTTTCCTGAAATTATAAGGTTAACGCCTAACAAGACCTTTTTAATTTTTTTAAAAAAAAATATCTGGCAAGCCATTTTGACTTTGTACCTGGCTTGTTACTGGAACAACGTTTGAGTGCAGTGGCTAGCCAATAAAACTAAGGGACTTCCTCCATGACAGTCTTGGACAAAAATCCTGATACAGGTCATTATTTAATGTTCAAGGTCTCAATCTGAATGCTTCTGAGCATATAGAGAAAACCTGTGGCCCAAAGCAACACTTTAAAACTAGATTTACATGTGCAAAGAAGGAGAAGAATGTGTGCTTTAAAATCCTAATTTAGAAGAGGTTTTGAGAATATATAATAATTTCCCTCCTACAAATATAAATTTGAAAAATCATTCTCATCAGATCTCTAAAAATAGAACTGCCTGTAATACCAAAAAGAATATTCTTAAAGAGGTTTCTCATTCCATTCCTAAAAATGGCAAGTTCATATGACCACCAGACAAGAAGGAAAGAATAAAATAAATGCATTCAACAAGATTTGTGTCTTAAGACAATAAAATAACTTGGAGGCAACTTAATATACCAGTTACATGAACCGTAGCTCTTGGGAAATTTAAGGAAAGCAAATGCTATTCCTTAGAGATTTGAAGAAGCAGAAGGTTTCCCCAAATCTCTTCACTATTTGTCCAATGGCTGCTTCCAATATTTGCACTGAGGTGAGCAAATATTAAATAAAAATATCACCAGCAGTCCTTCTGCACCTCTACAATTTCTTATTCACATATCTTGAAATAAGCTCCATTCAGTTCAACTGGATTTACTTTTGAAAAGGCAGTGATGGGATTCTCCTGTCGATGCTATAAATAAATAAGTAAAAGAAAATCTAGCACGGTAGAGACAATTTATCTTTGAATGGCTAATACAGAACTTAAATAGTTAAATTGAATGAGCTGATTTACAGTATTCATGAGAAATGCAGGCAACTGGCTAAGTGCAAAACACCTTAACTATGTGTAAAGTTTAAAAACTTGTTCAAGTGGTTGAACAAGTGGTTAAAGCAAAGGTATTAACCTTCCAACATTTTTCATGAGGTTTGTGAATAATTGAAGTAAATGTGTAGTAGCTGTCTTAATAAATCAACAATTGCTTCTTATGAAGTACCTATTCAACATACAGGAAAATCTTATTCTAACATTGTATTAGTATTAGTCCAACTATATATAAACTATCTTGGACTTTCTTTTTTGCCTCCCTTCCAAGTACTAACCAGGTCTAACCATGCTTAGCTTCTGAAAACAAACAAAGCTGGATGTTTTCAGAATAATCTGAATGTCCATTTTACATTTTCCAAAGGGGAAAAGGCTTAAGTTGGGGTAGGGATAAATTCCTGATTGGTAGGATTGAATACCCTCTGAAACACCCATAGGAATAGCTAATGTATGTTAATGTATTTCTGAAAAACCACAAAGATAAACAAATATACTACACTTGCTTAAGTTTTGAAGGATTAAGCTCAGTTCTGCAAGTGCACAGAGTATTGTCTAGAACAGGTGTGTCAGACTCAATTTCATTGAAGGCTACATCAGGGTTGCGTTTGACCTTGGGGGGCCTGGGTGGGCATGGCCAGCTCAATGTCCTTGTGTTGGGAATGCCTATAGGCCCAAGTGCTCTGCCAGTAAAAATGGGTTCCCGAGCTCCGTTTTTGACTGTGACGGCCTTCTGCAACCCTCTGCCAGCAAAAACAGAGCTCAGGAGGACTGCTCACTGCCCTTCCAAGATCCATCTTTGCTGGCAGAAGCACCACGTGCCGGTCCTTTGCTGTTTCCAGGGTGGCCCCACAGGCCAGATCTAAGCACCCCGTGGGCCAGATCCAGCCTCCGGGCCTTGAGTTTGACACCCCTGGTCTAGAACAACAAAAACCTTAATGTAGATGTAGATGACCAGGCTAAGCCTGAAGGAGGGGTCAAATGGATCATCAGTCATGAATCCCTGTGCTCCCACAAGAGTTCTAAGTCCAGGTCACCTTGACTTCTACCCTTATCTACCACCAATTTCCTTTGGCTGTTAGTAGTTACTAGATCCTTGTAGAGAGTTTAAGCTTGCTATAAATCTTTATACCCATTTGAACTTCCTGGTCTCCTGATTTCCCTGGTGCTTGACACCCTGCCAAGGTATTTGGATCCATGAATTGTGAAGAAAAAGCTCTCCTTTTACTATCCTCCATTCAATCTCCATTATGAATATAGTTTACACAAGAAGGTTGAGCAAGCCGTTTGAAGATGTGATTTACATCACATTGCTTCATGAAATTTGGCACAGCCTTTTTAAGAGACTTTCTGGTTATCTGTGGAAGGGTATGCCAATTCTACCAGTACAACTGTCAGTACAAATTGAAACCAATCTTATACTTCTGTAAGGAATTTTACCAGCCAATCAAGAGCTATTTGGAACCTCTGCTCTAGCTGCATTTCCTATATTGTAAGACTCAGGCATCCGTACAGCCAACTAAGTAAGATAATGCTCAAAACCACTACTTATTTGGGAATTGATTTTATATCACCTATATATCCTGCAAGGACCCTTATGTAAACATCTACATGCTTAGAGGAATTCCAATGTTTGCAGAAGTTGTGGCAAAAGATATCTTTGGAGAATAAAGCTCCAAAGGGATGCAAAACAAATTTTCAGAAATATGCTATGGGAGGGAAGCATGCATGGCAATCGTGAGTGGGAATGAAGCTGGAACACCAGAGAGATGGGGGCTCAAATGGAATACCTTACAAGTTTATTTTCCCTGGGGCTTCAGTGAAAGTACAGGGCAATATTTTGCCCCACTTACAATTCTTGACTCACTTCCCCCAATGGCATGTACTGTATTTAACACTTTAATCATGCCAAATCTTTTGTCTGTACAGTATATTTGCCAGGTCTTGCATATCCCCTGCTCAGTGCAAAATGTCCTAGAGCAGTGTTTCTCAATTTGGCAATTTTGAGATTAGTGGACTTCAACTCCCAGAACTCTCCAGCCAATATGCTGAAGAAATCCAGGCATATTAAAGTTGCCAAGGTTGAGAAACACTATCTTAGAGCATGATTGACAGGTGAGCATCCAGCAAACTTAAAAAATATAGCCCCCCCCAAAAAATAAATATTTTAAGAAGCCCCGTTTCAAGCCATCATCAGGTTTACCTCCCTAAGGATTCTCTTTAGAACTTCATAGGTTGAGCACAACTTATCCCTGTGACTAGAGAATAAACATCTCAAATGCTTTTTCTTTTAAAGTTGTTAACTGAAAGGACCCCCATGTTGTTAAAGTAGAGCACTGTAAGGGATGAATACTTAATGAGATCTAGGAACCCTTGGGGAAGAGTCTTTGAGCATATGCAGGAAAAATAAAACAAGGGCCTAGAGGAAAAGGAAAACATACATTTCTCTGAATTGTCTTGATATTTTCCCCTGAAATCTTCAACCTACATTTCCCTAGCCTCAGAAGACAGACTAGGAAAGCATGCCACCACAATTCATTTTGAAACACAGAGAGGGCTAAATATACTACTCAAATTGTTTCCTTGGAAGACTTCAGCATCCTTCTTTCATGGCTGGTGTGGTTTCAATATATCTGTTTTTCCAGGCTGATCTATAGTGGCGTTATGGTGAACTGTGAGATCACTGACAACAGCGTAAAAGGTCACATTATAAAAATTTCATGCTGGCACAGATGTCACACATCTGTTCATGGTAATGTGTCCATAAAATAGGCATGGCTAACATGCCACTCCTCAGCCCCATTGCAAAAGCCATCATTTCAGAGCTTTGGGGAAGAGTAATTTGTTCTAGCTGTTGTGTGGGAAGGAACAGAATGATCTGGCTTACAGATCATATTGAACCATAATGTGATTTGTTCAATTTTTGAGTTGGCATATTGTATGAACCCATCCACTGTAAATGAGGGACTGTTGCCTAGCAGGAACATCAAAACAGAAAATTGTGTAGTGACTGTTCTTCATTCTCCTTCAGTCTTCTTCTCTGACCCCTCTGCTCTTGGAAGCCTTTGACCCAGTAGTATAATACCATATAGAAATACACAAAAATGAATGTATTTTCTTATATTAGTCACCCTAATTTGTTCTGTCTCCTATTGTCTTCCGTTTTCAACTTCTGAATTGTGAGATATTTATCACAGGAGCTTATCTTTGAAATGTGTGTGGGAGGCATGTGTGCACAGGCGTGCTCTCTCTCTCTCTCTCTCTCTCTCTCGCTCTCGCTCTCTCTCTCTCTCTCTCTCTCTCTCACACACACACACACACACACACACCTCTCTTTGAATCAGTGTTGATTTCTGGCAACTGCCTGGACTAGTCCCTGCAGTTTTCTTAGCAAGATTTCAGAAGTGGTTTGCCACTACTATCTTCCTAGAGCTGAGGAAGACAAACTGGTCACTTGAGTAATCTCTTCTAGAATCTAAACATACCCCAAACTTCAGCTGTTCCTCATAGGTTTTGGCCTCTAGCTATCTTGCCATCATGAAAGCTGTACTCTGTACGTTCTCCATTTTGTCATTGCCTTTTTAATAAACTGTCCACGTCATGCCAAGTGGGGTCTCTCCAAGACAGAGTAGAGTATAACAATTATGTCCCTATATTCTTGTTAATATACTCCAAAATAGCTTCTCCCTTTTTAGCAACTGCTGGCTCATGTTTAATGTGTTGACAAGGACGGACAGACTCTTTGCACATGCATATTTCCATGCCCTTCTTAAACAAGTGCTTTTTATCTTTTTTTTTTCTACAGAGATGCGGAACTCCACAAAACTTTTACCTTGTATAATGGATCCAAAATTAAGCAAAACTATATTTTTTAAAAATAGCCACTGCGTTGTTGAAATTGCCACATTTTGTGAGATTTGTGAGGAAGAATGTCCAAATCTTGGGCATTCTTAAGATTTGGGCATTATATTCTTTATAGTACAGGTAGTTTTTACAGGCAAATCTAAATATAGATTACCACCACAATTGAGCCCAACGTTTCTGTTGCTAAGCAAGACAGTTGTTAAGTGAGTTTTGCTCCATTTTACGACCTTTCTTGCCACAGTTGTTAAGTGAATCACTGACAGTTTAAGTTAGTAACACAGTTGTAAAGTGAATCTGTTTACCCCATGTCAGGGTTCCAAGGAACACCCCCAACGAAATAAAACTCCAAGGCCTGAGATTCCTCTAAGTTCCAATTTATTAGAGATGTCATGTTGCCACATCTGGGAAAACCTGAATCTGAAAGCTTCTAGGTTTTCTCCACACTGCTAACAGTTCACAGTCCTGCCCCACACCCACAAGTTCATCACATAACCCAATCAACTCTTCACATTCAACTGGATACAATCTCCAGGCAGTCTCCAGCAGATGCAGGCAAAAGTGTCCTTGAATACGGAATGTTGTTATGACTAATTTTCTACCACTCCAACAAAACCCCTGACCCAATTTCCTAGGCTAAAATATGTGGCAGTTAGGAACTGCCTTCCAAAACTAACACCCCATTTGCTTGTCAGAATGTCGCAGAATGTCTCTGGGACACTGCAATCATCAAAAATATGAGCTAGTTGCCAAGCATAAGAATTTTGATAATGTGACCATAGGGATGCTATAACCATCATAAACGTGAAAAACGGTCATAAGTCATTTTTTTCAGTGCCATTGTAACTTCTAATGGTCACTAAATGAATGGTTGTAAGTCAAGCATTACTTGTACCTGGGTATACTTATAGTGTTCTGCCCCAGCTACGGATCCCAAAGAACGCAGCACATACAAAGTCTGTACAAACCTTAGTTTACTAAATTAAATCAGTCTTTTTCAAACAAAGGCTGTTCATTAACTTTCTTAACAGCCTACAAGAATCCAAAGAATAAAAAATTGTAATCTTACTATGGTTGGCAGAATGTCCAGAAGCAATTTGCAGGAAACTGATAAGAGAACTAAGATCAAGACACGAAGGAGAGTGAACGAAGTTGTTCCCTGCAAATTGCCTCAGTCGTCATCCTTCCTTAAATAGGCTAAGGGAGTGGGCAATTAGCCCCAAGCCTTACTCTTGAGGAGACCTCCTCTTGAGGAGCCGCTCCTGCCTTTTGGCAGCTCTGCGCACTCGTGCATCAAGAAGAGGCTCCTCCTCTTCTTCCTCTTCACTTATGGGAGCTTCTGGAGGTTCTGAAGGCCGTGGCTGAATCCCCGCCTCTGGCACCACATCTTCTCCAGCCTCCTCATTGTCTGACTCGAGTGCCAGCTGCACAGGCTGCTGGCGCAGCACCACACCAGCCTCCTTGCTGTCAGAATCAGCTACTAGCTGCCCAGGCCACTGACGGGTCACAACATATAGACCGCTATTAAATAGAAATAACTAAATTGAGATAGTATGAATTTGTTTGACCTACCCCATGAAGAAAATTAATGATTTCAACTAAGAAAAAAATAAATATGCCATTTGTAATAATTACACTTTATATATCAGACCATTCTTCTAATTTTGTGGAACTTACACAAGTAATATAGGTACATTGTTAAAACCTGTTTTTGTATTGTATGGGAAAGGTCCATAGTCAAAGCAGAGTGGAAAGCCCATAATGAATTTGGCAGCACCTCGACTTAATCAAACCCTCCCCCCCTCCACTAACTGTTTCAGGCTGGGTCCCACAGTTTGAGAACATCTGGAAATAATAAGAACAATAAAGCCTATGAATATTACTTAATGTATCATTTCCATTGGTTTTCAATGAATTAATGGGCTGTGAGAATAACTTTGGGAGACAGCACACATAACAATAAAGAAATCCAATATATAAATATTAAATGACAACCAAGCATATAATGAAACAATCAAAAGGGAATGCCCACTCAACCAACACCTAATGTCTGTGGGAACAACCAGGGTTTGATGACTCTCTGAAAAGTGAGATGATTTGGGGCAGTCCCAGTGATGGGTTGCCCCTGGTTTGGACCGGTTCTATAGAACTGGTAGTAAAACCAGAGGGAGGCTCTGCCCACCGACCCCAATGTCATCAGAACACTTCTGCACATGCGCAGAAGCATCTGCACATGTGCAGAAAAGCATGTGGGTGGCCCCATTGCAAACCAGTAGTAAAGGTAACTAGAACCCACCCGTGGGCAGTCCTATATCAGGGTGGGTGAGAGAGAGGTTGTTCCAGAGAGTAGGAGAAACCTCAAAAAAGGTATGTTTCCCACCTAGCAGTTCGAAAGCATACAAATGCAAGTAGATTAATAGCTACCACTTTGGTGGGAAGGTAACACCGTTCTTTGCACCATTGGCATATATGCTGGCCACATGACCCCGGAAATTATCTTGGGATAACATTGGTTCCCTCAGCCAAGAAATGGAGATGAGCACCATGACCTAGAGTTGGACATGACTGACAGGGAAACCTTTACCTCTTACCTCAGTCCTGTAAGATAAAAAGATCTAAATGAAGGAACCTGAAGCATGCCCTCCTTGTTGGACTGTGGGAGTGTGAGGGATGGGCAGAGGTTTTGGAGAGGCAGCAGTCCATCAAGTAACCTGGTCCTATGCCATGTAGTTGGTTGGTATGACCAAATGACTTCTTTTAAGAAGTGTACCTGAAGAAATGCATCTGGATTCTCAAATGGAAACAAAAAAGGCTACTTGGAGATTAAAACTTTGCATTACTTGGTTCGGACGACCCTTTGCCAATTTCATGATTTGCCACTGTTGGAATGTATATATTGAATAAGAAGTTCTTCTGTAGGCCTCCTAGTTACAAATATACAGGGAAACCACTTGATTATACCCATCACATTAATCTTAATCTGGTGGGTTCTTTTGTGGGGCGGGAGAAGCATTGTTTTAACAGCACCTTATCTCATGATTGAGTTGAAGTTTATCTTATTAGTGTTTTCTTCATTATTTACCATATATACTCGAATATAAGCTGAGTTTTTCAGCCCGTTTTTCAGGCTGAAAAACGCCCCCTCGGCTTATATTCGGGTCACGAAAAAAATGACCTTTTTCCCTGCAACTGGCTCCCAAAGCTTGCTAGGGGCATGAGGGGGGTGCCTAGCAAGACTCTCTGCAGCCCCCTGGAAGCAAAAATGGGCTGGGGGGGGCTTAAAGGGAGAAAGAAACAAAGAAATCCTCACGTTTAGGGAGATCCCATGTGCACTGAGCTTGAGTTGAGAGCTGATTGTAATTGGCTGCTAGCTAGCCTTCTTGTAATTGGCTGCTAGCTAGTGGGTTCTCCCAGCTTGGCTGTCTCAGGAATTCTGGGAGTTGAAGTCCACAGGTTGTAAAAGGGCCACATTTGCCCAGCCCTGATATCTCTTAACAGAGGCTTCAACGTGCCTGAAATTAGATCAAGCCAGTGACTGGGTGGGCATGGCTAGCTGGTCATGTGATATATGTGTCTAGGGACTACTCAGAGGGCTGAAAAAAGTCATTTCTGACAGGTTCTCACACTTATGACTGGTCCTCACACTTATGGCCATCCTCACATTTATGCCCGTGCAGCATTCTTAAAACCATGTCACTCATTTCACAACTGCTTCTCTTCACCATGGTGACAAGATAGGGCAAAAACGTAAAATGTGAGGACAGTCGTAAGTTCGAGGACTGGTCACAAGTGCGAGGACCAGTCAAAAATAACTTTTTCAGCCCTCTGAGTAGTCCATATGCACAAAAGGACTACCCAGAGGGCTGAAAAAAGTGATTTCTGACAGGTCCTCGCACTTTTGACCAGTCTTTTTTTATTTTGAAATTTACCAGTAGCCGCTGCATTTCCCACCCCCGGCTTATACTCGAGTCAATGAGTTTTCCCAGTTTTGGGGGGTAAAATTGGGGGGGTCGGCTTATATTTGGGTTGGCTTATACTCGAGTATATACGATAACATTGTCCTGTTGAAGTTAAAATCTTTTTTCAAGATTCCATAATACCTTTGTCTCATCTTTCCATATTCTGTATCCTGAAAAGCGAGCCGCCCACTTCAAGGGATCACTTGAAAATCAGCATGCATTCCGCAATTCATGCCTGTAGCCGAAAGAGCCTCGGGCAAGAACAGGCAATTTTGGTTTGCCTTATATTGTTTCAATATAGTATGCATTTGAACAGGTTATATCAGGCTGGGCTTTCTCTCTCCTCTCCAAATCAAAGATTTAATGCTTGATCCTCTTTTTTTTTCCTTTACATAAAGCATCTGCTTATGTTCACTTAATATTTGCCTATCCATTTCAGCCTATTTTCTTGCAAATTTGAAAAGCACATCCAAAAAGATGTGCTCAAAGTCCAGCAGAAATACATGCTGCACTAAAAATACAAGCGTTTCCTTAGACTTTTATGCAGCATAACCGTCAATTTGGTATACATTCAATTTTTGGTCCAGGAAGGCTTAAATTTAAAGTTCTTGTTTGACATGGACTGTATTCTCCTGCCTAAAAATTAAGCAGCTTATTATTCTGAAAGATAATCATGGAGGCAATTTAATACTATAAATGTCCAATCTTAACGTGGTGTAATAATCTGAGGACATTGATATAATATTCTACAAATGACCAAAATTGTCCATGTTATGCCCCCAGATACATCAAAGCAGCAGATGAAATAAACTGCTACTCACCATAGTAAATGCTTTCAGAACAACTGAACATAAGAAAAGCTAGTCTAGATAAACCAAGGTGTACCTTGTCCAAAAATCTATTTTCCCTAGTGGCAGGTAAGATATATTTAGGAAATCTACAACTAGGATATGATCGCAATAGCAATAGCACTTAGATTTATATACCACTTCACAGTGCTTTACAGCCCTCTCTAAGCAGTTTACAGAGTCAACATATTGCCCCCAACAATCTGGGTCCTTATTTTACCGACCTCTGAAGGATGGAAGGCAGTGGTGGGTTTCAAAAAATTTTATTACCGGTTCTGGGGGCATGGCTTGGTGGGCGTGGCAGGGGAAGAATACTGTAAAATCTCCATTCCCACTCCACTCCAGGGAAAGGTTACTGCCAAATCCCCATTTCCTCCTGATCAGCTGGGACTTGGGAGGCAGAGGGTGGAGCCAGTCAGAATTTTTACTACCGGTTCTCCGAACTACTCAAAATTTCCGCTTCTGGTTCTCCAGAACTGGTCAAACCTGCTGAAACCCATTTCTGATGGAAGGTTGAGTCAACCTTGAGCCAGTGAGACTCGAACTGCTAAACTTACAGGCAGCCAACAGTCAGCAGAAGTAGCCTGCCGTATTGCATTCTAACCATAGCTCTAAACAGGCAATAAACCACTGCTTTGTTTGATGCTCCCAGGCCAGCACTGAAAGCATAATCCCATTTAATTGGGAAGTTCTACAGCTATTTATTTTTTTTAATTTGATTTATATGCCGCCCTTCTCCGGAGACTCAGGGTGGCTTACAATGCGCTAAGCAATAGCCTTCATACTTTTTGTATATTTTATACAAAGTCAGCTTATTGCCCCCACAAACTGGGTCCTCAGCTATTGGTTTTACTTGTAAGATTATCAGTAAAGTCTGAGACACTGGGTTTTTTTCTGTAAATTGATTGTTTTAATTTACTTATTTAATTTATATGCTGCCCATCTCATTGTCAAGTGAGGACTGCAAAGGATATGACAGGGATACAATGATGTTATCCCACAGGGGCCCATTATTTTTTACTCTCTTTCTTCCCAATTTTAGACAGTATATGATGCTTAGAACATTCTTTTTCTTTAAAAAACAGAACGCATTGTCAAAAAATGGCAATAAATTTCAGACTGTTTGACTTATTGTTCCAAAATCCATGAGGCTAAAGGTTCATGAAAAGCACATGTTGCTGACCCATACTCCCTGTATTAATCTAATCCACTGTTAATGCTATGAGTGCCAATGGCTTCAACACATCTTTTAACAATGAATTCCAGAAATGTCTCAAAGCTACTCAGAAGATACTCCTGTTAGCTTTCTTATTTCTGCATTTTCTGGAAGAATTATTCAAAGTGTATGACAGAAAGCAGTTGTGCAACCCAAAGGCATTTTCTGCTCAGAAATAAATCCCATTAAGTTGGGTAGGATTGCAGCCATGAACAGCTGCATTAAAAAAATATGATCTAATTATGAGGATCCTGTGAAGTAACTATGAGTGTAATAATGCCACTAAACTCAAGAGGAAGAACTGAAATATTTGCAACATTCTCCCTAATGGCAAAACTAGCCCTTCGTGATTATTTTACATACCTAAACAGGAAAGTATACACATACATAATTAGTTATTGCTTGTAGCTCTCTCTTTTACCATAATAAAACTCCAGACAACATACTTGTTGTCAATCATCATGAAGCAGTTAAATAGATGTGAAGATGACCGGGATCAATATAATAAAGCTGTTCAATTAATTAGAGATAGTGATATTTTGGTACTCATCATTAATTAGTTCTGAGAGAGGCATTGAGTACCAAAAATGATATACCAAACAATTTTTTCCCATAAGGAATAATGTAGTGAGTCACAAGGTAACTAACACTGACAAGTTCTAGTTTGTGCAGTATCAAACAAATGATGAATACTGGGATAAAATGCACTGAGTACCAAATGCAATGAGTTTCAAAGCAATTGAGTACCAAGGTACCACTGTAGTTGAATAAGAAAAATAAATGTAAAAATGTCTCAGTTTATAGCGGTGTCATTTAAAAGTCCAATGAATTTTATTACTCAGCAGTCAGTTTTAGCTGATTGACTTCTGAACAATAAATATATATATAGTCATATATAGACGTAATATCTGTCTATCTATCTCTAACTACTGTATCTATCTATCCATCTATCTATCATCTATCTATCTATCTATACTTATATCTATCTATCTATCTATCTATCTATCTATCTATCTATCTATCTATCATCTCTATCTCTAGCTAGCTAGCTAGCTAGCTAGCTATCTCTATATATGTTGGTGTAGACCAGGTGCCATATATATATATATATATATATATATATATATATATATATATATATATTGAAGATGCTAACATCTATGTGAAGTCAAATCTCACCACAAATTCTGTCCCTGATTCTGAAATTTGCCATTGTTTTAATGCTATTGTCACAGAGAGACATCTAATAATTCTTGTGCCATGTCAGTCAAACAAATAAATGGATACTTTCAGAAGCAGGGCCAATAAGTAATTCAATCGCTGTAACTACCACTTCCAAATTAATTATTCCAATCTTGATTTGTACATTATAATCCCTTAAATTCTGAAACCGAAATCACTCCTTATAGTTAGGAAACTCTGAGTCATGAAATTCAGATATGGTTAACCAGTTCCTTAACTCTGTCCACTAGTTGGGTATAGACCACTTCCTTTTTACATTCACTGATATGCGAAGATTGCAGAAATGCCTCCACATCCTGAAAAAAAAATATGTTTGGAATAAGCACATATAAAGGTTGACTCCACCCCATTCTGCCTCCATTACTGAAACAGTGTTTTTTTGTTATCTAAATAAGGAGCTGTTAAATATAATCTTGGCTTATTTTTCCCCATCTCTTCTACCAGCAGGATATATACCTGCAGTTCGCTAGAATAAAGCATTCAAGTCAATCATTTGACTTACTCTAGGATTAGTTTACCATAATAACTATGTTACATACCTCCCATAGTATTTTTGCATTAGCAAAAGACAGCCTTTCCTCCCCATAACCAATACTTTTGATCTGAGCCCTGGAATTTGGATACAGAGATGTATCCAAGAAGCAGCATAAAAGGTCTGGAAGGAAATTAGTTAGTAACTATCTAGCAAGTTGAATTGGGGGGGGGGGAGTGTTTGTCAAAAAGCAACAAATGGAAACCTGTGGCCTTCCAGATGTTGCTGGCTGCAGAGCCTAGCGTCTCTTTTGGACCACATTGACTGGAGCTGCTGGAAGTTATAATTCAGCAGTAACTGGAAAGTGACAGATTCCCAGCAGGTACTTATGACTGTTTTCTTGCTATTCTTTTGTATCAATTAGCACATGTGGTACCAACCTTAGTATGTAATTACAAGCTGGGTAAAACTGTAGGGAAAATGCATTTTAGAAGGCAGGAATCTTTTTATAATTAAAAAATACACGGCAGTACATGTTCTCAGGGTTTCCTAATTTTAGACATATAAATACTAAAACATTTTAATGGCATTTACAGAATGTATTATAGTGTGTCTGCTTTTTTAAAAAATAAAAAATGTTGATTTTTTTTAGCTTCTAAATTACGCTATTTTTCATTCTCAGAGATTTGAAAGAGGAACTTATTTTGAGGTGAAGAGCCCATTATTAGTTCACAGACATGATTTCTTGGAGAAAATTAAGGCACGAGCGGTGAAAATTGAAGATTCACTGCAGGCATATAGTGCCCTGCTGTTCATATATTGAATGCAAATGCAAGCAGTGGGTGGGTTTTTTTTATCTCTCTATATGAAGTGATCACCAAACATTAATATCAAATTGTTCATCAAGCATTACAAAGACAATGTCATATTATAAAGGTCATTCTTGTCTATTTCCTGTATGGTACCCATTATTATGCAACAAACATAACAAAATTGCAATATTTTTGTCAATTTACTTTATGGATCTCTCTCTCTTTTTTTTTTCCATGGGGAATGGTGTATTTTGTTTTGTTCAATTATGAAACAGGATGGGACCATTTGAATAAGTAGTATATTTCCCAAACCTTTAAGAGCTTTTGCAAAAGCATAATCAAAGAATAATATCTCTCATATTACTAGGAATATTCTAACTTGATAAACCCATTGTTGCTTAACAGAAGGTGGGAATCTGCAGAAAGACAAACATGGACAAAAGATAAACTTTTATGATGGGGCCATCGCATCATTTTCCACATCATTTTTTTCTTCCTAGCATTTTCCTGCAAGTGCATGATATTATTATTATTCTTTTATTCATTAAACATGAAACGCAGTCACAAATTGCAGTCACAAGGAGCCTTGGTGGCGCAGCAGACTAAGGCACTGTTAAGTAACACCAGCTGCCTGCAATTACTGCAAGTTCAAATCTCATCAGGCTCAAGGTTGACTCAGCTTTCCATCCTTTCAAGGTAGGTAAAATGAGGAGCCAGATTGTGGGGGCAATAAGCTGACTTTGAAAAAAAAAGAACACCGTTTGGGGGGGGGGGAAGCCCTACTAAGCAGGTATATACAAAAGTATGAAGGCTATTGCTTAACGCATTGTAAGCCGCCCTGAGTCTCCAGAAAAGGGCAGCATATAAATTGAACCAATAAATAAATAAATAAATAAATAAATAAATAAATAAATAAATAAATAAACTGAACATTTAAAAATGTATCACAAATATCATTGACTGGCACTGATGGTTGATACAGGTTGCTGCCAGGATCCTAGGTGTCAACCAAATATCTTCTTAAAATGTACGATATTCCAAGTAGCATAGTTTTTTGCAGTTCCGCTAGTGTTATTGCAGGAAGCTGCATTTATTGATGTATTTTCTAAAATTCTTGGACATGGTACCAAGTGCCCCGATGACAATGGGTTGCTGCAACCATTATGATCTTAGGCTTCTGCACATACAAGCAGACTCTTATGAGTTGGACCTTGTACAAAGAAGAACCCTGTGCTAAAAGTGAAACATGCTAACACCCACACATATGAGATGGTGACAAAGATATGCTTTATTGTTACAGGAACTGAAATATGCTTCCTGCCTGCGGTAAGCTAAGAGGGCAAACCGCAGACTGTCAGGGTAAAAAATAGACTTGCATAGGAATAGATGTTTGCACAGGTATGCAACCCTAGCTGTTTTGCAGCATATAACCATATATGCATAGCCGCCAGCTGAGTCATAATATGTATGGCTAAACCTGTATCACATGTAGACTGCTTCTTGAAAACCACAATCTTGCCTAATAAAAGAGAGGTGCGTAGTCTCCACTGTGCTCGCTCTCTCACCTCGAGGAAACCATGGTGTCCTGTGTCTTCCTTAGGGGGCTAGTCCGTACCTAGGTACGCACCCTTGCGAGGGTCTCTAACATCCAAGCAATTCATTCCTGCGGGAATCCTACGGGTCGAGGAGGGAACCCGACGAATTGCAACAATGGGTATTATTGTTACGTGTTTCATCCATAATTGCGTAGTTTCGATGGCCAGGTCGTGATATTTCGTTATTTTTTCCAGTTCTTTTTCTTTGACTCTGGCATCTCCTGGTACAGCGATATCAATAAATTGTACACTTCAGTTTTTGACAACAGTGATATCTGGCGTGTTGTGTTCCAAATGATGATCTGTCTGCATTCAAAAGTTCCACAAGATCTTCACATTCTCATTTTTGACAACTTTTTCCACTTTATGTTCCCATGACTTTTTGGATACAGATAACTTGTATTTTTTACATAATGACTAGTGGATTAATTTAGCAACTCAGTCATGTCTAGCTTTGTAATCAGTTTGAGTGATTTTGCTGCACTCACATATTAAATGTGAAACATTTACTACTATTATTATACTTTTATTCATTAAACATGAAACTCAAATGTATGATACATTTTTAAATGTTCAGTTGACTGAGTTTCAAGTTTATTGAATGAAAGTATTATCAGTCTGAAGAGTATTTTTGTGTACCTATTGAGTCTTTACCAAGGACATGGGATAGGCAAATCTGGATGTTTGACGGTGTTACAGACATCGTCGCAGGATGAAAGCAGTTCCAAGTAAAGCTGCCTTCTGCAATTGACTGATGGCAAATTTGTCAATGCCTATGGTGTTCAAGTGGTGCTCCAGTTGTTTTGGGACTGCACCCAAGGCACCTATTACTATTGCTTGCCTTTGCCATAGTCGTTCTATTTCTATTTGTAGATCTTTGTATTTTATTGTCTTCTCCAATTCTTTTTCTTCTATTCTGCTGACTCCAGGCACTGCCACATCCACTATCCAGACTTTTTTGTCTTTCTTATCAACGACTGTTAAGTCCAGGGTGTTATGTGGCAAATTCTGTCTGTCTGGATTCTGAAGTCCAGAGCAATTTAACTTCTTCATTTTCTATGACTTTTTCTATTTTATGGTCCCACCAGTTCTTGCTTACAGGCAAATGATATTTCTTGCAGATCTTCCAATGCACCATTGTTGCTAAATACCTTTTCTTCCAGTAGTTCTGCAGCTGCTGGCCCTGGTTGCTCAGCCAACAGTCCTGAGTCCTGTAGCCCATTTTTCACCAGATATCCAGGCACTCCAACATCTAGTACGGACCTTGTTAACCCAGGTAACATCTGAGCCAGTGTGGCTTTTTGAAATTTACAGCTCACCATATTTTTTATGGGAGAGACACTCTTTGTCTGACTCCTCTGATGAGACCTGTCCAGTATGGTTGAACCTCTGGCATAGCTCTCATTTTCCTCAGAGCACACAAGCCCCACAACCACATCAAGGTAGTGCTTCACTGTGGGTTGTTGTTATTGTTGTAATGGCCCAGCTTTCCAGCCAGCTTTCATGCCTGACAATTTGGTCTAGCCTAGTTTCACTGGGATCTTGAGGAAGATAGTTAAGGTTTGACAATGTTGAGACTGGACTTGGCATTTATATCCACCTATCAACTCCTTCCCAAAGACCTGGTTTAGGCAGATGTTATTGTTTGATGGTGTTAAAACATATCACTGCAAAATGTAAGGTGTTTCTAGTAAAGCTGATTTTTGCAATTGACTCGTGGTTATTTTGTCAATGCTGACGGTGTTCAAGAGGTGTTCCAGACATTTGAGGTTTATTATCATTATTGCATTTCTTTAGAACAAATTCCTACTGAATTCTAAAGATTTTAAATACAGGCATATCTGGATAGGATCACAGCCGTACAGCTTCTTGTATTACTATATTATGAGTTAATATTGGTTATTATTTTAAGAAGAAATAAGGATTATAATGTTCATCCAAAATTTTAACTCACCCATGTCTTTAATGCTGAATTTTGAATCTAATCACATAACACCTCTGATGTACTCATTTGATAATTTTTGATAGGTATATAACAGACTTGTTTCATTTATGCTAATATTATTTGAACTAAATTATTCTAAATTATATATATAATTTAGAAATATTCCTCTACAGGAAAAGGCACAAAAGATGAAGTAGCATTTTTGCTAATACCATATCCATACAAGCACCTATGACAAATTAGTTCTATAGCTAATGAAACAATGCTCTCAAAAATGACCTTGAAGATTATTTTGAAGAATAAATATCACTTCCTGGTATAGACTGGGGTAATACCAGAAAAACACTTAAAGTTCTGAAAGTAATTATCCAATTTGGTCCTGTGATAAACGAGAGTACAAAAAGGTTGCACATGAACTGTTCTGAAGGTCAAAAATGCCATTTTGAGTGTTTCATGATCAGAACAAAACATGTGTCAGCGTTCCAGAAAACCCCCCAACTCCAAGTAAAAACTCTGAAGCAAGCAGTTTTCAAAGTTCTGTTTACTAGAATAGGTAAACTGGCACATCTGGGAAAACCCGAATCTGAGAGGTCCAGGTTTTCCATCAGTAAGTATGGAAGAACATGTCAACATGCATATTTGGAGTCAGTTGTTTCAGAAATGCAACAAACCATGCTGAGTTAAAGTTTAGAGTTTGCTTGTTTATTTGTTTCGCTACAGAAAAAATGCAACTATTTTGAGCAGCATCATTGAGTGTTCCATGCTGTTTCAGACAATGCGTCAGACTGAGCGTTCTTTCTTCTTTCATTGGAATGTGATCATCTGAATGCTTCTGTCTGGGATAGTACAACAATAGGGATTAGGAGTTCAGATTGGGAATAAGAATGGGTAGGGTCATCTGAGAATGGGTACAATTTTGAAGAGAAGCAGCAAGCATTTTAGGAGCACAGGTGAGAGAACTGGAGAGGAGTTGAAGAATTATTGTAAAGGACCTGCAATTGGATTGGACATGTTGTGCTTTTGCTAGTGAATGAGACTGATGACATACCTCTAAGGCAACTACTACACTTTCAATACCATTAAAAGGGGAACAGGAGGAGGGGGAGGTTAGTTACACTAGCATTCATCCACCATTCCTCCAATGTTTCCTAATTTCCCTCAGCCCTGTTTTCATTATCAACCACGCATGATCAGAGTTCTGACCATAAATCACTGATTTATCAGGGTAACACATAAAGTTCAAGAATGTCTCCTCAAGAAATTTCAAGGCACCTGGGATGATCTCATCGCAGCCACAACAGAAGAATGGTTAGATGGTTCACTTCCTTAGATATCAAATTATAACATCTATCCCATTGTAGTTCTATGGCTTCGTATTATGGTGATTTTATTATGATTTTATTTTAAGTTAATATTTTATTTCCTATATTGTATCATCCACATGAAATATATATACATATACATATACATATACATATACATATACATATACATATA
>WNWU01014384.1:0-24853 GCA_012654045.1 Ptyas mucosa | reverse complement strand
AATAGAATAGAATAGAATAGAATAGAATAGAATAGAATAGAATAGAATAGAATAGAATAGAATTTTTTATTGGCCAAGTGTGATTGGACACACAGGGAATTTGTTTTTGGTGCGTATGCTCTCAGTGTACATAAAGAAAAAATAAAATATATTTATTAAGAACCATAAGATACAATACTTAGGGATAGTCATAGGATACTAATAAGCAATCAAATCATACTACAATCAAACAATAAAAGCAATATAAGTTGTAAAGATACAAGCAACATGGATATAGCCATATGTGGGAAGAGATAGGTAGTAGTAAGGATGAGAAGAATAGTAATACGACTTAGTAGTTAATTTGACAGTATTGTGGGAATTAGTTGTTTAGAAGAGTGATGGCATTCAGGAAAAAACTGTCCTTGTGTCTAGTTGTCTTGGTGTGCAGTGCCCTATAGTGTCGTTTTGAGGATAGAAGTTGAAACAATTTATGTCCAGGATGTGAGGGGTCTGTAGATATTTTCACAGCCCTCTTTTTGACTCGTGCAGTATATAGCTCCTCAATGGAAGGCAGGTTGGTAGCAAATGTTTTTTCTGCAGTTCTAATTATCCTCTGAGGTCTGTGTCTGTCTTGTTTGGTTGCAGAGCCAAACCAGACAGTTATAGAGGTGCAGATGACAGACTCAATTTTCTGACCTGAATTGCCATTGCATTGGGAATGCTAAAAAAATTTGCTCTACTGTTTTTTCTTTCTTTCTTTAACTACCAAATTAATTCTGGAATTCTATTCACATTGCTGCAAATCTTAAAACTGGCTTTTAATTTTTATTTTATGGTTGTTCATTACCAAAAATGGTTAACAAGAACATGAAAGAGTGATGCTTTACCAAAAAGGAATAAAATAAAGCTATCTGAATCACTTAAGATTTTTCTCCCTTATCAAAGTTTATAAAGTATTTGAGTAAAATTATATCTTGGTATAAAGGTATAAATGAAATTAACCTGTAAAATGTTGGTGATGTAATACAAAAGATCAGCACTGCCCACTGCTGAAGATAATGTCCATTTGCTAGCTAATGTTAGTTTGATTTTAAATGTATCTTTCTTTTCAGGTATTTCAGATGATCTTTTTAATGTTTTCTTTTTACATTGTATTTTTTTTTAAAAATACTTGGCACAAATTGCAAGCTAAATGAGTAGGCTGATACAAAGAGTGTTGAAATTCTTCTATACAGGCATAGGAACATTACTAAGAGTCATTGTTTCTATTCTTTTCATTCTAAAATATTGTATGTGTGTGAGTGTGGATGTACACACACATAGATATTTCATTAGTCTAACCATAGCACATAATTAAGCACTCTAATGGTATCCCTGAGCTACTCAGAGTTTAAGGAATTATATGTATTAAAAATATATATTCTTATATCTTGTATCCCAAACAGTCCACTCATTATGCACTGGTTGAAATTCAAACATTTCTACACACTGGTAGCTTTTGGATTCACTTCTTTTGTTATCGAAATGTTTTGTAGTTTTTCCATTGCCTGAAACTTTCCAGAGACCAAACTGGTTTTTAAAAGATCAGTAAAAAGTATGTTCAGGATTTTTTTCCTTCAAGGCAATAAAACTACGTTCACTATTTTCAATCTTAATGCAAACATACAATATTTCTTTAATAAATAAAGGAGTTACAAAAAGATTAGAGTGGAGGATGCTGAGAGATAGACCAGTAAAAGTCTGAAACAAACAACTATACAACATGTATTCATAAACATGTGCAAAAAGAAGTTTGTTGTGGCTGCACACTTTCTGTTTCTGAATCTTTCAAGTTTTGCTGGGAGCTCTCTAACCTCATGTAACTGTTCGAAGGGTTGTGATTGTTATACAGATAGTCCTCACTTAGTGCCACATCTGGGATCAGCAACTGTACTGCTAAGCACCATGGCTGCTAAGCAGAAAATCATACGACCACAGTGGACTTACGATATCACTTCCCATCTGGTCATTAAATAAAACATCATGTGACCACAACTTACAATTTCATTTCTTCCTTCTCCATTAACTCTGCTTGTCACAAGCCAGTTGCGAAGCACACAAATGGCAATCATATGATAATGGGACATTGTGACAGTCATAAATGCAAGAATTGGTTGCAAATCTTTTTTTTTTTGTCAGCATAACATTGAAAAGTCATTAAACGAGGCAGTCAATAAATGAGGACAATCTGTACGTGCAATCACCCTTGAGATTGACTCAGTAACTCTAATAGGGCAGAATGAACTTTCCAGTTTAAGGGGAATATTGTTGGAAATTCTTGTTTTTCAATTTGTATTCTATCTGAGGCACAGGTGCACAAGCTGAAGAGGCAACAAAAGGCAACAAAAGACACACCATGTTATGATGACTGATTTGAAAGAAAGCTTGTAAAACCAGATCAAAATTAAATAAATAAGAAGCTGCGAACAAATCTTCCCAAGATGCTGAGTCATCAGATTGGTCTTGATTAAGAAAAGTAATGGGCAGGCAGAAGAATGGATGATTTATGTAATATTTGACCTTAGAATTCTTAGAATTTCTGTAGGATTTTAGTGGAGGAAGGATAAGAATAAGACTGACTTTCAGCTGCTGAGATGAGCAAAAAGTTTATGAGAGCAAATTAAGCATGCATTCTATAGATGTCTGTGCTACTATAAATAGTAAATAGAATAGAATTATTCCATGAAAAATTGCTTTGATTGCAAAAGAATAATTATGATTTTAATGTATTGAAAAGGAGCTTGTTGGTGAACAAAGGGAATATTTATGTCCATTATTTTTATCAATATGGAGCCGTAGTGGCGCAGTGGTTAGAGTGCAGTACTGAAGGCTACTTCTGCTGACTGCCAGCTGCCTACGGTTTGGCAGTTTGAATCTCACCAGGCTTCCATCCTTCCAAGATTGGTAAAATGAGGACCCAGATTGTTGGGGGCAATATGTTGATTCTGTAAATCACTTAGAGAGGGCTGTAAAGAACTGTGAAGCGGTATATAAGTCTAAGTGCTATTTGTCGGGGCTCTGACAAATGCCCTAATTAACTCATGAGCCTCGAGCCAAGTTTATTAGGAGCACCATGTTGGCAGCTTGCCAAGTGTAGTCAACTCTACTGCACATAATTTACGTCTCACCAATGACTCTGTTCCCCCTCCTCCCAGGCTGTATCATAAATCACATTCTCCAACGAGGCACTTCCGCGGGCTGTAGAAACCACGCCTCACACACTACCTCTGGTAATCCAAGATCTGAAGTTGGAGGAAGGTATGCGTGGAATGTGCTTGTAAATGTGTCTCCTGAACTTCTCCAGCAGATCTACCCCCCTTTCAGCCCATGACAACTCGAGAGCGAACTATAAATGCTTTGCAAGTTGACACTATTGCTATTATTAATCCTTCTTCACAGAAAGACTTCTAAGAAACTGTAGTATTCATGATAAGCTATATAATAGAAGGTCCTATCGGCCATTATGCAGTAAGAACAGGATTATAATTTTAACTTCAAAAATGTGGTAGATTTTAGGGAAATCAAGATATCATTTGAAACAATACAGAATAATTTTAAGTTGTTGTTTGGCTTGCTTTGGTTTTAGTTTAAGTTAACAGCATCAATGCTGCTCTCTTTCTTCAATTTTTACATCTATAATGACTCCCTATGGGAAATTTTAAACCAACAGATGATAATTGGTCCAAAGTCAGTTAATGAATCTTAATTGCTGAGTCTGGTTATTTACAGTCCGAATTCTACTACACCATACTATTTAAGTTAGTATGCTAGTTCTTCAGAGTATCGTTCAGATGCAGATTGTCCTTGATTTATGACCATAATTGGAACCACGGTTTGTATCGTAAGTTGTTATGGTCATAAAAGTTAAGTCAGATCCGACGTTTTGATCATTTTTATATCAGTTGTTAAGTGAATCTCCATGGATGTTAAGAAAATCCGGATTCTCCAATGAGGATTTTTACCATAAATTGGCACAGAACAAAACCATAAATTATGATCATTTGACTGCAGGATGCTGCAACTGGTCATAAATGTGAACCAGTTGCCAAGCATCCAAATTGTAACCCCGATGGCAATACAAAAGTCATCATTGAGAGTACAGGTCATAAGTCATTTTTCCCCGAGGTTGTCGTAACTTTAAACTATTTAAACTATTGTTAAATGAAAGGTTGAAAGTGGAGGATTACCAGTATGCTAGAATTCAATTTCCATAATTGCATGCCTGCACAGGGTAAGTGAGAGTCATCATATTTGAATGGCAGCAGGTTGAATCCAAACTGTGCAGTGTTAGCAACTCAATTCACATTATTCAATTCAGAGTTCACATTACTCAATTCAGAGTACTCAATTCACATTACTCAATTCAGAGTTCACATTACTCAATTCAGAGTACTCAATTCAGAGTTCACATTACTCAATTCAGAGTAAGAGTGCAATAAACAGGTGTAAAATCCCTAAAGAAATAAAACAGTTTTCCATATATTTTTCAATCAGTTTTATGATCTTCCTTTTACACTCTCTTTCTGCGTTCTTTGCCCCACCCCTCTTTCTCATTTGGTAAGATATACTGAATAAATTCTGAGTCATGGCAAGAGAAGGATTCAGGACATTCTGTGTGATAGGCAATTTATGTTTTAAGTTAAAATGTCTTGTAGCAATTTATTGTTCCTTTTAAACAGAGCTTTATTTTAGTTTTAGTTTTTTTATGATACATTTATTGTATTTTATCAATGGGAATGAAATACAAAACAGAAAAAAAAACATATATCCAACAGTAACAAAACAAGAATAGAATAGAATAGAATAGAATAGAATAGAATAGAATAGAATAGAATAGAATAGAATAGAATAGAATAGAATAGAATAGAATAGAATAGAATAGAATAGAATTCTTTATTGGCCTGGTGTGACTGGACACACAAGGAATTTGTCTTGGTGCATATGCTCTCAGTGTACATAAAAGAAAAGATGATTCATCAAGAATCATAAGGTACAACACTTAATGATAGTCATAGAGTACAAATAATCAATCAGGAAACAATATCAATATAAATGTTTACAAAAAAGATAAAATAATGAGCCAAATATCAAATAAGTCCAACATTAAACATAGAAAAATCCATCTTGGCTGGATGCTGAAAATAAAATTTAAAAACCAGATAAATTCTCCTCCCTTTGCATAATGGGTCTGCAAATAGTTATAAACTTTGTCATCCTTATTTAATAAGAAAAATATATAAACAAATATTTCAGATGAGGAGGTCTCTATCTAATAAAACTGAGCCAACATCTAATATATACA
This sequence comes from Ptyas mucosa, assembly GCA_012654045.1. Taxonomy (NCBI): domain Eukaryota; kingdom Metazoa; phylum Chordata; class Lepidosauria; order Squamata; family Colubridae; genus Ptyas; species Ptyas mucosa. Next base: position 19,530 of record WNWU01014384.1, on the reverse strand, counting down.
AAAAGTAAAGGAAAAGAAGTAAAAAAAAACCCAATAGTCAACAGGTTAGCCCAAATATTACACTAGGCTTCAAACATATCCAACACCTTCCTCCTCCTATTTTCTCCACAATAATCCTGTGATATGAATTGGGTTGAGAGGCAGTGATTAGCCCAAAGTCACCCAACTGGCAATCTTAGCCCAGTCAAAATATATAGGCTTTTCAGCAAGAGCCCCAGAAAATTCAACCCTGAAAAAGTTCCTGTTTCTCGTTGGTTCCATCCAACTGATACATACCCAATTAAGATTGTGTATGCAGTTGGAAGCAGAATGGGATGTTTAGGTGCCCACCATTGGCCATGCCCACCTGCCTCAGCTGATTCACAGCCAGCTTTCTTCCTCCACTGCCCCACTACTGAGGAGCAATGCTCCATGGTCAATTGCTCTCTGACCCTTCACCCCTTGTTCTTCGTCCCTGCCCATTTGCCCAGACACCATTTGACTGGGGCCTTTGGCTGAACAGGACAAGAAGCCACCAGCCAATTGGGGGCAGCGAGTAATTGATGGCAAGTTGAGAAGGGTAAGCATGCCATTGCTTGGACAATCGGGGTGGGGGGGTGCCAGGCAACTGGCAGTGGTGAGCAGGACTTGAGGATTCTATCAGCTGTGATAAGCAAAACTTTAAAAGAATGATGTGCATTTATCATAATCAACACTGCAAGAAAACTCAAGGTCAAATGGGATTCTGCATCTTTCATGATTGTAATCTTTGTAGGAATTGAGAGAAAGTTTTACATCTTTGCAAACTAAATTGAGTTTCTCTATTCCCAGAACTCTGTCTCCACAAGGGAATGATAAAAGGCCCAAACCTTCCTTCTTAAAAGGGTAGGATCATTCACTGAGCCGGAGAGAGAAGAACAGAGCTATCGTTCTCTATAGATATTTTGCAAAGTGTAGATAACAAATGGGGAGAATTGTGTTCTGAGTACTCACTGCATGTTTTTAAATTCCATTCCAGTTTAGACATTGCTAAGTACTTCAATAATGTTGTGCACTAATTAAGATAAGAATATTGATTTTTGGATGTGGAAGTTTTTTTCTCCTATACAGGAGAATCCATATTTCATTTTTATAATTACTTAATTGTTAATTTTGGGACATACATTTCATTACTAGTCAGAGCACTTTACTGATGGAACATTCATGCAAAGTTTCAGTCTCTGGAGTTGTTTTTAAAGAAAAATAAGTGGAGTCAAGAATACCTTTCTTACAGACTATGGACAAATATTAAAGAGCAATTTGAGTAGTAACAATAGCACTTGGACTTACATACCACTTCATAGCACTTTACAGTTAATAGATATATGCATTTATCTATGCATATATGCATACTAGTAGATTTGATGATTTCAGCAATCTCATATTTAATGCATAATATTCAATAAAGTATCTCGTGAAGGGGGAAGAACATAATGTTTCCCTAAAATATAAATGCTCCAGCTACTATGGTTCCTTTTTCTCCTCTATTGTCTGGAGTTGAAATTCTTGTTGAATCAACATGTGAAAGTCATGGCCTACAGGTTTCGGCTGGTGCACCATTTGTGGCTAATTGTAGAACAAAACATGCTGACACTGTAACTCATGGTCATTGTAACTCATGGTCACTGTAACTCACTCTTTATGGGGCTGCTCTTGAAGATTATTCAAAAGCTGTATCTGATGCAAAATGCACCAGCTTGTCTAATGATAGGTGAGAACCAGTGGTGAGTTTCTACCAGTTCGCCCCAGTTTGGGAGAACCAGTAGTGGCGGCAGCGGGAGGCTCTGCCCACCCACCCAGACATCATCACAGACGCTCTGCGCATGTGCGCAAGTGAAGAGAGTGTGAGTGCGCTCCCGATTCTGAACCAGTAGTGAAGGTAAGTGGAACCCTTACTGGTGAGAACCATTGCAGCCATTGGTTCACTGTTGGGAGCAGTGACTATTTCCTTCTGTGTGATTTTAAAAGCTTTGTTCTACCCATTAAAAGAAAGTTATCATCTTCCCTTAATATTCGTGAACTAGAAGAATTTAAAGAGCTGTCGTGTTTAAACATCACTTCTGACATTTGCTACACATTGCTGCACAATATGAACGTGTAGGTGTATATTATATCTGTATGATAAGTCTGTTTCTGAGTCTACATATGGAAATATAAACTGCATTGTGACAAAAATGATATATCTAAAATCTTGATCCAAATCAATGAGTATAAATTTGGAAGAACAAAACGATGGCTGCACTTTTATTCAGCTAGCCTTTTTTATTCTCCAGCTATGAAAATATGACTATGTATTGTTATGTATTACATTTTCTCTGATATCCCAGCACTCATGATAGTACTACATTTATAATCAGGTGTTATGGAGTCTTTAAATCAAAAGTGTGTATAGACACCATCCAGTTATTTATTTTTAGTTCTGAGTAGGCATCCAACAATCTATCATTATCAGACATTTAAGAAACAGAAATACTAAACTTAAGTAGAAAAATGAGGCTTCTTCCATTATCTCTAAAGGAGAAAGCACATCATTCATTATGGCTCACATTTGCGCTGATAGTGTTAATTGAATTCAGAATACACACAAAAAATAAATACAGGCACTAAAAATAAAACGGTTGTATTTATAACCAGCAGGATATTCTTTCATTCAAATTGACTTGACTTGAAATGTATGAGTAAGGATCCCCAAAGATTTTTTTTTCCATATGAGACTCTTCATTTGACCTGCCTTAAAACTTGATAATGTATTAATGAGTCATTTTAAAAGGATCATGTTAATTTCCCTATCTCTGGTCATAAAGACAGCATATATCTAATCAGGTTTGCCCTTTCAATTAAATGTGTTCCGGGACATTCTATTTAGTCAGCACCCTGAATGGATCATTAAAATTCTCGTTCAGTAAGAGTTGTGCATGGAGCACTGTTGTTTTTAAATTCCATTAAATCCAAATGGTCTTTATCGCCCCATGACCACTGTGACTTCAATCAGCCAATTTAATTACCTTACAAAATAGTTGGCACACGCAGCAAAGAAAAACAGGAAGGGCTATGACGTTATCAAATTGAAATCTTCCTCTCTGCTCTTTAATCTGGACCAGTCAATAACCATGCTCTACATCCCTTTCCTTCCTTCAGGGGACTCTTAACCTCCACTTTCCTCCAAATGCCTTGCTCTCTCTCTCTCTCTCTCTCTCTCTTTCCCTTTTTTTGCTTTTAGCATTTTACTATTGAAGTCTTATTCTCTACCTTCTTGCAGCCCATGCCTTTAGCACATGAAATTTCCCCCTGGTTCCTGGTAGTGGCTGGGTCTGGGCTTCTCCCTGTGACCCCTAAGCAGTTTTTCTACATCATCCCTAAATCAAAAGGTCAAAATTAGCTCCTACTATACAAATATCTTTAAGCACAGTTTAAACACCTGCAGAAAAATAGTGAGGGGGTAGTGATGATTTATTCAAGTTTAATGGTTAATACATAATTCAGCTTGACTTTATTTTCCTATGCAGAGGATTGACTGCAAGAACCAGCAAGAATCCTTTTTCTGGACTGAGAGCAAATCTTTGTAAAGAAATCTGACTCGAAGTCCCTGCTGTGGGCACATTCAAGTAAAAGACACTATTACCATTCAGGAAAAGACCACGGAAAGCACATAGACAATCCCAATACCAGCCGTTTTCGCTCCCTGTACCTATAATAATGGCTTTGTAAAAGCAACCATCCAGCTGTCAGTACTATATCATTACATCGCCATTAGCAAGAATACCATGCAGGCCATTCTATTCTAAAACCCTCGCTGGGTTTCATTTCCCATCATCAAAGATAGAGTAAAAGGTGAGATTTAATTCTGGCTGTCTGCGTGGCCATTTTCATTTCTGATTTCTTTTACCTACCCTGAGAAAAGCAATAGTAACGCACCTTCAGCAATGATTAGATCACATTGTTTGTTGTCACTTCTGATATTCTAACCAGAGACCTTTTCCAACAGTCTTCAGTTAGCTGCTTCTAGCAGAAGTCACACCAAAGAGCTTTAGTTTCTACCTTGTCTATGAAAGTCTCTATTTCTTAACCTTCCTATAAAAGCATGAGCACCCTTAACTAGCCGCCAGGGCTCACAGAATGTGCTTGATAATGGAGTGCCATTATTTCAACCATAATCTTTAGAGTACTATAAAGTTTTAAAGAAGTGCTAGATATAGGTGAAAATCTAAAGCAGGGATGTCAAACTCGATTTCATTGAGGGCTGCATCAGGGTTGTGTTTGACCTCGGGGGCCGGGAGGGTTGGTCAGAGGTCGTGATCAGCTCAGTGTCACTTGTCGAGGCTCCGTTTTCGACTGCAATAGCCTCCTGCAGTCCTCTGTCAGCAAAAATGGATTCCCCCTGAGCTCTGTTTTTGCTGGCAGAGGGCTGCAGGAGGCCATCGTGGCCAAAAATGGAGCCTGGGAGGGACACATGCAGCCCACCTGAACTCCATTTTTGCTGGCAGAGGCATCGTGAGCTGGTCCTTCGCTGTTTCCAGGATGGCTCCAAGGGCCAGATGTAAGCACCAGCCCACTGGCCCACCAGCCCACCGGCTCACGGGCCTTGAGTTTGACATTCCTGATCTAAAGCAAGATTCATTACCTTGTGTGTAGTCAACTTTAAATCTCCAAAAGATTCAGTGGATTGAAAATATGGCTGTCACAACTTCCTAACCAGAATCTTTGCTGCTCCAGAGGAGTATCTGTTTTTGATATAAATGTTCTCCCTGGCTCCAGTAACTAAATTCCCCTTGTCACAAGATTCACTAAAACAGCATATTGTTTAAAGGTCATGTACAAACAAAAACAAAAGTCATAAATGAAAATGTTAATATCCTTTTATGTCTAGTTTGTTCCTTTGTTACTCAAGATGCCTGTAATTATATATTAATTTTCCAAGAGTACAAAGAGTAATCAGGCAGACTTGACTCAAGAGGCCCTGCAAATTCAGAATTCAGAAAAATGGCACACGCAAATAAAAACCCCAGAAGTCCTTGAAAAATCTGTATGACAAAATGTAAGAGTCTTTCTACTGCAAAGATGACTCTCGAGATGTTACTTTACCAATTTTCTGAACTCAGTTAAAAGTGCTGATTTTAATTTTTTTTTAAGTCCGTAAACTCTTGTTATTTGATAAGTTTTAATCTTGTTTCTGGACCTAACAGTCTAAAAAAGAATCCTTCTGAAGATGATCCTGCCTACAGAAACCTCTTGTCACCCTGGCAAGGAAAGTTCTATCCCTCTAACTTCTAATATACTCTCTCACAAAGCACAACTGCAAAATCTAAACCTCCCAGCCAGGTGCTTCCAAAGTGTTGATATTCTATTTACTTTTGATAAGTGAATTGGGAAAATAATTACTTTAATTTAATTGACTTTAAAATAAATAATGGTTTTTATCCTGGCCATGCCTACCTTTTTTGGTAGCTTCTCATTCAACCCTTGAATGAGAAGCTAAATGCAATTGTTGACCTATACTTTCCTTTTGTAGGACATCATCATTATCACCACTGTAGCCATTGTATATCCACTGCAGGAGGAAGGCCGCTTCTGCATGTTTCCAACCAATATGGTCTTGAATCTTTGTAAGACATATCTGCTGTGAAACTAGAGCTGACCCTTATTCTTATTCTTCAGTACAAATGTATCTTTTTCAATTTGAGTCTTGAATTACTTTTAATTATGTATTTCGATTTTATTTGTTTTAACCATTCTTTTGTTATGGTTTTTTTCTGTTTTTTTTTATTACACACTGAGTTTGTTGCATTTTAACAGTAAGAAAGAAACCAAAGGCTATAATAATAATAAATAATTGGTTCAAAATATAAAAATGATAAATACATGTTGCTCCCTTAGCTGCCATTATTATACATTTGCATACCCTTGAATAGTTTTTGGAACGAAGAAGCACAAAGGAGATAACACAAGAATGAAGAAAAAAAATGAAGAGATGCTGCATTTTATGGCATTAAGCAATATACTACTCCCTCTATGAGGTGAAGTATGCAGGATAATTTAGATGATAGTGTAGGGTAAATTCAAGTCTTATATGTACCTCGGCTTTAAAAATAATTCGTATGTGAGCCCTGAGAGGCTATATATTACGTCTCAGTTGGGCCTCAAGGAAATTTCAAAGGAAAATAAATGGTTAATTCACAAGAAACATGGACCTAAATACTGTATTGCAGTATTTGTCTTGAAGCTCTTCATCATAGACATCATGATGATGATGATGTATTGCAAATTCATGTAAAGATAAGGTTAGTATTATATTTCTGAAGTATTTGATTCTACACTATATGATACTTCATTAGTTATGACTAATAGTTCCAAAGGAAGAATGGGGTATTCTTGCTGCTTATGACATAATCTCAAAAGAAAAATTTACACATTTTATTCCTTCTGCAGTAACTTCTTATTTTCCACATTTCTCAGGAAATTGATTTCTATGCTGTATATATTTTTATTAACTTTGTATTAAACTTTAAATTCTGATTTATATCTCTCAGTCCCTGTAGGCCATTGTTACGGAATTGTAGAGAGATACCATAAAGAAATAAAATGGTATTTGCATCAGTCTTTATGGTCCATTGTAGATGTCTTGAGTACAATCAGTTTGGGATTTGATAGAAAATATATTGAAATGTTTAAAATAATTAATTCAAAAATTTCTATAATATTCTATCTATTATTCTGGAAGCAGCTAATAAAATATTATTTTAGTGTTTATGAAAAGTATAGATTACAAGAGCAATTAGAAAATCTGTATTCTGTCATGCATTTGGGAGATAGAATGCCTCTTCCAAAATCCTGGTTATTTAGCAGCAAGAATATAATTTAACTCAAAGAAACCAACCTGTCTACTTTTATGCCACTGCTATTATTCATATGCAAATGTATGCAAATAGATGAATTGAATACAAGTTATATAATATAGCACTTATACATTGGTTATGATTTCTTTAATCAGATGACATGCCTAAGTTTAATCATTACTTTCTCAAGATTGATAGATCAATTGTACACACAGACATTATTATGAATAGCTTGTTAAAATATATAAATTCTCATACCAGCAAGAAAACCTTACACACGTTTAAGTGAGAAAGTAACTAGGCAGATAGGTTTGACATAAAACTGATTTCAAAAGAGAAATGTTACCAGTTTAAAAACAGGGTAGCAAAAAGCCTCACTATTAAAAACATGCAAGTCATAAATGCACGAAGCTGAATTGTGCATATCGATGCTTAGAGATGGATGTACAAATTGACAGAGAAAAATGCAAAACAATGGAATAAGCTTTCCATCAGATCAGTATAATCTCCCTTAGCTTATATTTTTATGGTTAATTTTATTATTTATTTATTTATTTTGGTGGTTGTCCTTGTATTACTTTTTTGTTTTTAATTCTGTAAATTGGCAAGGGGAACAATCCTGGTATAGCGGTTAAGGCATCAGGTTAGAAAACTGGGAGGCAATGAGTTCTTCCCGCCTTGGCACAAAGCCAGCTGGGTGACTTTGGACTAACCTCTTTCTTTTAGCCCTAGAATGCCAAACCACATTTAAAAAGCCTTGCCAAGAAAACTGCCGGAAGTTGTCCAAGCAGTCTCTGAGAATCCCACAAGATCACAGGGTCACAAACACAATTCCATAGAAGAAGGAAAAAAATGAAAGCTTCCAATGAAATGAGCAACTACATAAATATATTAGATATTTTTTGGCGGGGAAAAAAAAACCCTCAAAAGATCATGTACTTTATCAGATTTTGAAATGATACCACAATGTACATTCACTTGACTTTTTCCCATGGTAATTATAAAATAAATCTGCATTTAAACAAAATATTGATGTGGAAAGAAGTCTCAGATCTGTCTTCAGAATGAAGGACCATGCACTGAACTGCACACCCTCACGAATATTTAGCTTTTGTTTACCTGCCGCTTTCCCTTAAAGAAAGAATCTAAAGATTGAAAGCTTTCATCCAATTGTTTAATGAATATCTAGGAGACCAGTCTGAGACTCCCACAGCAATCCTTTTCCTTCTGCTGGTCCTAGGACTGTCCCATTGCAATAAATCTTTCCTTGGGCTTTTCTCTCACTTTAATGACCCTTTCAGATCTGAATGTAACCGCCAGGATGGTGTTCTAAATCTTTTTTGAAGGGATTGTTTTTCCTCAGAAAGATCGGAAATTTTCATATTTGTTGGTGGCAAAGAATAAGCTAGAGAAACAGTAGGCAGCCAAAAGCTGGTCTGTTTTCTTGGCCAAGAATCTGAATTTGCATTTGGTTTTTGTTTCCCTGGCCTTGATGGCCACTGGCCTTAATATCTTTTTCTCTCCCTTCCTAGCTCCCTCTTTCTCTCCCTCTCCCTCCCACAGGATTATTTATTATTGTCTAACATAGGGCCACCGTTTCTAGGCTGCAAAACCACTACATTTACTATTACATGCATCTAATGCCAAATAATACAAGAATAATGCCAATGTTTAACCACAAACATAGTAGCTCTCTTTTAGCACCATTTTCCATTGAGGTTGACTGTACAAATGCACACTCATGTGCAAGTGTTAATGGGAGAAGCATGGGCAACAGCTGTGTGGATTTATGCATAATGGCATTAAAGATTCCCAGAGTCACCCAGAAGGAACTTGGGGGGGGGAGGGGGGAGAAAGCAATGGACAAAATTATTTGCTGACTATGCTTTAGATCAGTGATTCTCAACCCTTTCTTCACCACCTTTAAATACCTTTTGTGGCCATAGACCACAGACCACCAAGACTTAACTCAAGATTTAAATCATAACATTTCTTCAAGCCTTCGTAGACCCCTTGTGATGACCCTGTGCCCCCCCCCCCCCCCAAGACAGGGATCCATGGACCACAGGTTGAGAACCACTACTTTCAGTCAAGGACCAAAAATACCAGCTGAAGACACAGCTGAAGACACAGGACACAGGACATCTAGTTTGATGGAGCAATTAAGATGCCACAGGAGTCTGCCCACAGCCACAAAGACCCTTTAGATGACTTTTGGCCAGTCAATATTTCTTAGGCTTGCTCTGAGGAAAATTGGGAGGAGGAGTACAACATATATTCCCTTTATCACCTGAAGAAAAGATGAGATAACAGTCTAACAAATGTTTGTTGAGGCAGGGAGGAGGAGGAATAGAATAAAAAGAGGAGGGGACTGGTGGTTGGAGAACCCTTACTCTCAATGTTCCAAGTTCAGTAGAGCAGAAAGAGCAAACAGCGGGAATGTCTGGGCATGTTCCCTTATCTGCTCAAAGGATGCTTTCTTCCTTTAGCCAGATATTCCCTCAGAGTAAAACTTCTGATTGTTTTGGATGGATTTCATTCATTTTCATTTCCCTACAACGGTTGATTCCTACTCCAACAATCCAAGGGAGTGCTTATTTTGAAGTTTGAGCACACACAGTGCCTGCACGCACGCACACACACACACAGGCATACACATACATACACCATGCGTCAATGCTTCAACAAATTCTTTGACATTCTCTGGTGAAATCAGGCAATATGCACAGCTGACAATTACCAGGGTCCCCTCGCCTGCACATCCTTGCATCTCCAGTTTTGCTGCCTCTGATCAATAAAACTACGCTGGGAAAAGGCAAACCTCTGAAATCTCCGGATTTCTTGCCTTTTCTGCCTCACCTACCTTCTGTGGCAGAATAAAGCTCTGGTTGCTGTTTATTCATCTCTCTTTTACCCAGAACATAGTTTGCGGAGCGAGAATGGTATCAATTCCATTGAAATTGGGGGGGGGGAATGGGATTTGGATGAGCTTCAGATCCATTGCCCCCACTGGGGTTACACAGATTTAAGCCACCCAGTTCTATCTTCCAACGGACAAGTCTGGAGAAGTGAGAAGGACATCCCGCCAAAAAAAAAAAAAAATCCAGTGCTTGGAGAAGGAGGGAGCGAAACCTTCATTGTCTGATCAATTAACATTTCACTAAACTATTCCTTGAAACAAGCCTAATGGGATGAAGTTGCCCACAGGGGCAGCTTTAATTAACCCCACAGAACCTCTCTGGTGAAAGTTGCAGGGAAAGCATAATATTGTCATCCAAAGCCCAGCGGATGTCTGTGCTCAGTCAACATTTAGTGACAGTGTTCCTGTCACAAGCAACGTCCATCTGCTTGGTGCTTTCAGCAGGCTACGGATCAGTTCCCTGCCAGCCATGCCCCACAGGTGTTTCAGAACTACCTCGCGCTTCATTCAAAAGGAGGAGGCATTCCTGATGATGGTTGCTAACGGCAACGCGACAAGAATTGCGGACAGGGGCTTGGAGGGGGGCCAGGAAAAGAGAGAGAGAGAGAGAGAGAGGCGGGAAAGGTAGCTAGGAATAATCTAGCTTGTCACATAAAGACCACTCGAGCATCTTCACTTCTCCCCAGATCCCATCTGCGAGTTCCTTCCTCAATTTTTAACCCTCTATCTTGTTCCAACGCACACACAAAGCAACGCTGTCGATGCTCACTGGGAAGGAATTGTTTCAGTGGCAGGAGAAAGCTCGGAACACAAACACGCCTTGAACTAGGCACAACTTTATCCCAATGTTATTTATTCCTCATTGTTCTAATAACGACAATCTGGAATGATTCCAATCGAACCCTCCAGCTTAGCTATGGGCTTCATATGAGGAGCCGCTGTTTCGGACCTTAACTTTCTCTTTCTGCCAGACTTAACTTTTCTTGGATAGATTTACAGCCCAGAGATGCCAAGAAGCCTGACCTTGAACCCTTCCTTCCTCCCCAGCATTGTCTAATTTGTTTCCTTTACCCTCCAAAGCTTGAGTTTGCACCCTGTTTATTAAATAGCAAGGAGTGATAGGTTTCTCAAGAATGCAGGACAGAAAGGGCGACCTAAGCTCCTTTGAAAAAAGTCAAGACTGAAATGTCCCCTCCAAATAAATTTTTTTTAAAAAAAATCCAATGACCAATGCTACCGCTGACCAGAGCCATCCAGCGCCTCTTTCGAAGAAACTCCGGCCTTCAGGCAGCCTACTAGAGCGACTACTTCAGGACACATCATTGACATCTCCAACCAACCCAGGTACTTTGCTGCTAAAGAACTCGCCTACCGTCCCATTTTAGAAAACCACCCCCGTCCCTTCTCTGCCACTGGCTTCTGGGGGGTCTAGATTGCCGTTGTAGTCTCAAGCACACTTCCTCCTAAAGTAACGCCCTTGCCTGGCTCAAGTAGGCATGCTTCACCCCTCTCCATATACCGGTAACAAACGAACCCTTTCCCAGCTCATTTGGAGGAAGGCGGGATGGGGCGGGAAAGAAAAGTACGAGCGTTAAGGAGTTTCCACAACTGCCCGTTCGCCAACGATCGATCCGTGGATGAAAGTGCTTTGTAAACCCAAGGAAACGGCGCGCGAGAGGGACCTTTCTGTCCGGCCGAGAATTTAAAAGCTTGGAAGCCTCTGACTCGAGCAGACGGACAATGACTTTGAGCCTGTCAAATCAGAAGGGAGCCAACTTCGAAAAAACGCATACAGAGGCTCGCATACCCCCACACACTGCAACTCCGGGGAGAAAAAGAGAGAGAAACAACCACAAATGCCAGCTTTTCTTTGCTAAACTGAAGTCCAGCCCGCCCTGCTTGGCTTGGCTTGGCTTGGCTTGGCTTGGCTTGGCGGGGCGGGCGCTTCTTGGCTAAGCGGTTCCCTCGCCTTGTTTTCGCTCGTTAAGCCGCTTCGCTTCCAAGTCAGACGATGGGAAGGAAGGGGCGCCTTAAATGCAACCGGGAAGAGTCTAAATACCGATTAGCCCGGAAGTAGCTTCCTCTCCTCTTCCCTCCGACCTCCCTTTCCTTCCCTGACAAAATCCTGGGGACACAACATAAAGGCAAAGCGAGTAGGGGGGCGAGGAGGAGAATAAAACGGCCGCCTTACCGAATCTCAACACATGTGTGGTGCCTTGAGAATATCCAATCCACATTAAGCAAAGCAGGAGCCGAGCGGTGCCTCTGAAGACTGGATGAGTTAGAATCGGGGAAATAATCTTCATGGTGTTTTCCCTACGCACACCCGCGCCGCTTCCCTTTCGGCCCCCTTTGCTTCAGCGTCAAGGGTTTTTTTCCCCCCCCGCGGTCGGGTTAAAACGCCGAGGAAGCCGTACGTAGTAGTCAAAAGTGCCTGGCCCTGAGACGCGATCACGGCATGGTCACAACAGAGGCGAGGGACTCTCCGCTTCCCAACGCCGCTAGCCGAGCCTGCATGCTCTTCATTCACTGCGCCAAGGAGCAGCCTTCGACTGCAAGGAATGGTGGGACATCCATGGTAGTCGGGCGAGCGGGAGCGGAAGGAGGGAAGAGTGGAATCCGGGAGAAATCCAAAGACGGCGGCTGTTGGCGCCTTGGCCAGCCGGGCGAACCTAAGGAGAAAAAGGAGGGAGGGAGGGAGGGCGAGAGAGAGAGACACAGAGAGAGATCAATAGGCGATCCGAGCGGGCGAAAACCGCCACCGAGCAAGAGGCGGGCGCTCGCTTTGGCCGATGGGTTTCCCTTCCACTGAACTGCCGCACAGCTTCTGACGCGCAGCCAAAGATGAAGTGTGAGAAACGGAGACAGCTCGCCTGGTCTTGAGGCCGCCAGCTAAGGCGGCCTTTTTTCCCCCAACCCGCTTTCTCTTATTCAAGCCGATGCCATCGCCAACCCAACCTTTGGGAGTCAACCATGTTACAGTTTGAAAGAAACGTGGCGGTCGTGACGTGCCTGGCGTTTGGATGGTTTCCTTCCAATAACCTGTTGTTGTTGTTGTTGTTGTTGTTTTCCTGGGGCGATGAGCAAATGGGCTACTTTAAGCGGGAATGGTACTATAACGCAGCCGAAACTGAGACGAGGGGTGTCTGCGGAAAGTCTGGGTCAAAGTGAGTGACGGGGAGGGAGGTTTGCATCCCGGATTCACCTGTTTGGAGCCCGAAGTCCCATGCTGGGCCCTTCTCAACATTGCTCCTCCAGTTGTGGGATTGGCGTCAGTTTCAGTTCCGAAGTCTTGAAACTGAGAGCGGATCGATTTCCATCGAAGCAGCTTCAGGCTTAGCATGAAGAGCAAACAAGACCGCTCCATCAAAATTAAGTCACTGCTGACTGATGGGTGACAGAACATCCTTTCTTAAGACTTGGGGGAAAATGACGTTTCTGTTGATTCCAAATGTATACAAAGAACCAGTAGGCATTTGCTTTTTCACAAGATTCATTCATTCATTCATTCAATCAATCAATCAATCAATCCACACAACTAATTTTGCAGAAACCCATAGGAAGAATGACAACCAGAATTAAACGCTTATCTACAACCAAAGCTGTAATTTGATGTCAGACTATCTGGAAGGAAGTTATACTGAACCCAGGAAGCTTATTTTATGTAGACCTATATTGTATATGATTGCATGCTGTTGTCAGAAATAACAGTGAGTGAAGGAAACATTTTTTTCCCCACGTTTCTAAGCTCTGCTCTCATTTATATCCTGTTACAAAAGTTCTGTTTCTAATGTCCTGTATATACTTTTGTAACAATGGCTAAGTTTTGTAAGACTAAAAACACCATATAAACATAGGCAGCAAATGTAACCTAAAAAATATTCGCCAGGTTCATGTGTAACTCTTAGTGAAGGCCTTACTAATGTAGTGAAGGCCTTACTAATGCACTAATGTGAAGGCCTTACTAATGTAGAAATGGAGATATCTGGAAGTCTTAGATACCTTTAAACTTAATAGGAATTCGTCATGTCTAGAGCTGAATAGAGTAATCTGAGAAACTTTTTGTCTCTATTTTCACTACTCTCCCTCAGTCTGTCATACAGATATACTTATCAGATTAAAGACATATTTACTAGGGTCATATTTCAACAATTGAAGTTTTTTAAAAAAATAATAAATGGGGGAGAGGGGGACTTATTAAACCACATTTTGTGGAGAACACAAATCTTTTTGCATTTCTTGAAAGAAAGATATTGTCATTCAAATTGTTAAGCACTGATTATGGTTCAATAGGGGGAGAGAGAAGGGTAACTTTTATTACTGTACTATGAAAGTGAATGGAGATTTATTCTGTCTTGGAATGCACCCCTCCCCACTTTAATGCAGAAAAAGATCCAAAAGACATTCTATAAATTAAGATGACATAGAACCACATCAACAAGTGTGACGATCTATCTCTCTGTAAGACTGTGGAATGAAAAGAAAGGGGAAAAAAGGATAGGCCCAACTGCACCAAGAAATTTAGAATCTGATTCTTCTTATGCTGCTTTGTGCCTTGCTTTATCTAAACCTGGGATTCATTTGGTTCATCTAGAAGAATAACAATTGGATATTAATATGATAGGGTGCACCTTTCATGCATCTATTTCAGACCAAATGTGTTATGAAGCCATTCCTTGATATTCCTTGACCCTCCATATGTAAGAACTACAGTTTTCATAACCCCCCCCCCCCCCAGGAATACTGCAGAGGGGATTTGATGTCAAGATGGGTAAGGCTACTCCTTGTCATGAAATAACTAAGATTTATGACTGTTAAAGCTTGTGTTATGGGAAAACAAATCAGAATGGCTTTCTACTATTAAGGTATTTATCATATCTGCAATTGAACTGAAATTTACATATTAATAAGGGATAAATAAATAACCTTGGGATTTTTTAAAAAACTATTAAAATTTGGGACTTAAGTGATGTCAAAAGTAAGTATCAGCAATGGCTACTTCTGCAGACTAACAGGCAATTCAATGAACTGGAAGGGGGGGGAGTATTAATAATGAAAAGAAGGGGATCTAGCGACCCCTTCAGTGCACTACTGGAATATTTTATCATGAAACTGCAGTGTGAGATTGTCTGTATATATTATTCATTTCACAATACTTTAATTTGGATCAAAAACAAATACAAGGTAATACAAGGTAAAACCAAGCTTATATTAAAATGAATATATATAATGCTAGTTTGGTGTCTCTAGATGAGTCAACATAGTTTTGAAAATATATTTCTTTTATTTGTAAGACTTCCCTTTCCAAAAATGTTGTAACTTAACTTTTATTAACAGCCACTGCTAGATTTGAATCCTGTTATTAATTTCATGAGGATTTCTGTATTTTCTTTGTTTTTCCATCTAGTCAGCTTGACATTATTTTATAAGACTCACCAGATTCTTTTATCTAGGAAATTGAATTCTGGCATGAGATATTGCATCTGTTTTTACTTTGCAATATTCTTTACTCTCAACTTTTGTTGGATGATTGTGAATCAGAAAGATATCATCAAATCTACTTTGTTGGATTCTTCTTTTTCTTCTTCCATCCTGTCCTATTTTTGGAGACTGCCTGGACAAATCCCTACAGTTTTCTTGGCAAGGACTTTCAGAAGTGGTTTGCCCTTGTCTCCTTCCCAGGGCTGAGCGAAAGTGACTGGCACAAGGTCACCCATCTGGGCTTTGTGCCTAAGATGGGATTAAAACTCACAGTCTCTTGGTTTTTAGCCTGGTGCCTTACCATTTTGCTAAACTGGAATTTTAGCAACTAAATATTGGTTCCTTTTTCAGTACCATGGAGAGCGACACACATTTGAACTTGCTAACATGCTGAATCCTGTATATATGTGCAACATTGGTTATTCACACATAATGTGAAACTATCCCCTAACCCCAAGTTCTCATTTAAAAAAACAAACAAACAAACAGGATTGCACAAGATTTAGAGCTGCTTAAATTATCATTTGGGGTGATAAGTAAGGTGTTCAAACCTTATAAATGGTTACTTTCAATTGTTGTAAGTTTCCTTCTAGAAGCAAAGTCCTTTCCTCAAATACGTAATTCATTTTGGTCCTAGATTTTTTTTAAAAAAATAAATATTTAAATATGTTCATTTTTTTTAAGAAAAATGAACATGCTTCATGAGGTATGCACCACTTTTGTGATAATTTTCTGAAATAACTAGTTTTTAATTTATTTTTCCAGAGATGGCAGATCTGTTATATATACAAGTATTTCAGATAAATGGCCCTTGACTGTGCTCTTTGTTTCTGCCTCTTTCACTGAATTGCAGTGAGTAGAGGAGAAGCTAGAGGAGTAGAGGAGAAGCTGTGTGTGTCAGTTCCATGCTTGGGTGCCATTGGCAACTTGATGTACTCTTTTTCTTCAATATTTAAAGCCTAGGAAAGAACATATTTTCTTTCCTGCCCGAGCCAAGTGTGCAGGTAAAATGGAAATTCAAATGCATACATCAAGAATAGAAGGCTGGTCTGTTAAAAGTATGAAGCCAATCCAAAATTGTCTGTGCTGGACAATAATGTTACGTCAGGCTTTAGAGTTGCATGATGTTGAGAGATCATTTCTTGGTACTATCCCCAATCAGCACTTTTCTCATGGCTACCACTAGCGATGGAAAAGAACAGTTCCTCCAGTTTGCTTTCATGAAAGCATACATATGCTTCCCCAAAAAGCTTGAAAAATTTGTTTCATCTACAGGTTAAATTGACTCCATCTGGGAAGGACTTAACAAGACTAACGGCATGTCTATGGAGCATTAATTAGATTGAATTCATTAGGATTTATTCCCAGGTATAACATCCTAACAAAACTAGGGTGGCTTTAAAGTTGTAAAACTAGATGCACTCTACAAAGCTTAGGAGTTCAATCCCAGCAGAGGGGCTCGAAACAAGAAAGTCTTGAGTAAATATATATAAAAGGTGTGGGCAGTCTTTTTGGCCTTTCCTGTCCTTTATTTGATGCACCTTTCCCTTTCTCCTCAATATATTTAGAACCTATTTTTGACAGACTGAGCCTCCAATATGCTTTTTCCCCCCTCTAAAGAAAATGTTTTTTAAAAATCTGCTGGCAGTCAGCAGAGTTCAAATCCTGCTGTGGCCGAAGTATTTTGAGATGTCCTTTCTTAATATACAGTTGTTATCTCCTGTATCTTCCAAAACTCTGCTTGTAAGGAGAAAGAGACCTGTCACAGCTTTACAGAGGTAAACCAGGCCACCTTCTTTCTGTTGGCTATTCAAAGCATGCAAATAAATATTGATATTTCTGTGAATGTTGATATTCTGTTTCTTTAAAACATCCCATGGACCTCACTTGTTTTCCACTCCAAAGAAATGATAGATTCCCCTTTGCCTGTTATTAGCTCAGCCAAAGATTCACCGTCTTTCCGTTTCTGCCGAGCCCATGATTAATGGCATTTTAAGATGGTAATTAATTTTTAGCTGCCTAAGAGTTGTGCATCCTAATTAAGGAGCGGAGGGGATGATAGATTTACTTGTTCGAGCACTTTTTGGGGGGAGGACTCCATCGCAATGCAATTCTTCGCAGATTTTTAACCATGGGAATGCAAATATTTGTGATTTGATCCATGCATCACTCCTCCTACACCCCTGCCACCTTCTCTTGACTTCTCTTGAAGTCCCCTGCTTGCCTTCCTTCCTTCCTTCTTTCTTTTCAGTCAACACTCAGGTTCTCCTTTATCCTCCTTTTCCTAAAGTTTTTACATATATGCAACACTTCATTGTAAGGTTTGTTCCTACCGCTGCACAAAGAAGCTTCTGGTTAATATTTTCATTGTTGGGAATAGACTGCTGGATCCTTTAAAAAGCATGACAACTGGGTCCGATTCCGTAAAGTAGGTTTCGCTTTTTGAAATCCCAGTTTATTTAACAATGTGCCAGATTATAAAATAAAAAATTATTTTTTTAAAAAAAAATTGGCTTTGGTAGTTGAATGTATACCACAGTCTATCCAAGCTAAAAGCCTAATCTAGAAATCAATTAAACAGAGATGCTTGGCTTTCAGCCGAATAAGGATCGCTTGGCAGCAATAAGTCCTAGATAAGCCGGAATGTATTAAAACGGCTGAGTCCGATTGGATTCAGTCCAAGAACTTCGGCGTATCTTGGCGATAGGTCGGATTGAGAACAGGGTTCAATGCCAGAAGGATGGCTTAGCTGATTGCCGATCAGGTGGCGGATAAGACGGCGTCTTTCTGACTTCCGCACAAAGGCTGCATCCCACATACTTTCAAGCAATCCTACTGCAAACAGGGGTTGTAGTGAGAAGCCGAACGTGGTCGCGAAAACTAAGTAAGGCATTTACCTTTCCCGCAAACCAGATTTAGTGACTTTATAGAACAAGTCTTTTAGCAGGCTCTTTGAGGCTCTCTCGCGCGCGTTCTCTCTCTCTCCCTCCCTCTCTCCCTCCCTCTCTCTCTCTCTCTCTCTCTCTCTCTCTCACACACACACACACACACACAGAGAGAGAGAGAGAGAGAGAGAGAGAGAGAGAGAGAGAGAGAGAGACTGTTGCTATGGAGAAGAAAGCTTCAGGATGAGGGAGGGCAAGGGAAAGAAAGAAGCAGACGGAGATCGACGCCCGCAATCCCTACTCCGGAGCCCCACTGCCTCCCTTCCAACGCTCCGGCTAGCCGCTTTACAAAACTAGCGGGCAGCTCGGAGGAAGGCTACAGGGAAGGTCCAATTTGGGGTGGGGGTAGGGTTCCCTTGCCAACAGGCAGGGTGGGGAAAGAAGGGATTTTTAGACTGATGGGTGGCTGGCTGGGTGGCTGGGTGGCTGGCTGGTGACAGCAAAGTTACTGCTCAGCCTTGGCCTTGACTTGGAAAGGAGCCGCGGCGGTTGTGGTTAAAGTTGTTTCCAAGTCCCGTTAAGTGGATTTAAGATTGCAGAAGGAGAGGGAGAGAGGGAGAGCGAACAGGAGAACGGATTGTTAAATTAGATAGACCGAGTAATAAAAGACGTGGGGGCAATTATTATTGTTATTATTATCTTGGGGGGGGGGAAGATGCTTTCGCTAAAGAGTTTGGCTGGTCGGGTCGCTTTTATTGCGCTCTCGCCTGGATTTGCTTTCAAGAACGCTGAGCAAGGTAGCTGTCCGCAGAGGTCCGGTGTCTTCATCCACCCTGGTCTCTCTGGGATGCTTTTCTTTCGCTCTTGGTAGTTATTCATCCTCCCTTCATCCTCTCTTTCTCTTTCTCTCTCTCTCTCTCTCCCTCTCCCTCTCTCTCTCTCTCTGTGTCTCTCTCTATGTCTTTCTCTCCCTCTCTCCCTCTCTCTCTGTGTCCCTTTCTCTCCGTCCTTCTCTCTCTCTTTTTCTCTCTGTCTCTGTCTCTCTCTCTCTCTCTCTCTCTGCTTCTCTCTGTCTCTCTCTCTGCCTCTCTCCGTCTGTCGGTCTCTCTCTCTCTCCCACTCTCTCCTCTCCTTCTCCCTCTCTCTCTTTCTCTCTCTCCCTCTCTCTGTCTCTCTCTGTGTGTCTTTCTCTCCCTCTCTCCCTCTCTCCCTCTCTCTGTGTGTCCCTTTCTCTGTGTCCTTCTCTCTCTCTCTCTTTCTCTCTCTGTCTCTGTCTCTGTTTCTCTCTCTGCTTCTCTCTGTCTCGGTCTCTGCCTCTGTCTGTCTGTCTGTCTGTCTCTCTCTCTCTCTTTCTCTCTCTCTCTCTCTCTCTCTCTCTCTCTCTCTCTCTCTC
>WNWU01014383.1:0-23806 GCA_012654045.1 Ptyas mucosa | reverse complement strand
AATAGAATAGAATAGAATAGAATAGAATAGAATAGAATAGAATAGAATAGAATAGAATAGAATTTTTTATTGGCCAAGTGTGATTGGACACACAGGGAATTTGTTTTTGGTGCATATGCTCTCAGTGTACATAAAGAAAAAATAAAATATATTTATTAAGAATCATAAGATACAATACTTAGTGATAGTCATAGGATACTAATAAGCAATCAAATCATACTACAATCAAACAATAAAAGCAATATAAGTTGTAAAGATACAAGCAACATGGATATAGCCATATGTGGGAAGAGATAGGTAGTAGTAAGGATGAGAAGAATAGTAATACAGACTTAGTAGTTAATTTGACAGTATTGTGGGAATTAGTTGTTTAGAAGAGTGATGGCATTCAGGAAAAAACTGTCCTTGTGTCTAGTTGTCTTGGTGTGCAGTGCCCTATAGTGTCGTTTTGAGCATAGAAGTTGAAACAATTTATGTCCAGGATGTGAGGGGTCTGTAGATATTTTCACAGCCCTCTTTTTGACTCGTGCAGTATATAGCTCCTCAATGGAAGGCAGGTTGGTAGCAAATGTTTTTTCTGCAGTTCTAATTATCCTCTGAGGTCTGTGTCTGTCTGGTTTGGTTGCAGAGCCAAACCAGACAGTTATAGAGGTGCAGATGACAGACTCAATTTTCTGACCTGAATTGCCATTGCATTGGGAATGCTAAAAAAATTTGCTCTACTGTTTTTTCTTTCTTTCTTTAACTACCAAATTAATTCTGGAATTCTATTCACATTGCTGAAAATCTTAAAACTGGCTTTTAATTTTTATTTTATGGTTGTTCATTACCAAAAATGGTTAACAAGAACATGAAAGAGTGATGCTTTACCAAAAAGGAATAAAATAAAGCTATCTGAATCACTTAAGATTTTTCTCCCTTATCAAAGTTTATAAAGTATTTGAGTAAAATTATATCTTGGTATAAAGGTATAAATGAAATTAACCTGTAAAATGTTGGTAATGTAATACAAAAGATCAGCACTGCCCACTGCTGAAGATAATGTCCATTTGCTAGCTAATGTTAGTTTGATTTTAAATGTATCTTTCTTTTCAGGTATTTCAGCTGATCTTTCTAATGTTTTCTTTTTACATTGTATTTTTTTTAAAAAAATACTTGGCACAAATTGCAAGCTAAATGAGTAGGCTGATACAAAGAGTGTTGAAATTCTTCTATACAGGCATAAAAACATTACTAAGAGTCATTGTTTCTATTCTTTTCATTCTAAAATATTGTGTGTGTGTGAGTGTGGATGTACACACACATAGACATTTCATTAGTCTAACCATAGCACATAATTAAGCACTCTAATGGTATCCCTGAGCTACTCAGAGTTTAAGGAATTATATGTATTAAAAATATATATTCTTATATCTTGTATCCCAAACAGTCCACTCATCATGCACTGGTTGAAATTCAAACATTTCTACACACTGGTAGCTTTTGGATTCACTTCTTTTGTTATCGAAATGTTTTGTAGTTTTTCCATTGCCTGAAACTTTCCAGAGACCAAACTGGTTTTTAAAAGATCAGTAAAAAGTATGTTCAGGATTTTTTTCCTTCAAGGCAATAAAACTACGTTCACTATTTTCAATCTTAATGCAAACGTACAATATTTTTTTAATAAATAAAGGAGTTACAAAAAGATTAGAGTGGAGGATGCTGAGAGATAGACCAGTAAAAGTCTGAAACAAACAACTATACAACATGTATTCATAAACATGTGCAAAAAGAAGTTTGTTGTGGCTGCACACTTTCTGTTTCTGAATCTTTCAAGTTTTTCTGGGAGCTCTCTAACCTCATGTAACTGTTCGAAGGGTTGTGATATGTTTGTTATACAGATAGTCCTCACTTAGTGCCACATCTGGGATCAGCAACTGTACTGCTAAGCACCATGGCTGCTAAGCAGAAAATCATACGACCACAGTGGACTTACGATATCACTTCCCATCTGGTCATTAAATAAAACATCATGTGACCACAACTTACAATTTCATTTCTTCCTTCTCCATTAACTCTGCTTGTCACAAGCCAGTTGGGAAGCACACAAATGGCAATCATATGATAATGGGACATTGTGACAGTCATAAATGCAAGAATTGGTTGCAAATCTTTTTTTTTTTGTCAGCATAACATTGAAAAGTCATTAAACGAGGCAGTCAGTAAATGAGGACAATCTGTACGTGCAATCACCCTTGAGATTGACTCAGTAACTCTAATAGGGCAGAATGAACATTCCAGTTTAAGGGGAATATTGTTGGAAATTCTTGTTTTTCAATTTGTATTCTATCTGAGGCACAGGTGCACAAGCTGAAGAGGCAACAAAAGGCAACAAAAGACACACCATGTTATGATGACTGATTTGAAAGAAAGCTTGTAAAACCAGATCAAAATTAAATAAATAAGATGCTGCGAACAAATCTTCCCAAGATGCTGAGTCATCAGATTGGTCTTGATTAAGAAAAGTAATGGGCAGGCAGAAGAATGGATGATTTATGTAATATTTGACCTTAGAATTCTTAGAATTTCTGTAGGATTTTAGTGGAGGAAGGATAAGAATAAGACTGACTTTCAGCTGCTGAGATGAGCAAAAAGTTTATGAGAGCAAATTAAGCATGCATTCTATAGATGTCTGTGCTACTATAAATAGTAAATAGAATAGAATTATTCCATGAAAAATTGCTTTGATTGCAAAAGAATAATTATGATTTTAATGTACTGAAAAGGAGCTTGTTGGTGAACAAAGGGAATATTTATGTCCATTATTTTTATCAATATGGAGCCGTAGTGGCGCAGTGGTTAGAGTGCAGTACTGAAGGCTACTTCTGCTGACTGCCAGCTGCCTACGGTTTGGCAGTTTGAATCTTACCAGGCTTCCATTCTTCCAAGATTGGTAAAATGAGGACCCAGATTGTTGGGGGCAATATGTTGATTCTGTAAATCACTTAGAGAGGGCTGTAAAGAACTGTGAAGCGGTATATAAGTCTAAGTGCTATTTGTCGGGGCTCTGACAAATGCCCTAATTAACTCATGAGCCTCGAGCCAAGTTTATTAGGAGCACCATGTTGGCAGCTTGCCAAGTGTAGTCAACTCTACTGCACATAATTTACGTCTCACCAATGACTCTGTTCCCCCTCCTCCCAGGCTGTATCATAAATCACATTCTCCAATGAGGCACTTCCGCGGGCTGTAGAAACCACGCCTCACACACTACCTCTGGTAATCCAAGATCTGAAGTTGGAGGAAGGTATGCGTGGAATGTGCTTGTAAATGTGTCTCCTGAACTTCTCCAACAGATCTACCCCCCTTTCAGCCCATGACAACTCGAGAGCGAACTATAAATGCTTTGCAAGTTGACACTATTGCTATTATTAATCCTTCTTCACAGAAAGACTTCTAAGAAACTGTAGTATTCATGATAAGCTATATAATAGAAGGTCCTATCGGCCATTATGCAGTAAGAACAGGATTATAATTTTAACTTTTAAAATGTGGTAGATTTTAGGGAAATCAAGATATCATTTGAAACAATACAGAATAATTTTAAGTTGTTGTTTGGCTTGCTTTGGTTTTAGTTTAAGTTAACAGCATCAATGCTGCTCTCTTTCTTCAATTTTTACATCTATAATGACTCCCTATGGGGAAGGTTTAAACCAACAGATGATAATTGGTCCAAAGTCAGTTAATGAATCTTAATTGCTGAGTCTGGTTATTTACAGTCCGAATTCTACTACACCATACTATTTAAGTTAGTATGCTAGTTCTTCAGAGTAACGTTCAGATGCAGATTGTCCTTGATTTATGACCATAATTGGAACCACGGTTTGTATTGTAAGTTGTTATGGTCATAAAAGTTAAGTCAGATCTGACATTTTGATCATTTTTATATCAGTTGTTAAGTGAATCTCCATGGATGTTAAGAAAATCTGGATTCTCCAATGAGGATTTTTACCATAAATTGGCACAGAATAAAACCATAAATTATGATCATTTGACTGCAGGATGCTGCAACTGGTCATAAATGTGAACCAGTTGCCAAGCATCCAAATTGTAACCCCGATGGCAATACAAAAGTCATCATTGAGAGTACAGGTCATAAGTCACTTTTCCCCGAGGTTGTCGTAACTTTAAACTATTTAAACTATTGTTAAATGAAAGGTTGAAAGTGGAGGATTACCAGTATGCTAGAATTCAACTGAGCCAACATCTAATATATACAAAAAGTAAAGGAAAAGAAGTAAAAAAAACCCCAATAGTCAACAGGTTAGCCCAAATATTACACTAGGCTTCAAACATATCCAACACCTTCCTCCTCCTATTTTCTCCACAATAATCCTGTGATATGAATTGGGTTGAGAGGCAGTGATTAGCCCAAAGTCACCCAACTGGCAATCTTAGCCCAGTCAAAATATATAGGCTTTTCAGCAAGAGCCCCAGAAAATTCAACCCTGAAAAAGTTCCTGTTTCTCGTTGGTTCCATCCAACTGATACATACCCAATTAAGATTGTGTATGCAGTTGGAAGCAGAATGGGATGTTTAGGTGCCCACCATTGGCCATGCCCCCTTTACCCTGCCTCAGCTGATTCACAGCCAGCTTTCTTCCTCCACTGCCCCACTACTGAGGAGCAATGCTCCATTGTCAATTGCTCTCTGACCCTTCACCCCTTGTTCTTCGTCCCTGCCCATTTGCCCAGACACCATTTGATTGGGGCCTTTGGCTGAACAGGACAAGAAGCCACCAGCCAATTGGGGGCAGCGAGTAATTGATGGCAAGTTGAGAAGGGTAAGCATGCCATTGCTTGGACAATCGGGGTGGGGGGGTGCCAGGCAACTGGCAGTGGTGAGCAGGACTTGAGGATTCTATCAGCTGTGATAAGCAAAACTTTAAAAGAATGATGTGCATTTATCATAATCAACACTGCAAGAAAACTCAAGGTCAAATGGGATTCTGCATCTTTCATGATTGTAATCTTTGTAGGAATTGAGAGAAAGTTTTACATCTTTGCAAACTAAATTGAGTTTCTCTATTCCCAGAACTCTGTCTCCACAAGGGAATGATAAAAGGCCCAAACCTTCCTTCTTAAAAGGGTAGGATCATTCACTGAGCCGGAGAGAGAAGAACAGAGCTATCGTTCTCTATAGATATTTTGCAAAGTGTAGATAACAAATGGGGAGAATTGTGTTCTGAGTACTCACTGCATGTTTTTAAATTCCATTCCAGTTTAGACATTGCTAAGTACTTCAATAATGTTGTGCACTAATTAAGATAAGAATATTGATTTTTGGATGTGGAAGTTTTTTTCTCCTATACAGGAGAATCCATATTTCATTTTTATAATTACTTAATTGTTAATTTTGGGACATACATTTCATTACTAGTCAGAGCACTTTACTGATGGAACATTCATGCAAAGTTTCAGTCTCTGGAGTTGTTTTTAAAGAAAAATAAGTGGAGTCAAGAATACCTTTCTTACAGACTATGGACAAATATTAAAGAGCAATTTGAGTAGTAACAATAGCACTTGGACTTACATACCACTTCATAGCACTTTACAGTTAATAGATATATGCATTTATCTATGCATATATGCATACTAGTAGATTTGATGATTTCAGCAATCTCATATTTAATGCATAATATTCAATAAAGTATCTCGTGAAGGGGGAAGAACATAATGTTTCCCTAAAATATAAATGCTCCAGCTACTATGGTTCCTTTTTCTCCTCTATTGTCTGGAGTTGAAATTCTTGTTGAATCAACATGTGAAAGTCATGGCCTACAGGTTTCGGCTGGTGCACCATTTGTGGCTAATTGTAGAACAAAACATGCTGACACTGTAACTCATGGTCATTGTAACTCATGGTCACTGTAACTCACTCTTTATGGGGCTGCTCTTGAAGATTATTCAAAAGCTGTATCTGATGCAAAATGCACCAGCTTGTCTAATGATAGGTGAGAACCAGTGGTGAGTTTCTACCAGTTCGCCCCAGTTTGGGAGAACCAGTAGTGGCGGCAGCGGGAGGCTCTGCCCACCCACCCAGACATCATCACAGACGCTCTGCGCATGTGCGCAAGTGAAGAGAGTGTGAGTGCGCTCCCGATTCTGAACCAGTAGTGAAGGTAAGTGGAACCCTTACTGGTGAGAACCATTGCAGCCATTGGTTCACTGTTGGGAGCAGTGACTATTTCCTTCTGTGTGATTTTAAAAGCTTTGTTCTACCCATTAAAAGAAAGTTATCATCTTCCCTTAATATTCGTGAACTAGAAGAATTTAAAGAGCTGTCGTGCTTAAACATCACTTCTGACATTTGCTACACATTGCTGCACAATATGAACGTGTAGGTGTATATTATATCTGTATGATAAGTCTGTTTCTGAGTCTACATATGGAAATATAAACTGCATTGTGACAAAAATGATATATCTAAAATCTTGATCCAAATCAATGAGTATAAATTTGGAAGAACAAAACGATGGCTGCACTTTTATTCAGCTAGCCTTTTTTATTCTCCAGCTATGAAAATATGACTATGTATTGTTATGTATTACATTTTCTCTGATATCCCAGCACTCATGATAGTACTACATTTATAATCAGGTGTTATGGAGTCTTTAAATCAAAAGTGTGTATAGACACCATCCAGTTATTTATTTTTAGTTCTGAGTAGGCATCCAACAATCTATCATTATCAGACATTTAAGAAACAGAAATACTAAACTTAAGTAGAAAAATGAGGCTTCTTCCATTATCTCTAAAGGAGAAAGCACATCATTCATTATGGCTCACATTTGCGCTGATAGTGTTAATTGAATTCAGAATACACACAAAAAATAAATACAGGCACTAAAAATAAAACGGTTGTATTTATAACCAGCAGGATATTCTTTCATTCAAATTGACTTGACTTGAAATGTATGAGTAAGGATCCCCAAAGATTTTTTTTTCCATATGAGACTCTTCATTTGACCTGCCTTAAAACTTGATAATGTATTAATGAGTCATTTTAAAAGGATCATGTTAATTTCCCTATCTCTGGTCATAAAGACAGCATATATCTAATCAGGTTTGCCCTTTCAATTAAATGTGTTCCGGGACATTCTATTTAGTCAGCACCCTGAATGGATCATTAAAATTCTCGTTCAGTAAGAGTTGTGCATGGAGCACTGTTGTTTTTAAATTCCATTAAATCCAAATGGTCTTTATCGCCCCATGACCACTGTGACTTCAATCAGCCAATTTAATTACCTTACAAAATAGTTGGCACACGCAGCAAAGAAAAACAGGAAGGGCTATGACGTTATCAAATTGAAATCTTCCTCTCTGCTCTTTAATCTGGACCAGTCAATAACCATGCTCTACATCCCTTTCCTTCCTTCAGGGGACTCTTAACCTCCACTTTCCTCCAAATGCCTTGCTCTCTCTCTCTCTCTCTCTCTCTCTTTCCCTTTTTTTGCTTTTAGCATTTTACTATTGAAGTCTTATTCTCTACCTTCTTGCAGCCCATGCCTTTAGCACATGAAATTTCCCCCTGGTTCCTGGTAGTGGCTGGGTCTGGGCTTCTCCCTGTGACCCCTAAGCAGTTTTTCTACATCATCCCTAAATCAAAAGGTCAAAATTAGCTCCTACTATACAAATATCTTTAAGCACAGTTTAAACACCTGCAGAAAAATAGTGAGGGGGTAGTGATGATTTATTCAAGTTTAATGGTTAATACATAATTCAGCTTGACTTTATTTTCCTATGCAGAGGATTGACTGCAAGAACCAGCAAGAATCCTTTTTCTGGACTGAGAGCAAATCTTTGTAAAGAAATCTGACTCGAAGTCCCTGCTGTGGGCACATTCAAGTAAAAGACACTATTACCATTCAGGAAAAGACCACGGAAAGCACATAGACAATCCCAATACCAGCCGTTTTCGCTCCCTGTACCTATAATAATGGCTTTGTAAAAGCAACCATCCAGCTGTCAGTACTATATCATTACATCGCCATTAGCAAGAATACCATGCAGGCCATTCTATTCTAAAACCCTCGCTGGGTTTCATTTCCCATCATCAAAGATAGAGTAAAAGGTGAGATTTAATTCTGGCTGTCTGCGTGGCCATTTTCATTTCTGATTTCTTTTACCTACCCTGAGAAAAGCAATAGTAACGCACCTTCAGCAATGATTAGATCACATTGTTTGTTGTCACTTCTGATATTCTAACCAGAGACCTTTTCCAACAGTCTTCAGTTAGCTGCTTCTAGCAGAAGTCACACCAAAGAGCTTTAGTTTCTACCTTGTCTATGAAAGTCTCTATTTCTTAACCTTCCTATAAAAGCATGAGCACCCTTAACTAGCCGCCAGGGCTCACAGAATGTGCTTGATAATGGAGTGCCATTATTTCAACCATAATCTTTAGAGTACTATAAAGTTTTAAAGAAGTGCTAGATATAGGTGAAAATCTAAAGCAGGGATGTCAAACTCGATTTCATTGAGGGCTGCATCAGGGTTGTGTTTGACCTCGGGGGCCGGGAGGGTTGGTCAGAGGTCGTGATCAGCTCAGTGTCACTTGTCGAGGCTCCGTTTTCGACTGCAATAGCCTCCTGCAGTCCTCTGTCAGCAAAAATGGATTCCCCCTGAGCTCTGTTTTTGCTGGCAGAGGGCTGCAGGAGGCCATCGTGGCCAAAAATGGAGCCTGGGAGGGACACATGCAGCCCACCTGAACTCCATTTTTGCTGGCAGAGGCATCGTGAGCTGGTCCTTCGCTGTTTCCAGGATGGCTCCAAGGGCCAGATGTAAGCACCAGCCCACTGGCCCACCAGCCCACCGGCTCATGGGCCTTGAGTTTGACATTCCTGATCTAAAGCAAGATTCATTACCTTGTGTGTAGTCAACTTTAAATCTCCAAAAGATTCAGTGGATTGAAAATATGGCTGTCACAACTTCCTAACCAGAATCTTTGCTGCTCCAGAGGAGTATCTGTTTTTGATATAAATGTTCTCCCTGGCTCCAGTAACTAAATTCCCCTTGTCACAAGATTCACTAAAACAGCATATTGTTTAAAGGTCATGTACAAACAAAAACAAAAGTCATAAATGAAAATGTTAATATCCTTTTATGTCTAGTTTGTTCCTTTGTTACTCAAGATGCCTGTAATTATATATTAATTTTCCAAGAGTACAAAGAGTAATCAGGCAGACTTGACTCAAGAGGCCCTGCAAATTCAGAATTCAGAAAAATGGCACACGCAAATAAAAACCCCAGAAGTCCTTGAAAAATCTGTATGACAAAATGTAAGAGTCTTTCTACTGCAAAGATGACTCTCGAGATGTTACTTTACCAATTTTCTGAACTCAGTTAAAAGTGCTGATTTTAATTTTTTTTTAAGTCCGTAAACTCTTGTTATTTGATAAGTTTTAATCTTGTTTCTGGACCTAACAGTCTAAAAAAGAATCCTTCTGAAGATGATCCTGCCTACAGAAACCTCTTGTCACCCTGGCAAGGAAAGTTCTATCCCTCTAACTTCTAATATACTCTCTCACAAAGCACAACTGCAAAATCTAAACCTCCCAGCCAGGTGCTTCCAAAGTGTTGATATTCTATTTACTTTTGATAAGTGAATTGGGAAAATAATTACTTTAATTTAATTGACTTTAAAATAAATAATGGTTTTTATCCTGGCCATGCCTACCTTTTTTGGTAGCTTCTCATTCAACCCTTGAATGAGAAGCTAAATGCAATTGTTGACCTATACTTTCCTTTTGTAGGACATCATCATTATCACCACTGTAGCCATTGTATATCCACTGCAGGAGGAAGGCCGCTTCTGCATGTTTCCAACCAATATGGTCTTGAATCTTTGTAAGACATATCTGCTGTGAAACTAGAGCTGACCCTTATTCTTATTCTTCAGTACAAATGTATCTTTTTCAATTTGAGTCTTGAATTACTTTTAATTATGTATTTCGATTTTATTTGTTTTAACCATTCTTTTGTTATGGTTTTTTTCTGTTTTTTTTTATTACACACTGAGTTTGTTGCATTTTAACAGTAAGAAAGAAACCAAAGGCTATAATAATAATAAATAATTGGTTCAAAATATAAAAATGATAAATACATGTTGCTCCCTTAGCTGCCATTATTATACATTTGCATACCCTTGAATAGTTTTTGGAACGAAGAAGCACAAAGGAGATAACACAAGAATGAAGAAAAAAAATGAAGAGATGCTGCATTTTATGGCATTAAGCAATATACTACTCCCTCTATGAGGTGAAGTATGCAGGATAATTTAGATGATAGTGTAGGGTAAATTCAAGTCTTATATGTACCTCGGCTTTAAAAATAATTCGTATGTGAGCCCTGAGAGGCTATATATTACGTCTCAGTTGGGCCTCAAGGAAATTTCAAAGGAAAATAAATGGTTAATTCACAAGAAACATGGACCTAAATACTGTATTGCAGTATTTGTCTTGAAGCTCTTCATCATAGACATCATGATGATGATGATGTATTGCAAATTCATGTAAAGATAAGGTTAGTATTATATTTCTGAAGTATTTGATTCTACACTATATGATACTTCATTAGTTATGACTAATAGTTCCAAAGGAAGAATGGGGTATTCTTGCTGCTTATGACATAATCTCAAAAGAAAAATTTACACATTTTATTCCTTCTGCAGTAACTTCTTATTTTCCACATTTCTCAGGAAATTGA
Organism: Ptyas mucosa; assembly: GCA_012654045.1. Classification (NCBI taxonomy): domain Eukaryota; kingdom Metazoa; phylum Chordata; class Lepidosauria; order Squamata; family Colubridae; genus Ptyas; species Ptyas mucosa. The sequence continues at coordinate 13,063 of WNWU01014383.1, read as the reverse complement.
TTTCTATGCTGTATATATTTTTATTAACTTTGTATTAAACTTTAAATTCTGATTTATATCTCTCAGTCCCTGTAGGCCATTGTTACGGAATTGTAGAGAGATACCATAAAGAAATAAAATGGTATTTGCATCAGTCTTTATGGTCCATTGTAGATGTCTTGAGTACAATCAGTTTGGGATTTGATAGAAAATATATTGAAATGTTTAAAATAATTAATTCAAAAATTTCTATAATATTCTATCTATTATTCTGGAAGCAGCTAATAAAATATTATTTTAGTGTTTATGAAAAGTATAGATTACAAGAGCAATTAGAAAATCTGTATTCTGTCATGCATTTGGGAGATAGAATGCCTCTTCCAAAATCCTGGTTATTTAGCAGCAAGAATATAATTTAACTCAAAGAAACCAACCTGTCTACTTTTATGCCACTGCTATTATTCATATGCAAATGTATGCAAATAGATGAATTGAATACAAGTTATATAATATAGCACTTATACATTGGTTATGATTTCTTTAATCAGATGACATGCCTAAGTTTAATCATTACTTTCTCAAGATTGATAGATCAATTGTACACACAGACATTATTATGAATAGCTTGTTAAAATATATAAATTCTCATACCAGCAAGAAAACCTTACACACGTTTAAGTGAGAAAGTAACTAGGCAGATAGGTTTGACATAAAACTGATTTCAAAAGAGAAATGTTACCAGTTTAAAAACAGGGTAGCAAAAAGCCTCACTATTAAAAACATGCAAGTCATAAATGCACGAAGCTGAATTGTGCATATCGATGCTTAGAGATGGATGTACAAATTGACAGAGAAAAATGCAAAACAATGGAATAAGCTTTCCATCAGATCAGTATAATCTCCCTTAGCTTATATTTTTATGGTTAATTTTATTATTTATTTATTTATTTTGGTGGTTGTCCTTGTATTACTTTTTTGTTTTTAATTCTGTAAATTGGCAAGGGGAACAATCCTGGTATAGCGGTTAAGGCATCAGGTTAGAAAACTGGGAGGCAATGAGTTCTTCCCGCCTTGGCACAAAGCCAGCTGGGTGACTTTGGACTAACCTCTTTCTTTTAGCCCTAGAATGCCAAACCACATTTAAAAAGCCTTGCCAAGAAAACTGCCGGAAGTTGTCCAAGCAGTCTCTGAGAATCCCACAAGATCACAGGGTCACAAACACAATTCCATAGAAGAAGGAAAAAAATGAAAGCTTCCAATGAAATGAGCAACTACATAAATATATTAGATATTTTTTGGCGGGGAAAAAAAAACCCTCAAAAGATCATGTACTTTATCAGATTTTGAAATGATACCACAATGTACATTCACTTGACTTTTTCCCATGGTAATTATAAAATAAATCTGCATTTAAACAAAATATTGATGTGGAAAGAAGTCTCAGATCTGTCTTCAGAATGAAGGACCATGCACTGAACTGCACACCCTCACGAATATTTAGCTTTTGTTTACCTGCCGCTTTCCCTTAAAGAAAGAATCTAAAGATTGAAAGCTTTCATCCAATTGTTTAATGAATATCTAGGAGACCAGTCTGAGACTCCCACAGCAATCCTTTTCCTTCTGCTGGTCCTAGGACTGTCCCATTGCAATAAATCTTTCCTTGGGCTTTTCTCTCACTTTAATGACCCTTTCAGATCTGAATGTAACCGCCAGGATGGTGTTCTAAATCTTTTTTGAAGGGATTGTTTTTCCTCAGAAAGATCGGAAATTTTCATATTTGTTGGTGGCAAAGAATAAGCTAGAGAAACAGTAGGCAGCCAAAAGCTGGTCTGTTTTCTTGGCCAAGAATCTGAATTTGCATTTGGTTTTTGTTTCCCTGGCCTTGATGGCCACTGGCCTTAATATCTTTTTCTCTCCCTTCCTAGCTCCCTCTTTCTCTCCCTCTCCCTCCCACAGGATTATTTATTATTGTCTAACATAGGGCCACCGTTTCTAGGCTGCAAAACCACTACATTTACTATTACATGCATCTAATGCCAAATAATACAAGAATAATGCCAATGTTTAACCACAAACATAGTAGCTCTCTTTTAGCACCATTTTCCATTGAGGTTGACTGTACAAATGCACACTCATGTGCAAGTGTTAATGGGAGAAGCATGGGCAACAGCTGTGTGGATTTATGCATAATGGCATTAAAGATTCCCAGAGTCACCCAGAAGGAACTTGGGGGGGGGAGGGGGGAGAAAGCAATGGACAAAATTATTTGCTGACTATGCTTTAGATCAGTGATTCTCAACCCTTTCTTCACCACCTTTAAATACCTTTTGTGGCCATAGACCACAGACCACCAAGACTTAACTCAAGATTTAAATCATAACATTTCTTCAAGCCTTCGTAGACCCCTTGTGATGACCCTGTGCCCCCCCCCCCCCCCAAGACAGGGATCCATGGACCACAGGTTGAGAACCACTACTTTCAGTCAAGGACCAAAAATACCAGCTGAAGACACAGCTGAAGACACAGGACACAGGACATCTAGTTTGATGGAGCAATTAAGATGCCACAGGAGTCTGCCCACAGCCACAAAGACCCTTTAGATGACTTTTGGCCAGTCAATATTTCTTAGGCTTGCTCTGAGGAAAATTGGGAGGAGGAGTACAACATATATTCCCTTTATCACCTGAAGAAAAGATGAGATAACAGTCTAACAAATGTTTGTTGAGGCAGGGAGGAGGAGGAATAGAATAAAAAGAGGAGGGGACTGGTGGTTGGAGAACCCTTACTCTCAATGTTCCAAGTTCAGTAGAGCAGAAAGAGCAAACAGCGGGAATGTCTGGGCATGTTCCCTTATCTGCTCAAAGGATGCTTTCTTCCTTTAGCCAGATATTCCCTCAGAGTAAAACTTCTGATTGTTTTGGATGGATTTCATTCATTTTCATTTCCCTACAACGGTTGATTCCTACTCCAACAATCCAAGGGAGTGCTTATTTTGAAGTTTGAGCACACACAGTGCCTGCACGCACGCACACACACACACAGGCATACACATACATACACCATGCGTCAATGCTTCAACAAATTCTTTGACATTCTCTGGTGAAATCAGGCAATATGCACAGCTGACAATTACCAGGGTCCCCTCGCCTGCACATCCTTGCATCTCCAGTTTTGCTGCCTCTGATCAATAAAACTACGCTGGGAAAAGGCAAACCTCTGAAATCTCCGGATTTCTTGCCTTTTCTGCCTCACCTACCTTCTGTGGCAGAATAAAGCTCTGGTTGCTGTTTATTCATCTCTCTTTTACCCAGAACATAGTTTGCGGAGCGAGAATGGTATCAATTCCATTGAAATTGGGGGGGGGGGGAATGGGATTTGGATGAGCTTCAGATCCATTGCCCCCACTGGGGTTACACAGATTTAAGCCACCCAGTTCTATCTTCCAACGGACAAGTCTGGAGAAGTGAGAAGGACATCCCGCCAAAAAAAAAAAAAAATCCAGTGCTTGGAGAAGGAGGGAGCGAAACCTTCATTGTCTGATCAATTAACATTTCACTAAACTATTCCTTGAAACAAGCCTAATGGGATGAAGTTGCCCACAGGGGCAGCTTTAATTAACCCCACAGAACCTCTCTGGTGAAAGTTGCAGGGAAAGCATAATATTGTCATCCAAAGCCCAGCGGATGTCTGTGCTCAGTCAACATTTAGTGACAGTGTTCCTGTCACAAGCAACGTCCATCTGCTTGGTGCTTTCAGCAGGCTACGGATCAGTTCCCTGCCAGCCATGCCCCACAGGTGTTTCAGAACTACCTCGCGCTTCATTCAAAAGGAGGAGGCATTCCTGATGATGGTTGCTAACGGCAACGCGACAAGAATTGCGGACAGGGGCTTGGAGGGGGGCCAGGAAAAGAGAGAGAGAGAGAGAGAGAGGCGGGAAAGGTAGCTAGGAATAATCTAGCTTGTCACATAAAGACCACTCGAGCATCTTCACTTCTCCCCAGATCCCATCTGCGAGTTCCTTCCTCAATTTTTAACCCTCTATCTTGTTCCAACGCACACACAAAGCAACGCTGTCGATGCTCACTGGGAAGGAATTGTTTCAGTGGCAGGAGAAAGCTCGGAACACAAACACGCCTTGAACTAGGCACAACTTTATCCCAATGTTATTTATTCCTCATTGTTCTAATAACGACAATCTGGAATGATTCCAATCGAACCCTCCAGCTTAGCTATGGGCTTCATATGAGGAGCCGCTGTTTCGGACCTTAACTTTCTCTTTCTGCCAGACTTAACTTTTCTTGGATAGATTTACAGCCCAGAGATGCCAAGAAGCCTGACCTTGAACCCTTCCTTCCTCCCCAGCATTGTCTAATTTGTTTCCTTTACCCTCCAAAGCTTGAGTTTGCACCTTGTTTATTAAATAGCAAGGAGTGATAGGTTTCTCAAGAATGCAGGACAGAAAGGGCGACCTAAGCTCCTTTGAAAAAAGTCAAGACTGAAATGTCCCCTCCAAATAAATTTTTTTTAAAAAAAATCCAATGACCAATGCTACCGCTGACCAGAGCCATCCAGCGCCTCTTTCGAAGAAACTCCGGCCTTCAGGCAGCCTACTAGAGCGACTACTTCAGGACACATCATTGACATCTCCAACCAACCCAGGTACTTTGCTGCTAAAGAACTCGCCTACCGTCCCATTTTAGAAAACCACCCCCGTCCCTTCTCTGCCACTGGCTTCTGGGGGGTCTAGATTGCCGTTGTAGTCTCAAGCACACTTCCTCCTAAAGTAACGCCCTTGCCTGGCTCAAGTAGGCATGCTTCACCCCTCTCCATATACCGGTAACAAACGAACCCTTTCCCAGCTCATTTGGAGGAAGGCGGGATGGGGCGGGAAAGAAAAGTACGAGCGTTAAGGAGTTTCCACAACTGCCCGTTCGCCAACGATCGATCCGTGGATGAAAGTGCTTTGTAAACCCAAGGAAACGGCGCGCGAGAGGGACCTTTCTGTCCGGCCGAGAATTTAAAAGCTTGGAAGCCTCTGACTCGAGCAGACGGACAATGACTTTGAGCCTGTCAAATCAGAAGGGAGCCAACTTCGAAAAAACGCATACAGAGGCTCGCATACCCCCACACACTGCAACTCCGGGGAGAAAAAGAGAGAGAAACAACCACAAATGCCAGCTTTTCTTTGCTAAACTGAAGTCCAGCCCGCCCTGCTTGGCTTGGCTTGGCTTGGCTTGGCTTGGCTTGGCGGGGCGGGCGCTTCTTGGCTAAGCGGTTCCCTCGCCTTGTTTTCGCTCGTTAAGCCGCTTCGCTTCCAAGTCAGACGATGGGAAGGAAGGGGCGCCTTAAATGCAACCGGGAAGAGTCTAAATACCGATTAGCCCGGAAGTAGCTTCCTCTCCTCTTCCCTCCGACCTCCCTTTCCTTCCCTGACAAAATCCTGGGGACACAACATAAAGGCAAAGCGAGTAGGGGGGCGAGGAGGAGAATAAAACGGCCGCCTTACCGAATCTCAACACATGTGTGGTGCCTTGAGAATATCCAATCCACATTAAGCAAAGCAGGAGCCGAGCGGTGCCTCTGAAGACTGGATGAGTTAGAATCGGGGAAATAATCTTCATGGTGTTTTCCCTACGCACACCCGCGCCGCTTCCCTTTCGGCCCCCTTTGCTTCAGCGTCAAGGGTTTTTTTCCCCCCCCGCGGTCGGGTTAAAACGCCGAGGAAGCCGTACGTAGTAGTCAAAAGTGCCTGGCCCTGAGACGCGATCACGGCATGGTCACAACAGAGGCGAGGGACTCTCCGCTTCCCAACGCCGCTAGCCGAGCCTGCATGCTCTTCATTCACTGCGCCAAGGAGCAGCCTTCGACTGCAAGGAATGGTGGGACATCCATGGTAGTCGGGCGAGCGGGAGCGGAAGGAGGGAAGAGTGGAATCCGGGAGAAATCCAAAGACGGCGGCTGTTGGCGCCTTGGCCAGCCGGGCGAACCTAAGGAGAAAAAGGAGGGAGGGAGGGAGGGCGAGAGAGAGAGACACAGAGAGAGATCAATAGGCGATCCGAGCGGGCGAAAACCGCCACCGAGCAAGAGGCGGGCGCTCGCTTTGGCCGATGGGTTTCCCTTCCACTGAACTGCCGCACAGCTTCTGACGCGCAGCCAAAGATGAAGTGTGAGAAACGGAGACAGCTCGCCTGGTCTTGAGGCCGCCAGCTAAGGCGGCCTTTTTTCCCCCAACCCGCTTTCTCTTATTCAAGCCGATGCCATCGCCAACCCAACCTTTGGGAGTCAACCATGTTACAGTTTGAAAGAAACGTGGCGGTCGTGACGTGCCTGGCGTTTGGATGGTTTCCTTCCAATAACCTGTTGTTGTTGTTGTTGTTGTTGTTTTCCTGGGGCGATGAGCAAATGGGCTACTTTAAGCGGGAATGGTACTATAACGCAGCCGAAACTGAGACGAGGGGAGTCTGCGGAAAGTCTGGGTCAAAGTGAGTGACGGGGAGGGAGGTTTGCATCCCGGATTCACCTGTTTGGAGCCCGAAGTCCCATGCTGGGCCCTTCTCAACATTGCTCCTCCAGTTGTGGGATTGGCGTCAGTTTCAGTTCCGAAGTCTTGAAACTGAGAGCGGATCGATTTCCATCGAAGCAGCTTCAGGCTTAGCATGAAGAGCAAACAAGACCGCTCCATCAAAATTAAGTCACTGCTGACTGATGGGTGACAGAACATCCTTTCTTAAGACTTGGGGGAAAATGACGTTTCTGTTGATTCCAAATGTATACAAAGAACCAGTAGGCATTTGCTTTTTCACAAGATTCATTCATTCATTCATTCATTCATTCAATCAATCAATCAATCAATCCACACAACTAATTTTGCAGAAACCCATAGGAAGAATGACAACCAGAATTAAACGCTTATCTACAACCAAAGCTGTAATTTGATGTCAGACTATCTGGAAGGAAGTTATACTGAACCCAGGAAGCTTATTTTATGTAGACCTATATTGTATATGATTGCATGCTGTTGTCAGAAATAACAGTGAGTGAAGGAAACATTTTTTTCCCCACGTTTCTAAGCTCTGCTCTCATTTATATCCTGTTACAAAAGTTCTGTTTCTAATGTCCTGTATATACTTTTGTAACAATGGCTAAGTTTTGTAAGACTAAAAACACCATATAAACATAGGCAGCAAATGTAACCTAAAAAATATTCGCCAGGTTCATGTGTAACTCTTAGTGAAGGCCTTACTAATGTAGTGAAGGCCTTACTAATGCACTAATGTGAAGGCCTTACTAATGTAGAAATGGAGATATCTGGAAGTCTTAGATACCTTTAAACTTAATAGGAATTCGTCATGTCTAGAGCTGAATAGAGTAATCTGAGAAACTTTTTGTCTCTATTTTCACTACTCTCCCTCAGTCTGTCATACAGATATACTTATCAGATTAAAGACATATTTACTAGGGTCATATTTCAACAATTGAAGTTTTTTAAAAAAATAATAAATGGGGGAGAGGGGGACTTATTAAACCACATTTTGTGGAGAACACAAATCTTTTTGCATTTCTTGAAAGAAAGATATTGTCATTCAAATTGTTAAGCACTGATTATGGTTCAATAGGGGGAGAGAGAAGGGTAACTTTTATTACTGTACTATGAAAGTGAATGGAGATTTATTCTGTCTTGGAATGCACCCCTCCCCACTTTAATGCAGAAAAAGATCCAAAAGACATTCTATAAATTAAGATGACATAGAACCACATCAACAAGTGTGACGATCTATCTCTCCGTAAGACTGTGGAATGAAAAGAAAGGGGAAAAAAGGATAGGCCCAACTGCACCAAGAAATTTAGAATCTGATTCTTCTTATGCTGCTTTGTGCCTTGCTTTATCTAAACCTGGGATTCATTTGGTTCATCTAGAAGAATAACAATTGGATATTAATATGATAGGGTGCACCTTTCATGCATCTATTTCAGACCAAATGTGTTATGAAGCCATTCCTTGATATTCCTTGACCCTCCATATGTAAGAACTACAGTTTTCATAACCCCCCCCCCCCCCCCCCAGGAATACTGCAGAGGGGATTTGATGTCAAGATGGGTAAGGCTACTCCTTGTCATGAAATAACTAAGATTTATGACTGTTAAAGCTTGTGTTATGGGAAAACAAATCAGAATGGCTTTCTACTATTAAGGTATTTATCATATCTGCAATTGAACTGAAATTTACATATTAATAAGGGATAAATAAATAACCTTGGGATTTTTTAAAAAACTATTAAAATTTGGGACTTAAGTGATGTCAAAAGTAAGTATCAGCAATGGCTACTTCTGCAGACTAACAGGCAATTCAATGAACTGGAAGGGGGGGGAGTATTAATAATGAAAAGAAGGGGATCTAGCGACCCCTTCAGTGCACTACTGGAATATTTTATCATGAAACTGCAGTGTGAGATTGTCTGTATATATTATTCATTTCACAATACTTTAATTTGGATCAAAAACAAATACAAGGTAATACAAGGTAAAACCAAGCTTATATTAAAATGAATATATATAATGCTAGTTTGGTGTCTCTAGATGAGTCAACATAGTTTTGAAAATATATTTCTTTTATTTGTAAGACTTCCCTTTCCAAAAATGTTGTAACTTAACTTTTATTAACAGCCACTGCTAGATTTGAATCCTGTTATTAATTTCATGAGGATTTCTGTATTTTCTTTGTTTTTCCATCTAGTCAGCTTGACATTATTTTATAAGACTCACCAGATTCTTTTATCTAGGAAATTGAATTCTGGCATGAGATATTGCATCTGTTTTTACTTTGCAATATTCTTTACTCTCAACTTTTGTTGGATGATTGTGAATCAGAAAGATATCATCAAATCTACTTTGTTGGATTCTTCTTTTTCTTCTTCCATCCTGTCCTATTTTTGGAGACTGCCTGGACAAATCCCTACAGTTTTCTTGGCAAGGACTTTCAGAAGTGGTTTGCCCTTGTCTCCTTCCCAGGGCTGAGCGAAAGTGACTGGCACAAGGTCACCCATCTGGGCTTTGTGCCTAAGATGGGATTAAAACTCACAGTCTCTTGGTTTTTAGCCTGGTGCCTTACCATTTTGCTAAACTGGAATTTTAGCAACTAAATATTGGTTCCTTTTTCAGTACCATGGAGAGCGACACACATTTGAACTTGCTAACATGCTGAATCCTGTATATATGTGCAACATTGGTTATTCACACATAATGTGAAACTATCCCCTAACCCCAAGTTCTCATTTAAAAAAACAAACAAACAAACAGGATTGCACAAGATTTAGAGCTGCTTAAATTATCATTTGGGGTGATAAGTAAGGTGTTCAAACCTTATAAATGGTTACTTTCAATTGTTGTAAGTTTCCTTCTAGAAGCAAAGTCCTTTCCTCAAATACGTAATTCATTTTGGTCCTAGATTTTTTTTAAAAAAATAAATATTTAAATATGTTCATTTTTTTTAAGAAAAATGAACATGCTTCATGAGGTATGCACCACTTTTGTGATAATTTTCTGAAATAACTAGTTTTTAATTTATTTTTCCAGAGATGGCAGATCTGTTATATATACAAGTATTTCAGATAAATGGCCCTTGACTGTGCTCTTTGTTTCTGCCTCTTTCACTGAATTGCAGTGAGTAGAGGAGAAGCTAGAGGAGTAGAGGAGAAGCTGTGTGTGTCAGTTCCATGCTTGGGTGCCATTGGCAACTTGATGTACTCTTTTTCTTCAATATTTAAAGCCTAGGAAAGAACATATTTTCTTTCCTGCCCGAGCCAAGTGTGCAGGTAAAATGGAAATTCAAATGCATACATCAAGAATAGAAGGCTGGTCTGTTAAAAGTATGAAGCCAATCCAAAATTGTCTGTGCTGGACAATAATGTTACGTCAGGCTTTAGAGTTGCATGATGTTGAGAGATCATTTCTTGGTACTATCCCCAATCAGCACTTTTCTCATGGCTACCACTAGCGATGGAAAAGAACAGTTCCTCCAGTTTGCTTTCATGAAAGCATACATATGCTTCCCCAAAAAGCTTGAAAAATTTGTTTCATCTACAGGTTAAATTGACTCCATCTGGGAAGGACTTAACAAGACTAACGGCATGTCTATGGAGCATTAATTAGATTGAATTCATTAGGATTTATTCCCAGGTATAACATCCTAACAAAACTAGGGTGGCTTTAAAGTTGTAAAACTAGATGCACTCTACAAAGCTTAGGAGTTCAATCCCAGCAGAGGGGCTCGAAACAAGAAAGTCTTGAGTAAATATATATAAAAGGTGTGGGCAGTCTTTTTGGCCTTTCCTGTCCTTTATTTGATGCACCTTTCCCTTTCTCCTCAATATATTTAGAACCTATTTTTGACAGACTGAGCCTCCAATATGCTTTTTCCCCCCTCTAAAGAAAATGTTTTTTAAAAATCTGCTGGCAGTCAGCAGAGTTCAAATCCTGCTGTGGCCGAAGTATTTTGAGATGTCCTTTCTTAATATACAGTTGTTATCTCCTGTATCTTCCAAAACTCTGCTTGTAAGGAGAAAGAGACCTGTCACAGCTTTACAGAGGTAAACCAGGCCACCTTCTTTCTGTTGGCTATTCAAAGCATGCAAATAAATATTGATATTTCTGTGAATGTTGATATTCTGTTTCTTTAAAACATCCCATGGACCTCACTTGTTTTCCACTCCAAAGAAATGATAGATTCCCCTTTGCCTGTTATTAGCTCAGCCAAAGATTCACCGTCTTTCCGTTTCTGCCGAGCCCATGATTAATGGCATTTTAAGATGGTAATTAATTTTTAGCTGCCTAAGAGTTGTGCATCCTAATTAAGGAGCGGAGGGGATGATAGATTTACTTGTTCGAGCACTTTTTGGGGGGAGGACTCCATCGCAATGCAATTCTTCGCAGATTTTTAACCATGGGAATGCAAATATTTGTGATTTGATCCATGCATCACTCCTCCTACACCCCTGCCACCTTCTCTTGACTTCTCTTGAAGTCCCCTGCTTGCCTTCCTTCCTTCCTTCTTTCTTTTCAGTCAACACTCAGGTTCTCCTTTATCCTCCTTTTCCTAAAGTTTTTACATATATGCAACACTTCATTGTAAGGTTTGTTCCTACCGCTGCACAAAGAAGCTTCTGGTTAATATTTTCATTGTTGGGAATAGACTGCTGGATCCTTTAAAAAGCATGACAACTGGGTCCGATTCCGTAAAGTAGGTTTCGCTTTTTGAAATCCCAGTTTATTTAACAATGTGCCAGATTATAAAATAAAAAATTATTTTTTTAAAAAAAAATTGGCTTTGGTAGTTGAATGTATACCACAGTCTATCCAAGCTAAAAGCCTAATCTAGAAATCAATTAAACAGAGATGCTTGGCTTTCAGCCGAATAAGGATCGCTTGGCAGCAATAAGTCCTAGATAAGCCGGAATGTATTAAAACGGCTGAGTCCGATTGGATTCAGTCCAAGAACTTCGGCGTATCTTGGCGATAGGTCGGATTGAGAACAGGGTTCAATGCCAGAAGGATGGCTTAGCTGATTGCCGATCAGGTGGCGGATAAGACGGCGTCTTTCTGACTTCCGCACAAAGGCTGCATCCCACATACTTTCAAGCAATCCTACTGCAAACAGGGGTTGTAGTGAGAAGCCGAACGTGGTCGCGAAAACTAAGTAAGGCATTTACCTTTCCCGCAAACCAGATTTAGTGACTTTATAGAACAAGTCTTTTAGCAGGCTCTTTGAGGCTCTCTCGCGCGCGTTCTCTCTCTCTCCCTCCCTCTCTCCCTCCCTCTCTCTCTCTCTCTCTCTCTCTCTCTCTCACACACACACACACACACACAGAGAGAGAGAGAGAGAGAGAGAGAGAGAGAGAGAGAGAGAGAGAGACTGTTGCTATGGAGAAGAAAGCTTCAGGATGAGGGAGGGCAAGGGAAAGAAAGAAGCAGACGGAGATCGACGCCCGCAATCCCTACTCCGGAGCCCCACTGCCTCCCTTCCAACGCTCCGGCTAGCCGCTTTACAAAACTAGCGGGCAGCTCGGAGGAAGGCTACAGGGAAGGTCCAATTTGGGGTGGGGGTAGGGTTCCCTTGCCAACAGGCAGGGTGGGGAAAGAAGGGATTTTTAGACTGATGGGTGGCTGGCTGGGTGGCTGGGTGGCTGGCTGGTGACAGCAAAGTTACTGCTCAGCCTTGGCCTTGACTTGGAAAGGAGCCGCGGCGGTTGTGGTTAAAGTTGTTTCCAAGTCCCGTTAAGTGGATTTAAGATTGCAGAAGGAGAGGGAGAGAGGGAGAGCGAACAGGAGAACGGATTGTTAAATTAGATAGACCGAGTAATAAAAGACGTGGGGGCAATTATTATTGTTATTATTATCTTGGGGGGGGGAAAGATGCTTTCGCTAAAGAGTTTGGCTGGTCGGGTCGCTTTTATTGCGCTCTCGCCTGGATTTGCTTTCAAGAACGCTGAGCAAGGTAGCTGTCCGCAGAGGTCCGGTGTCTTCATCCACCCTGGTCTCTCTGGGATGCTTTTCTTTCGCTCTTGGTAGTTATTCATCCTCCCTTCATCCTCTCTTTCTCTTTCTCTCTCTCTCTCTCTCCCTCTCCCTCTCTCTCTCTCTCTGTGTCTCTCTCTATGTCTTTCTCTCCCTCTCTCCCTCTCTCTCTGTGTCCCTTTCTCTCCGTCCTTCTCTCTCTCTTTTTCTCTCTGTCTCTGTCTCTCTCTCTCTCTCTCTCTGCTTCTCTCTGTCTCTCTCTCTGCCTCTCTCCGTCTGTCGGTCTCTCTCTCTCTCCCACTCTCTCCTCTCCTTCTCCCTCTCTCTCTTTCTCTCTCTCCCTCTCTCTGTCTCTCTCTGTGTGTCTTTCTCTCCCTCTCTCCCTCTCTCCCTCTCTCTGTGTGTCCCTTTCTCTGTGTCCTTCTCTCTCTCTCTCTTTCTCTCTCTGTCTCTGTCTCTGTTTCTCTCTCTGCTTCTCTCTGTCTCGGTCTCTGCCTCTGTCTGTCTGTCTGTCTGTCTCTCTCTCTCTCTTTCTCTCTCTCTCTCTCTCTCTCTCTCTCTCTCTCTCTCTCTC
>WNWU01014365.1:0-22514 GCA_012654045.1 Ptyas mucosa | reverse complement strand
ATCAGATCATTTCTTCTAGTAAGGATCAATTTCTTGCTTTTTTTTTTACAAAAAATTTTTTTCACCCATTTGCTGCGAAGAGATCTATTTTATTGGAGTTTTGTATATAAAAAGAGTCGAGGGTTTCTTCATTAGAATTGGCAAAATAAAAAAAAAGCTTGCCAGTAAAAGGGAACACAAAGGGGAATATGAAACTTTGTTTTTTAGAACTGTTAATGGACTCAAATCAGCCTGAAGGAATGACATTTCATGACAGCCTCATAATGCTCTATTCAGAACGTTCCTAGGTCTTCTGCTGTGTCATCCAAGAAACTGCATAAGCTCTGTTTTGCACCAACTGTAGGAAAAGCTGACATTTATCCAGTACCCTTTGGAAACTGATATCCTGACTTGGAAAACCTTCAACAGATTCCTTAAAGAAGAGAGGATCCCAGCAGCAACGTATTCCAGGCCTAGTTAAGTGGGAGGGCTTGCCCCACAGGGGATTGACGGGCCCTGAGGCTCCAAGGGCCAAGGCAAGGGCTGTTTATCCGTCCATTTTCTGGAAGCGAGATTCGTGTGTGCCTGAAGTTGGCGGTTCAGCTTCTAGCTCTGGCCACACAGAAAGGCTTGCACGTTCCCCCATTGGAGAATTGACTTTGTAAATACATATTTTTAGAGGTTGATCATTTAGGCTGCTGCTAACTCAAGGGCTTGCTGTCTTTAGTGCAGGAATCGGCTCCCGTCAGTACCAAGGAGAGCACCAAATGCCAGGCTCTGCCTAGTTTGGGGCAGGATTAGATGTGAACATTGAGAGGACATTTTGTAGTGAATGTAAAATGATTACTTCTGCAGTTTCTAGTTTTAACTGCATTAAGACAATTTAAATAAATTTGCTTATAAAATATCCACAGCTGTTGCATTTGGATTCAGTTCAAGTGTTGGGGGGTATTGCGCACTGAGGCAAAGCTGGGGGTCAGGAACGAAAATCTGCCTTTCTCCCCTTAGTTGGCTAAAAAGCTACAACTCCTCGGGGGAGAGAGATGTTTTCAGCCAGGAGCTGCAACCCAGTTGTGTTTCCACAAGTGAGCAATTTGTGGATTCCAAGATCTTATTTCTCCCTCTTCTAAAATCTTATCTGGTAGTTTTATTCTGCCATTCACCCAATACTTTTTGAAAGTTTGTTTTTAAAAGTTGCCTCATTCTTGGCCTTGATATTTGGATTTCTGTTACAGTGCAAAGCATTCTCTCATCTGCTTGTTTGAGCCTAGAAGACGGGAGGGCAACTCTCTGACAGAATTTGTGGCTGGAAGGAACTGTCCTCAGAGACCTGCATCCCAAGGCTCCTGCAATCCCATGATGCAAGGTTATTGTCCTCTCTGATAAAAAGTTAGCCTCCCCCCCTGCAACATTTGGCAAGCTATGGATCATGAAACTATATTTGTTAAAATTTATAACCTGCCTCGTTCCCAAGGCTTCAGAATAGACCCTTTGCTGCTGTGTTGCTGCTTTAGCAAAAGGCATCCAGCCATCTGGCCCATTTTGCAGCTGCTTCCATGCAATTCATTATTTAATTTTTTCCCTGTTTTCTCTGATGAAAGTGTGCAACCCTTTAAAAGTTACTTAAATTGAAAAAAAGCACGTGCAGTAAAAATTTTCTAAAATGCCATCTGTTTAAAGCCACAGGGCAATCTTAAAATTCTGTAACCCAGGACACTTAATTATGAAAAAGAACAGAAGGCAAAGCTGTACAGATTTAATCAAAAGCATGAATGAACGGATACGTCAGCTGACACTTAAGAAGTTGAAGGGCTCAGCAACTGAAAGGGGAAGAAAGGCCACAGCTGCTCTTCTTACTGGTCGGGATGGTTTCTTCAGTCATCCTTCAAATCCAACACACACACAGATCTCACACACGTGGGGGCTCCAAGGACTGACCAAGTCTTAAGCTACACGGGCCTCTGCTGTGTCTCTATCATTCAGGGTGGCTTAGATGATTGGAATCAGCCTAAAAAGGGTAGATGAAGGGTACAATTAAAATCATGGACAAGCATTGTTTTGAAACTGGGTACAGCAGGAAAGTATCTAGCATTTGCTTCCCTTGTATTTTTTGCAAAAGTATCAGCTTGCCAGTGCTTTCTTCTTGGGGAAAGAAAAGCAATGTTGACCCTTGCCAAATGGTGCCTCTTTTGAACAGCTCTACCAACGTGTCTCACCCCTTGATTGTGATGGCAGATGCAGCACCGACACTGCAGCAGCAGCTTGGCACCAGCCTGCAACTCCAGGTGGTCAGCAGAGTCCAGTTGTGAAGGAAGGCGTGACCCTCCCACAAACGCCTATGGATCAATAGGTTTCCCAGGCTCAAGAGGCCCTGGAATGTAGGCCTTTAGATTCAAGTGCCACTCTCCTGCAGTTCACCCAAGACAAATATGACTACCCTGAAATGTCCCAGCTCTTTCCCTTTTCTTTCTAAAATGTTAAATGCTATACATCTCCCAGTCCAGCAGGTTAGGTAATGGCAATTATTAGGTGGCTGCATGAAATTTTACAGGTGTTTTTTATGAACATTCAGCTGTCTATTGCTTAAACCTAGGAATGTATTCGTTTTTAATCGGGATTAGTCCTCCAGCCTTTTCAAGAAAGATAAAAAGTCAACATAGTAAGTTAAAACTGCCGTATTTAACGAATCTACTGATTAAATAATGCCACCAACACTGGCCAAAGGGTGGCAGTTTATCGCTCCTGGGCTTCTGCATCCTCTAATCCGGATGCTGAATTTCTTGTTCCCAGTTTTTGTATCGAAACATCCAAATAGGAGCAAGGGCCCCTTTGTTCTCCAATTCGACTAAGTGCAAGAGCCTGCGGATTCTAGAGTCCCTCCGAAGTGCCCTTCCCGGGCCACGCCATTTGAAGCAAAGAAGCCAACCTCGCCCTCCTGTGACCAGCAGGTGGTGGTGGAGGACGCGAGAACTCCCCAACCCCGCAGTGCCTGGTCCTCACCCTTCCTTAATCAAACTCAGCTGCAGAGGGGGTGAAAATGCAGGTCCTATGTTTATAAAATGGAAAGCCATTCGGTTGTGCATAATTTCCTTCTCGCATGTTTGCAAAGAGACAGAGTATATGTAGTGCACATGGAGAATTATGATTGCTTCCTTTCCGCCCCTTTTCCAGGGCTAAAAAGGCAGGCGTGTTTGGAAAATCTGTGTTGCCTTTCCTGTGGGTTCAAATCGGCATCTGGAGCTGCATCTGAGGCAGAAAGTTGGGATTCCCAAGTGGCTAAAAAAGACACATTCATCCTCAGGGCTTCTCCTGGAACCAAGGCCACCAGCTCCCTTCTGGTGGAAGGGAGTTGCTTTACTTTGGCAGGGCTTTTATGAACCCGTTAAGAGAAAAAGTCAAGAACAAAAGGCCTTCTGTGGTTTATGATCAGCCTAAATACCCATAATCTTTAAATTTGTGAGTTTGGGGAGGAGGGGGTCAATCATTGGAAAATTCAACAAATGAGGCCAAGAACCATCTACGCAGAAAAGTGACCAAAGAGAAGATACCAAAGGCTCCGTGGCAGGCCAGCCAAATAACTTGGATTCTTTAGTTCATGTTTACTCTAGAGTCCACAGTCATCAAATCATTTTGCACCTGTTGTTACTCACACTCCAGTGATGCTTGCAGGGGGCAAAACCTTGTTTACAATCAGCAACAAGGAGTCCATAGTTCCTGAAATAACATTTCCCTGCTGGCTATGCTTCCTAGGACCATTGGGATTTGTAGTTCAGCATCTGGAGAATCCTGACCCCTATTTCTGCTTAAACACCTACTCCAGAGCATGTAACACACACCACCTTGGCAACTCTTAATTACCTGGCCCTGATTTCCCGTACCCTCCATGCACCCCAGCACTTTCCCTTGTGTCAATTTTCAAAGACTCCTGGTCCAAAATTGTTGTAAGTCAAGGACTACCTGCATTGGCACCTCCTCCTGGAAGTGGGGGGGGACGACGACACACAAAACATTTCCGGTAATCCGATGGCTTGGATTCCTCATTTGCCTCTGTGCAATAACTATGTGAAATGCACAACTGTCAGTCAACATAGGAATGGGATGTACACCCAGCAGGAGTAGAACAGAAGCCAGAACAGTCAAAACTCACTGAATGAGATCATGACAGAGCTGATCTTTTATCCCAAACTGACCCTAGAGCTTGTCTTGATTGGGTTGAGGCCTTTCTTGTTAGGCCTGCCCTTTGGGTTGAGCAAAGCTAACTCTGCACCAATGAGGCTTCCACTTTGAAGCAGCCCTCCTGGCGTTACCCTCAATGGAGACAGTGACCCAACATTAGCTTTTCAAGGGCTGTTCACTGGGTCCGGCTGCACCAGTAAAAAGAGTGTGGCGTATTGGGGACATCAATAAGGGTTTATTATGAGAAGGAGGCAATCATTTTGTAAAAGATGCCTTTTTTTGTATTTTGCATTTTGTAGTTTGTACAATTTGCATTTTGTAAACCAAGGGCAAACAGACCACAATACTGCACAGCACAATGCTAAGTTGAAAGGGCCATTATTGCTGAGAGCGGAAGAAACTCTTTAAAGGTTGCTGCGCTTTTGAAGACCAGCTGTGCTATCCAGTTGTGTTTATAGGTTGAACTGGACACAGGCAATATTTTCTTTTCTTTTCTTTCTTTCTTGAAATTTTTTATTAAACTCCTATTAAAACATTGGACACGGTGTAACTGTCCTGGCATTCTCTTTGCCATGTATACTAAAATAAAAAAATAAGTATCATATATACCTTACTACTTATATACATTTGGTCTATTCAGTATTTACATATATAAAGACATCATTCTTCTATCTATATTACTTATACATTTGTCTTATCTACTTTCATTCTAATATAATTACATACATAACCTTAATTCTCCATTCTATGAATTCTGGTCAGTTAGTATTTTTCGTCCTTTCCGTTCCAACCATTGATAAAATTTGTTCCATATCTCGTAGTATTCTGACTCATCTTTATTTTTCAATTCCAGCGTTAAACTATCCATTTCTGCGCATGTCAAAATTTTTTTAATCACTTCATCTTCTAGGGGGATTTCCTTATTTTTCCAATTTTGGGCAAAGATCATTCTTGCTGCTGTTATAATATGTATTATTAAGTAAATTACCCCTTTACTATATTTCTCCTTTATAATTCACAATAAGAATAGTTCTGGTTTATATTTTATTTCTTCTCCAGTTAATTCTGCCAGCCATAAATGAATTTTCCACCAATACTCCTTTGCTTTTTTACATGACCACCACATATGGTAGTACGTGCCTGATTCGTGGTTGCATTTCCAACATTTTGGTGATAAATTTCTAAACATTTTTGGCAATCTTGCTGGCGGAAGAGGCCACCTGTAGAACATTTTATATAAATTTTCTTTATACGGTAAAGAAAATGTATACATTCTTATTGGAGAATGGAGGAGGAGGAAGTCAAAGAAACAATGGTGGCATGGGCAATAAATTTTGGGTACAATATACAATTGGAAAAATGGCAAGAATTATGGGGAAAAAATAGGAAGATAACATTGGCAATACACAAGAATAAGAGAATGATAAGAAGATTGAATTTAAAAGTAAAGATAATTGTTGATGCAGAAAGTTGTAAAATGTTATATAATGTTATTTATGTTTTGTGTTTTACCATTTGGTGTATGTGTATGTTCTTTTTTTTTGTCTTTTTCTATTATGTTTTTGGTTTTAAAAATGTAAAATATTCAATAAGTTTAAAAAGAAAACATTGGCAATTCCATATAAAGACACGGGCAACATTTTCATATTTTCATTCCTTTTTTCCTGCCTGGCTTTTCATCTTTGGGTGCTTCTTGCTAAATTCCTTCCTCCCTGCAATCAGCTGAACCTATCTGGGATGCCAGTGAGCAAATGTTCCAGGACCTGTTTTCCACACTAGCAGCTCATAACTGCCTCTGGTGTGAACCTGGAGGTTAAGCCAGTTCTGTGTTTCTCCTAGATGTCACAGAGGTCCCATGCAGCAATGAGAAGAAGACGTGTCCTCAGGGTCTTCTCAGCTGCACTAGTCACCTGTGGATCCCTTCTCCGTGCCCTTGTCAGTCAGTCACCCTTTTCTTCAGAAGACTGGTCCCTACCCACATGGAGGTCCCAGGAAGCCTCTTTCCCTGGATAGTGATTGGACTGGCAGCCTCCCAACATGTCTTCCATAATCAACTCATTAATGTTGCTGGTGTTTTCTGCGACAAAGGTTCTCTCACAACATTTCCCCAGATGACACCATGCAGGGTGGGAAACATGCAAGTCTCCCCCAAAGGAGGAGGTAGATGCAGATTCTTGGAGCACCTCAACAAGCAACAACTATAAGGTCCACTTGATGTGAAATGCAACGTAAGCCTTCCCATCAGTTTTTATCAAGGAAAACAGCCAAGTAACGAATCAATGCAAAACCAGAACCCTAAAACCAGGCAGAGACACATAGGAAGAAAAGGGCAAAGACAAAGCACCACATAGCAGTTCCACGCACTCCTGAAATCCCTGCCCACTGCTCTGTGCTTGGAAGGCGGCTGCTCCTGAGCTTCCTGTTACTTTTAATCGATGCCTTTCACAAACAGCACAAACTCAGCAATTATTCTCAGCTCTGTGTTAGTTGGTGCTTGTTGCATGAAACTCAGCAGTGGGGATCCCTGGTTGCTCAGCCATGTATTTGGATTGGCCTTGCCTCCGTAGGATGCATGAAACCAGACAGTCCCGCCATAAAGCATAGTTTGTGGCTTCGCGTACTGTAGGAAACGAGATGGCTGGGCTTGGGGGAACAAAGGCTCTGTGTGCTGAGTGGAAAGAGCAAGAGCAGGCAGACGGAGAGATCTCCAGTCAGGGGACCTTAGGACAGCCTTAGGATTTGCGAGTGATACTGACCCAGGGGCTCGCCTAAGGTTACCAGGCTGTGACAAAGGAGAACAGGTCCTTCCGTGATTGTCCTCACGTTCTCCACCAGGCAGACAGAGCTTTCAAAATCAAATGCAGTCCAGTTTTTTGAGTATCAATTTCTGAGCAGCTTTTCTGTCAGTGATGGGCGTCTTTGACTTTAATTAGTTGATTAATACCTCCCACCAGTTTGGTCTTGCTCCCTGAAATTGACAAGACTTCAGTCAGTTACCTGCTGAAGGCTTCTGCCTCCTTAGGCTCTAGCACATTCCTGCAATTGAAAATGCAGACTTTTTCATCCTGGAAAAAGTAATTTCAGGTGTACTTAGGCCTAAGTCTGTCTGTCTGCCTGTCTGTCTTGTCTCTCTCTCCCATCTCATCATTTATTTGCTGCCTATTTCCCAGTTCAGTAAAACACCTAGTGTCTCCTCCCCCCACATCCCACTTGTTCTCCTTTCCAGTTCTCTGTATCCCCTTTCCCTGCCCAGATCTCCAGTAATCAATCCCAGGCTCCCCAACTGGCCGGGGGTCTCTCCTTCAGGTGGGTGTCCTTGATGCCTTCTCGGGCTCTGCCTCTCAGCTGCTGTGGCCAACCTTCCCCCTTCGGTGGCTCACCGAGCGGCCAGCAAAACGGCCAAGGGACAGCTGCAGTGCTCCAGGCCTCAGCACCACTCGCGGGTCTGTGCACTCTATGGTCTTTGCGGCCTTCTCCCGCTGCTGGACCGCACCAACCGGACCAGCGGGACTCCCGTGGGCTCGCACGCTCCCAGGCGCTCCCAGGGAGAGAGGCGGGAGGCCCGCGGTGGAAAACCAGAGCTCGGGCCGGACCCGCGCTGTGGGATGGGGGGCGGCGGCGGCGGCGGGCCTCCTCTCCCTCCCGGCCTGTCGCTTGTCCTGTCCTGACTTCTGGTTCGGCCAGCTCGGCGCCATCAGGAAGGGAAAGAGCGCGCAGGAAAACTAATTACACAAAATCAATATTTAATCACAGCTCGGCATCCTGACCCTGCAGAGTGCCCCCCCAAAGCTGCCTGAGCCCCTTATTTATGGAGCTGGGGGGGAGGGATGAGGGCTGGACGGTGGAGGCTGGAGAGGCCCGGCCCGGGACTGGACGGCAAGAAGAGAGCGGTTCCCGCAGGCTCAGGGGCGGCTCGGGGGCGCTCCGTGCGGTTCCCGCGCCAGGGCCGGAGGGGAAGCGGACGACTTCCATGCAGTGACACCGCCGCGCTCGGGGTTCCTTAAGGAGGTGCGTCGGCCGTCGAGCCCCGCAGGCGCTGAGCGACAAGGGCAGCCCGACGCTCGGCTCGGACGCCAGGAGCCCTCCGCGGCCTCCGGCTCCCCACTCGGGGCTGCCCGCAACCGGGCCGAGCGCTCGGCGGGGGAAGGGCGGCGGCGGCGGCGGCGCCACCTTAAGAGGGAGCCCCGCCCCGCCGGGCCGCTGATTGGCGCAGCTCGAATGGTTGGACGGCATTGCTGAAATGCAAAACTTGTTGCTGCTTCCCCGGCGCGCGGCGAGAGCGCGGCAGAGCCAGGAGCCCGCCAGCCCGCCAGCCAGGGAAGCGGCGCCCCAGTCGCGCAGCCCATGAAGGGTGGCCAGGCCCGGCGGGGTCCCCCCTGCCGCCACTCCGGCGCCGGACGGCAACTGCCGCGCAAGATGTGAGCCAGTCGTGAGACGGCGGCGGCGGCCGAACTCTCCCCTGCCTGCCTGCCTGCCTGCCTGCCTGCCTGCCGGTGGCGCGGACTCTCTCGGCCGGCCGGCCGGCCGGGATGCCTCGTTGAGGAGCTAGTCAGCCGGGACAGAGTCGCAGTCACCGGCGGGATGTTCGCGCTGGATCCGTTCGACCCACACGGCGGCGGCGGCGGCGGCTCAGGCAGGAGCGGGGTGCCGGGCGAGCGGGGCGGTGGCTTTGGGCCGGGCGCGGGCTCCCAGTTCAAGCCGTCGCCCTTTCACGGCGGAAGCAGCGGCGGCGGCGAACCGGCGGCCGTCAATGCCCTGGGCGAGCCCTCTTCGACCCTGCTGGCCATGAACCTGACCTTGTCCGGGGAGGGCTACGGCGCTTTCCGCGGCGGCCCTCCGGAGTTGGGCCCGGCCCAGCCGATCCACGGATTCTTCGGCAGCCCACCACCTGGCCCGGCCACGCACCACCAGACCCAACCCCCGGTCTCGGTCTCGCACTTCGGCGGTGGCTTCGGGCCCGAACCCAGCGCCTCCTGCCTGCACGGCGGTCGCCTCCTCGGCTATTCGGGAGGCCAGCAGACGTTCACGGCTGACGGCGGCTACGAGCAGCATCTGGCGGACGGCCAGGCGGGCGGGGATGGCTTCGGACAGCAGAGGGCGGGACCCCTCCAGGACTTCCAGCCGCCGCCGCCGCCGCCGCCGCATCCGCATCATCTTCACAATCCCGGCGTGCCGGCCCCGTGCCTGCCGCTGGACCAGTCGCCCAATCGCGCTGCCTCCTTCCACGGCCTGCCGGGAGCCGCCTCCTCAGAACCGCACGGCCTGGACTCGCAGAGGCGGCTGCCCAGCCAAGGAGCGGCCGCGGTGGATGCCCTGGAATATAGTTACCCGAACAGCGAGGGCCATTTCGACTTGCCCGTTTTCTCGTCGTCAGAGGCCGAGGGGCAGCTGCCGCAGTACGGATCCGGACGACAGGCGGCTCCGCCGGGAGGCAGCAATTTCCCTGGGCACTCGGCGGCCTTGCCCCGAGCGCCGGGCTCCCTGGGGAAGGTGCCCGCCCAACAGTCCCCTCACGGCGTCTTCTTCGATCGGTTCGGCGGCGCTCGCAAAATGTCTCTGGGGCTGGAGCCGGGCCTGGGCGCCGGGAGGCACCACCTGCTTCAGCAACAGCCGCCGCCCCCGGCTCTCCTGGCCAGGCAGAATTCCTGCCCGCCGGCGCTGCCGCGGCCACAGCAGTGCCCCGAGGGGAGCGCCGCCAACGCCAGCCTGCAAGACGGCGGGGGCCCGGTTTTGCAGGCGCAGCACGGCCAGTTCGAGTATCCCATCCACCGTCTGGAGAACCGGGGCCTGCAGCACCACCCCCACCACCCGCAGCCCTACGGCCCGGGAGAGCCGCTTTTCAACGTGGCCCACCAGCACCAGCAGCCCCAGCAGCCGCCCAACCAGCGACTGCAGCACTTCGACGCGCCCCCCTACGTGAACCTCCACAAGAGGCCCCGGTTCGATTCGTGGAGCGGGGGCGGCGGCGGCGGCGCAGGCATGCACGGGGCAGCCGCCTTGGAGAGCCACCTGTCGCCCTCCGCGGCCTATCCTGGCCTGCCGGGGGACTTCACGCCGCCGGTGCCCGAGCATTTTCCGCCGCCGCCGGGCTCTGATCCCCAGGCGGCTCTGCAGCAGCGCCAGAACGCGGCGCTGATGATCAAGCAGATGGCGGCCACCCGCGGCCAATCTCAGCGCCTCCGTCCGCCCGGCCTGCAGCAGGTCGGGCATCACCAACATCCTCACGCTGCCGGCGGCCACGGCCATCACCAGTCCCCGCACCAACACCCGGGCGAAGCCGCTTTCGAGGCGCAGGAAGGTGCTTGGTTCCCGCCGCCTCATCCTCCGGCGGGCAGCGGAGATTTGCTGTTCCGACCGGGGATGGGCGGGTTGCAGGAGCCGCCGCCGGCCCTGCGGATGTCCTCTGGGGGCGAAGGACACGTCCCCTCGCCAGGCGGCCTGCAAGGTCAGTTCGGCTTGAGCCCGCCGTCGGAGCGGCGGCCGAGCCACCCCGACTTCGCAGCGCAGGCGCAAAGCTTTCCTTTTGGGGGCCCCAGCCGCCAGGCCACCCCGCACAGCGCGTCGCCCGGGTCCTTTGGACCGCCGACGGACTTTCAGAGCTCTGCCCCCCCTCCGTCGCAGCCCCGGCCCTCCCCGGCCAGCAGCAAGCTGGGCGCGCTCTCGCTCGGCTCTTTCCCAAAAGGGGGTGTCGGGGCGCCGCCCGGGAGCGCGGGCCCCAAGGAGAGCAGCGGCCTCTTCGGACAGAGCTGCCTGGCAGCGCTCTCCACCGCCTGCCAGAACATGATCGCCAGCCTGGGTGCGCCCAACCTCAACGTCACCTTCGGCAAGAAGGGCGCGCCCGCGGCGGTGGGCGGCGGGGCCGGCGGGGAGGGCGCCAAGCGGAGCAAGCTTAGCCCCGCAGAGGCTCCCGAAACAAACGGCGCAGGGCCGCAGCCTCCCCTCCCGGCCGCGACGGTTCCTGCGGGCGAAAGCGGCCTCTCCCCCAATTACTCCCCTGGATCGGGCCCCGAGGCCAAAGCGGGAAGCGGACGAGGCAGGGGACGCAGGAAACGAGACAGCGGCCACGTCAGCCCAGCCGTTGGGGCGACTGGCGGCTTCTTTGAGAAGTATGGCCCGACGGCGGGCGTCGAGAGCGGCAGCCCCGGACAAGGCGGGGAGCGAAGCGGCGGCGGCACCCCCCATCTTCACGAGCCCCCCAAGGCGTTGAGTTCCCCGCCTTCTACCTGGGCCAAGGGCGGCGGCGACCTCCTCCTCCAGCCTCCCCCAGAGCAGGCCGATCTCCTTCCCCCCCTGGACCAGGCTGAATCCTGCTCCCCGCGCGGCGGCGACTTCCCCGGCGAGGCGGAAAACGAGGATGAGGTGTCTTCCAGCTCCGACAACCAGGGAGCCAAAGGGTGTCCCGCCGGGCGCAGCCCTCTTCAGCCGTCCGGCCGCTCGGTCGACCACCCGCTCCTGAATGGACAGAAAGCGTCGGCCCTGGCTCAGCTGGGCCTGCACGGCGGCGGCGGCACGGCTACCTCCAGTCCTGAGAGCTACGGCGCCGGCCCGCCCGGCCCGGTGCAGGAGGAGATTCACCCGCTGGAGATCCTGCAGGCGCAGATCCAGCTGCAGCGGCAGCAGTTCAGCATCTCCGAGGACCAGCCGCTGGGCCTCAAAGGCGCCAAGAAGGGCTCCGAAGGCTCGGGCGGGGGCCAGAACGGCGACAGCGGCGAGCTGAGCAGTTGTTGCGAGGGCGCCGGAGCCAAGGGCGCGGTGAGCACCATCGATCTGGAATCTTTGATGGCCGAGCACTCCGCCGCGTGGTACCTGCCCGGAGACAAAGCCCTCCTGGACGGGGAGCCCGACGAGAAGGTCCTGGTGCCTTGGGAGAAAGCGAAGGCGCCCACGGCCGGCAAGGAAGGTAGGGGAGTCCGCTGCCGCCGCCGCGCTCCGCGAGGGCCGGAGTCGCCTGGCCAAGCGTTACTCCAGGACCCTGCTTCCCCCGGGCGCGGTGCAGATCCGAGCGCCACTCTCCCCTCCGCGTAGGCGGCGCTGCTGCTGGGGCGCCTTTGCCTCGGAGCTGTGTCTCCACTGGGAAGCGGAACAGCAGCGTGGGAGCAGCAGGTAGCCTGGAAGACAGGCAGACACACACACACACACACACACACACCCCACACACATACACCACCTTTATGTAGGAAATCAGGCTGGAGCCCCCACCCGAATCCCGGGCCCGAGGAGGGAAAAGTGGCGCGGTCCACAAGCGCTGCCGCGGTGGACATTCAGGACGAAATTCCCTAAGCAGGAGCTGCGCTTTCGTAGAAGCGCTGGTCTGGGGTGTCTGGAGGCCGTGTCCCGCTCCCGGGAGGGGGGCGGGGAGAGACCGTCTTGGGAGGCAGAAGGACTTTTTGCCTCCTTTCACGCAACACAATTACTTTTGCGGAGATTGGGTGGTGGTGGGGCTTTTAAGGTGGGTAGGATATTTTAGAGAGCCTTAAAAACATCGGGGGTCTCTTTTGTTGGTCCAGCAGGGACCCGCGAGTGGGGTCGGTGGGGTTGCAGCCTCTGAGACAGCTGCATCCCGCTGGTCTGATTTGCTTTGGCTCCTCGACTTCCAATTCTGCCGGATGGGTGAGCCCTTCTGGATGCAAGGAGCCTCCCTGACAAGGGGCCCCAGAGGAAAGAGGGGATGCCCAGGAGGGAGCCCACCCCATCGCCAAGGCTTCCTTTGGGCAAGAACATGGGGGGCTCCTTTCCCACCAGCCTTCCTTGCATTTTCTTTCATTGACACCAGATCTGACTGGATCAATAGCTTGTTAGCGCACAAATCACTCCCATCTCGCAAGGCTGGCCCAGCTACGCTTTTCCTTTGTGTAAGCAGGAAAGTTTCCGCTTTGGAATGTGAGGTTGATCCCGATGAAGGAGACCCAGGAGAGAGGCGCCCACTGGCTGGTGGCTTTCCTGCTTGCTTGATTGCGCCTGTTCTTCGCACTGGGATGTGAGTGCAGGAACTTCCCGGACTAGGAGAAAGGAAAGATTGGAGAGGCAGAGTTTCAAGTTGCCTTTCAGCATCCTGGAGCTTTTCAAGGCTGGGAGAAAAGTGATGCAGCTTTAATGCTGGTAGTTTGTCCAAGGTCACCAAAGGGGTGAAGATTGGGAAAGGGAAAAGGAAATCTTTGCCTATTTTTTTGTTTGAATTATTCTGCTCAGCTGTATCTTATGTTATCCTTTTAGGTAACTTTTTGAAATTGAAACTGGCTGTTTCTGTGGGATGCAAGTGGTGGGATCCGATGCAAGGCCGCCCATGCAATCGTCTTTCCTGTGGAGAATTTCTGGGGTGGTTCCCAAGTTGTTCGGGAGATCCCTGGCTCTCTTTCATTTCTTCCACAAGTGACAGAGAACCCAAGGAGAGATCTATTTCGTGTGCTTCTATGCACACTGCGCTGTGTGATAAACAGAGCAAGAGTTACTTCTAGATAAAAGTGCCAAGACCCGCGCTGTTATAGAATAGCAGTTGCAGAATTTCTATGCATAACTTTTGGAGATGGTTTTATTTTGAGGTTGAAAACAAGCCACTGAGGGGGCTCTCGGGTTTCCCTTGAGCTGCATTCCAGCAGCTTGATTCTGAAGTCAGGGCTAGCAGAAAGAGAGAATGGCAGGTGGGCACCCTCCTCCCCCTTTCGCAGGTAGGCAAGAGCGTTCTCTGTCCTTTGAGAGGGGCAGAGAGTCCCCAGGGTGCTGCTCTGTAGCAACCTACTGCAACTGCAACGGCGGCGGCGGCAGCAAATGCCTTTGGTGGCTGTAAGGCAAAAGGTGGAAGGCTGTGTTCTAGCTCCTGTTCTCCTTCCCGGGCTATTCCAGGATGCTGGTTTGGTTGCCTGTCATAGAACACATAAATCTGTCAGTGGAAGAAGTTGCCACATGGGATGGTGTGAACATGAATGTTCATGGAAGAACCGCTTCAACATGAAATGTTAATCTGGCCATACGAGGACAGGGGTTTTTGTCTCTACTGGCTCTTCCCACATTCTGCATCTTTGGTGGTTTGTTTTTTAAGCTGCTAAGGGGTTGTGAGGAGGAAGCCTTAAAGGGTTGGTTCTGAAATACCTCTGGTTGAAATTTAAAGGATGGGGAAAGCATGGAAATTGCTTCCTGGCATCCAAAGTGGGCCGGAAATCTGTTAAAGGTGATGTGTGTTTGTTGCTGTAGCAGCACCCCTTGACCCTCTGGCCCAGGAGACTTTTTGCTGGCCTGCGGGCATCCTGGCCTGAAGACGGGAAATCACTACCTGGGATGCATAAGGCAAAGTACCCAGAACCAAGGATAGGAAAGTTGCCCATCGCTGCTGGGCTTAAGGATAGGACAAAGGCTTTTAAGGCAAATGACTTTACCAGGTGAGCAAAGCAGCAGTGCCCAGGCTGTGTCCTTCACAGGCATTTGCAGGAAAATTTCTTCCAGTTTCAGTCATATTTCTGAGCATCTCTCAGGCTAAAGTTTGTGTATCGGTTGCCATTAAAGGCTGGGGCTGGGTAGACCAAATGCTGCTTAAGCTGTTTGTTATCCCTTTTTATTCATCCCCACAAAAGCAAACCACTTCTAACATTTGTAGGGAATCCCGTGTGGTGTCCTTTGCACATAGAATGGAGACAGGTGGAACTGCTGAGCCACCGTAGCTTTGTATGCTGACCTACAGCCCTTGTGGAATGTAATGCTGGGCTGATTCGTACCCTCCTGTATGGCCGTAAGTCTTTGCAGTTGGTAGTTTACTTTTTATTTTCGTACCTGTGCTTTATATTCTCATGCATTTTTAAAATTAATCCTGTTGGTTGTGATCAATGTTTCAGTTTGGAACTGTGTATTTTAGAATACAAAAATTAGATATTATTTAATATTTCAAAATTTGCTGATAGAATTAAGTATATTTTCCTTTGCTTTATCTTTTGCTGTAATTTCTTATTTTTTTCTGTGCTTTGTATAGTGTTTCTTAGCCAGAAAGGCAGGAACATGATGCATAAATTCCATAAGTTTATTTATTTATTTCATAAATAAACTTCCTAAGCGGTAAAAGAAAATAATTGCACAATGCTAATGGAGGGACTCAAGAGTTGCAGAGGCGGGTTTTATGTAAACAGACAAAACCTCTCCGTAAACCATCCGGGAACACAGTCTTGCTTTCCTTGAATGACTTTGGATAGTTGCGCCTGAAGACTGTCCGTGTTACAGATACAAGTGAGCGACGCAGCCTCATCGCAGAGAAATTTGCAGTTGCACACATGACAAACCCTTTCACAAACAGAGTGTTGTTTTGTCAACTCCACCTGGATGACTGAGAATCTTCATCGACAATTCTTGCTGCAGTTTCCTCCTGTTGTGGGGTTCATTGAGTATCTCTCAGACAGTGGGTAGCCTCCCTCGCCCCTGGGCCCAGGTCTAGGCAGAAGCACAGCGTGGGTCTCTTGGCCTGCGTTTGTTGGGTTGGGAATAGGGAACTATTCTTTGCTACTCTAACCAGAGAGGGAAAAAATGTGTGCCATCTCTATTTGGACGTTGAGGGTGTTCTTCTCTAGGTCTACGCAGCCTGAATTTGGGTTTAAGATAGGAAAACCCGAGTCTCAGAAGGTTCCTTTGAACAGCAAAGCAGAAGGAAACAGGATTGCTTTTCGTCTTTTTAAATTAAGCATTAATTTGGGCATAAGAATTGGAAAGGAATGTCAAAAATCCCCCTGAGGAGCAAAATGCTAGTCAACATCTTATCACCTAGATGATGGTTTGGGGTTAAAAACGAGAGGGCATCCTGGCCTGTCTTGTTAATGGCAGTTCCCCGAGAGGCAGCCTTGGGGAATATCCAACAGAGACATGGCAGAAAGAACGGGCCTTGAGCCGCCTGTCTCTCTCTTAATGGCATCCAGGCTCATTTTTGCTGAAATATACCCGTCGTTCTCCAGCAGATTTATGTACTTCTAAGATTATGTAGTGGAGATTTTTCTGATTTCTTTAAATCTTAAATTAGCGGAATTTGCTAGTTGGAGGGGCTAGCTATTAATTTTGGCCAGCTGAACTTCTTTATCCCTTACAGGGAATAAGTGAGATGATTGTACTGCATAAAAGAAAAAGAGGGGAAACCCGTCTGTTAATCTTTGGCTCCTCTGATAAAAGAGATGTTGCTATTTTCATTGTGTGGAGCTGAGCTTCCTACAAGAGGTGAAGGATATAGATGGTAGAATCGCTAGCCGCTTTTCTATTTAAGTGGAGAAGCATTGCCAGGTTCATTAATGCTCAGCATTTGAAGAGAGAAAAATATACTTCGTTCAAAATGACAAAATGGTTTGTTTGTGAGATGCACTTAATTTTAATTTGGTAAAGAATGTGCATCAAATATCTGAAAGAGGAGTCTCTGTCCAAACACCCAGGATAATTTCTTAGATTTGGTTTTATAATGAAGGATTAGTTATTTTAAGACTTAATGTATAGGTTAATAATAGCATTCAGTATTAGACTGACTATTCAGTGCTAAAATATTAGAATACTACCTACCAAATGCAGATATTTTTCTTACATTTTCAGAAGTGAAAAATTATGTGAATTGAAGAAAATACTATTATTATATCCAGTTGAAATAGTGTTGCTAATATCAAGACAGCTTAATATTTTTATTGGTTACTGAAAACAATGTTATATGCAGGTTATTCATTGGGAGATCCCAGCATGTCTCTTACATGCATAAATATAGAGAGAATTAGTGTGTCTTAAAATAATAATTTTTGACCAAGAATTTCTGTGACCTCATTCCTAAGCATTCTTGCTTGGAATTTGGGGAAATTTGCTTGCAAGGACTTAGGTTCTGCTCATTCAGTTGAGGCTACACTAGGACCAATATTTAGTAATCGCTATGAATTAATAGTTCATTTACTGTTTTGTGGTTGTTTTGTACAAATAATTTTGTTATGGCTTAGATATGTTTAATTTTACATCTCTGGAGTTCTTTTATCTAGAAATCTTTCTAAAGCGTAATAGCCCCATTTGTTTCATTGGGTTGCTTTTAAAAAAATATATTTAGTACAGAAAACAATGATATGCTGGAGCTCCACCAGAAGAAAGGCACAGAAGGACCAAAAATACAAAAGGCACCTTGAGCCCCGGGATGTCCCTCAGCTGAGTTTTTGCACCACCAAGTCTAAACATAGTATCAGAATTTGGATTCATGAAATGTTTCCTTTGTTCTTGGTAGGGCCTGGAAATAACTATTCACCCGTAACAATTTCATGATGGAATCTTTCCCGCCACCCAATAATTTGGTGCAAAGCATACCTACACCTGAACAGGGGGGTTTGGAAGCCTCAGCCCTCAATGCTGGTCTAAACCCTTCTCTTGCACTCCCTTCCCAATCCCTTTTGTGTCCTGCCAAAGGAAAAATGCGCTGACACCAATGCAAAAGCCGAGACTGCTGAAGGGAGAGCGGGTAGGATCTGTTTGCACCTTTGTTTTTCATGGGAATGGACGTGGAATCCTTCAGGCCCCACTGAACATCTCTGGCAAAGCAGATTTAATAGCTGAAGCTAGTTTGACTCGATTTGTGACTTGAAGTTCTGAGAAAAAGTAATTTCAGCCTTCATTTTGGAATTCTGTATTTCATTAGGGAAAATCTTGCTGCCAGTTGATGCGTCTCTTTTTCTTCCATAGTCTGCTCCCTGGTAAGAATATAATGAAAGAGTCTGGCCAGGCGGTGTTGAATGTAGCCATGTCTCAGAATCACAGACAGAGCAGAGGGAAGCCTTCGGGGGAAACCTTGCTTCTCTACTGCTAGACAAGAAGCTGGAGGTTTGCATCAAACCATGGTTCGGAGTGAATGATCTCTAAATCTGACAATTGCAGATTGTAATTTTTGTGACAAGCTTTCTGCTTGTCCTAGTAGACAAATTGTCTTCTCTTTTCTTGACCAGGATGGAATTGGAAATTGTGCTAGTTTTCTCTCTTCTCCAAAAAAAATAATAAAGTGCATTGCCCCCTGATCTGAACCCACATGGGAAGCAAAGAGACCCATCAGCTATTTGTTTTGAACCACAAATGATGGCTTGTTCAAAGCTTTCTGAATAGTTGCAAGGTGGGGTTTGAGCTCCCGATTGGTCTTCTTTGATGAAGAGAGAATCCATTTATTTTGGACCCCGTTCTCTGGCTTCCTTAGCCTAATCCCCCACGACTTTCTGGTGCTGAACACCCGATATGAAGAGCAAGGTGGATCACTGGCAGAGAATTGTCCCATTGTTTGCTCCTTAGTGGTGGCTGCTGTGTGCTTTGAAACAGGGGAGAGATGTGGCTCTTCCCATCCAACCATGTACGCATTTCAAAGTCAGCCTGGGCCTAAGCCAAGCCCAGCACACCCAAAAACGCAGCGCTCCAGAGGGCCCCTCTGAGAACAGCAGGAGCTGAATAGCCGCCCTTCAGGAGAGCTGAAGAGGAGTTCATTCCTGCTGGTCGCTCTCCAGGCTGGCTTCACCCTATTTTCACTTCTTCGGTGGCAACTTGGTGGATGACTCGGATGGCTTTATAAACTCCCTGTACAGCTCGTGGGGTGCCTTTTCAAGGCTCAGAAACGAGACCTTTCAATATTCTGCACAGAGACGCTTCTGGTGGCTACCATTTGGGGCCCCTGTCCACCTGTCTTCCATGCTCGGTCCATAGTAGCCTGAAATTCTGAGGCTCATAACTTCCAGGGGATGTCATGGAAGCTTCTGAGGTGAGGAGGTCAAAGACAAAAGATGGACCCCTGGGACTGCAACTCATGCTCAGGTGTGTTTAGTGCTTGCGTTAGTTTCCTGGAGCTGCAACTCTGAATCCCGTTATTTGGTCTGTTTCAGGAAACATCACGATATATGTGAAGGACCGCAGTATTTCTCGTGAGGCTTTGAAAATACCCTTAAAACAAAACCCCACATAGCAGTTTGGGTTGAAGGTGGTATTTGTTACCCTTTGTTTTGTAAGTCTACTTCATTTGCTCACACAGTGATTTGATGAATAATTTCTGGAAGCAAAGCAAACAAAGTTTTGATTACACATCATCAGAGTTCCACAAGGCTGCCCAATGCAGGGAGACCCAAGTTTGGGCTTCTCCTTCTTCATCCTGTGGTCTCTGTCTTCCTGGGGTTCCTGGAGGAGCAAGGCCAGGGTGGGGGGCAGAATGGGTGGAGGAGGTGCTTGTGAGCTGACACGGGGATGGCAGCTCTTCCACCCACCCAATTCCAGAGTGGATTAGGCCACCTTTCCTGTCTTTGCAGAGTGCAAGTCCCTTCGCCACCGGGACTCGGGAAGGCTACCTTTCTCCCTTCTTCCCTTGCCTGCTCCTGGAGCCACACTCTGCCTTGTTGGTCTGGGGCCGGGGAGGTTTTAGGTTGCTGTTTGGAAAATGCTGTGTTCACGGTTATTCTGGTGTTCTATTGCTGAACAAGGTTTACTTTTGTGTGTGTACGTTTTTATATTTCTCTACGGTTTATTTTCTGGAGAGGTAGATGGTGCATCAGTTAAGATAAGGCATCCTCATTGCTTAAGAAGATCCCCCACCCCCACCAGTCATTTAATTCAGTCCAACAATTTGGGCTGAGGCATTATGATTCCCAAACAGGATCCAATCAGCGGATGGAATGATCGCTTTGAATTGGAGGGGCAGAAGCTGCCTGGGTGAGGGACCAAAGAGTGCCTCCACTCGGCCAGATTTGCCCAGGGATGTGGTTGGGTCTGGTTCTGCCGTCCTTCGGCCTCCCTCAGGGACACTGAAGCCTCCCCCTTCTGGCTCTCCAGCCATCCCAGCCAAGGGCTGTTGCGCTTTCACCCCCCAAAGACATTTTGGAGGTGTCTTTGGGGTATCAGAAATAATTGCTGCAACACCCACAGCCCCAAAGGGTTGCGGAGGAACATTATTTGTTTATTCAAAGTAGCCTCATGCTTGCATATGCTGGCAGCGCCAAAAGAAAGAGTTGTTCATTATGAGTTTGAATCTTACATCAAAGAGATATTTGTAAGCTACCCAGAATGACAAAATGGGAGGGGGGCATTACCTTTTAAAATAAATATGTATACAAATCTACCAAAGTAAAGTGAAAGCAGCGGAAGCACAGAAGGCCAGAAGAAATAGCAGTGCAAAACACGGCAGATGAGGGTCAACGCAGACAAGTGTGAAGCGAGGCAGAGCTGGCACTGAGGGCAGTTGGCAAAAGGGCAGCTCTGGAAACCTTGCCTTGCGTGCTGCCCCAGATGCCTGGGGTGAGTCCAGAGGGGAGGGGGCATTTGCACAAGCGACCCTCTTCCTAGAGCAGCCTCAGATTGCAGGGCCACAAGAGGGAGGGGAGGAAGGCAGGAGGCCAGGCTGGAGCATTGCGCTGGGAAGACCCCCTTGCTGGAGGCTTAGCAGCCATGGTGCCGCTTGAAGCACAAGAAAGTCTCAGTCAAAATCTCCCATTGCAGGGCATGAAGTTTCATACCGCTTGATGAATGCATTTGGCAATTGTATTACTTGGCGCCTCTCCTGAGTAGGTTTGGGAAGGATGGGGGCCTGCGTTCAGTTCAACTGGGACTGGAGCTCCTCTGCTTTCTCCACTGCCCCCCTCCGCCCAGGATCTTCCTTGCCTTGGATGGTTCTTCCTGTGGGGGAGGGGGCATTTTGGACCATTTGCCTGTGATATAAGTGCCGCTGGTGGCCATTTCAGAGGCAGGCAATGCCACGCGCATGCCTGGTCTTAGATCAGGAGTGTAAAGAAACGGGCACTTGGAAAAGGGGTCCCTCACCGAGCTAATAACGCCCTTTGGAATGTGTGAATTCACACTTCCTAAATAGGCAATCTATGTGTTTCTTCTGCACAGTAAAACACTTCAACTAAAGTTGTTACAGAATCCTTTCTCTTTTCATATTTTTCCTCTAGGCTGAGTGAGATATGCTGAAGATTTTATAAAAACAAACAGTTACTTCATTTGACAGAGGGAATCTGTTTAATATCACCTTTTTAAAATCCACATTTTGACATCCCCATTAAACACATATAAATGGCTGAAGTTATTTAGGATGTTAAATTGACTGGGCATTTTGTTTTGTCCATATATATGTTAGACATATTGCAATGTATGAGGCTTCCCCAGAGAGGGTGGAAGGGTCTACTGGGCTGAGCTGTGTCCAGCGTAACTCCAGGGTGAGATGCTGGAGGCTGCAGCCGTTGAGAGGGCTGGACAGGCTCCTTCTCCCGATTGTGCATTGCTTCCTCCTTCCCTTCATCCCTGAAAATCTTGCAAACTTGTAGACTCCGTTTTTACTGGCTAAGAGAGGTTAGGTAGACCTGGTTATCCTACTCAACGCTCCTTAACTTAGTAGATGCTAAGTTGTTACCTGGGTATACATACATCTGTTTTGAATTGTGGGTGGTTGTACTTAGTTTGTAGTGGTTTTTAATTATTTGTTTATTGGATTGGCTAATTTTATTTTATAAATTAAATTTATAATTTCTTTTTTCCCCTGAAGAGTCTTGGTAAAGATGCATCCTCATCATCTTAAAATTGGGAATTTGGGATTGACGTAGTCAGGAGTTGGCAGCTGATCAGAGGATTAAGCTTCGGGTGATGGGCAGCAAGGCCTGAACAGGCACTTTTCCTGGGACTGGTGTGGTTTCCAAGTGGTGCCGAGTCATCGGCTAACCTAGAGGGAGAAGAAAGCTAGCAAAGGGCACAGCTCCCATCGAGGGGGGCAGTGACACTAACTGACGGGGCTTTGCGTCCCAAGCCAGCCTCGAGGAGCCCACAGCAGCTTCCACGTGGTCTACTATTTATAGCTCACTGTTATTAATTCACAGCTTATATTTTATTCTGTGCTCAACATTTAAAACACTATTGAAATGCTGTTTTCCGATGGGTAGGCCGGAGGCCTCTAGGGCTGAACCTTGGACAGGCAAAAGAGGGCAGCGCCCCGGTAACGGGAGAAGCTCCTCTCCTGGCAAGGAGCTTGGAGGACCCTCCCTGGCAGCTCTTTCCATAAAAAGACCCTGCCTGGCAGAGTCCTCTGCAGCTGTAACTGCTTTGTGCAGAGGCTCAACGGGGCCAGGAAGAAGAGGCTGCCCAGACAGAAATGGAGAAGCTGGGTTGTCACAATCCTTGGGGGGAGCAAAGTTGTCCAATTCAGGCAAGGAAAGGCTCTAACTGGAAACAGTCTCTTTTGGTCCCTGACGCCTTGGCAACTGGGCTGTTTTTGGAACTGGCAATGCTGGTTTTGAAATCAGCTGGTCAAATGCCCCAAATAATGACCTGCCCCTCAACTGCTGGTGACATTTCTGTAAATCAGACACACACACACACACACACACAGAGAGAGAGAGAGAGAGAGAGAGAGAGAGAGAGAGAGAGAGAGA
>WNWU01014346.1:0-11862 GCA_012654045.1 Ptyas mucosa | reverse complement strand
CTGTTTGCTGTTTGCTGCAAGGAGGCAAATTGCTGGGAGGCAGAGGCTGAAGGGTGGGGACCAGCGGGTGGGCAGGGTTTCGGCAACATTCGCTGTATAAGATGCACACACATTTACACCCACTTTCTTTGGGGGGGAAAGTATGTCTTATACACCAAAAAATATGGTATATCCCACTGTTAATGCAGCCTATTAATGTATTGCTGCAGCACACTGCTGGCTCATATTGAACTGTTGTCTACTAGGATTCTTAGATCCCTCTCATACTTGCTGTTATTGAGTCAGGTTCCACCTATTCTATACTGTACATTTGGTTTTTCTTGTCTAAATGTAAAACCTAATTTTCCTCTACATTGAATTTCATTTTGTTAGATAGGGCCCAGTGTTCAAGTCTGTCGAGCTCCTTTTAGATCTTCAGCCTATCTTCTGGAATGTGGGCTATTTTTGCCAGCTTGATGTTGTCTACAAATTTGATGAGTTCCCCCTATATTCCCTCATCTAAATTGTTTATGAAGATATTGAAAAGTACTGTGCCTAAGACAGAACCTTGGGGTACCCCACTGCTAACTTTCTTCCAGGTAGATGTAGTTCCATTAAGGACTACAAGTTGAATGCAGTTGTCAGCCAGGTGATGTTGTAATCCAATATTTTTCTAATTTACTAAGAAGTAAGTTGTGGTTTACTTTGAGAAAGGCCTTGCTGAAATCTAAGGATACTATGTACCTACTGCTAACTTCTTTCCAGGTAGATGTAATTCCATCAAGAACTACAAGTTGAATGCAGTTGTCAGCCAAGTGATGTTGTAATCCAATATTTTTCTAATTTACTAAGAAGTGGGTTGTGGTTTACTTTGAGGAAGGCCTTGCTGAAATTTAAGTATACTATGTCCATAGTATTTTGCTCCACTAATTTAGTCACTTTGTCAAAGAATTAAGTAAGATTTGTTTGGCATGATCTGTTTTTGACAGACCCATGTTGGCTACTGCTTATAACTTTGCTTGCTTTTAGGTGTTTGCAGATCTGTTGCTTGATTATTTTTTCTATGATCTTGACGTCAGGCTGATTGGGTCCATTTTCCTTCCCTTTTTTGAAGATGGAAACCACATCAGCTTTTTCCCATTCCTCTGGTAGTTCCCCAGTGCTCCAGGTTCTTTGAAAGATATGGTTCAATGGTTCCAAGATCATGTCTGCCAGCTCCACCAGAACTCTGGGATGAAATCCATCTGGTCCTGG
The DNA here is from genome assembly GCA_012654045.1 of Ptyas mucosa. Lineage (NCBI taxonomy): Eukaryota > Metazoa > Chordata > Lepidosauria > Squamata > Colubridae > Ptyas > Ptyas mucosa. The sequence goes on along the minus strand of WNWU01014346.1, from coordinate 10,629 downwards.
TGATATGAACTTGTCTAGGGTGAATAGGTATTCTCTTAGCCTTTTTTTGCTTATTTTAATTTGTATTCCTAGTCTGTCTTTTACAGTTCTGCTTTTGGTAGATTGGGCTATTTTTTCTTTTGCGTTAAGACAGATGCAAAGAATGAATTAAGCAGTTTCCTTGCCATCTTCTCCCATTAGTGGACTGATTGTTTCCTTGACTTTTTTCTTGTTTTTTCGATGTTGAAAGAAACTTTTAAAAATTATTTTTGACATTTGTTGCAAGTCTTACTTTATTCTGAGCTTTTTGTCTTTGGACATTCAGGCTATATGCTGGTGTTCTATTTTAGTTATGTTTCCCTCTTTCTATTTTTTATACTTTTTCTTTTTGTGTTTCAGTTTATCAGAGAGTTCTTTATGTAACCATGCTGGATTCTTCTTGGATTACTTTTTTTTCCAGTGGTATTGTGCTGGACTGGGCTTTTATAATCACAGTTTTCAGAGTTTCCCAAGCTTCTTGAATTGTTTTCCCCTTTAAGATTTTCATCCATGGAATCCTTCCCAAACTCTCTCTAAGTTTGTTAAAGTCAGCTCTTTTAAACTGTAAGACACTAACTCTAAGATGTTCTATTTCTTGTATCTGCATTATATTGAATTTTAATATGACATGGTCACTCTCTCCCAAAGTTCCTGCAACTTCAACCCCTGCTATCATTTTATCTCTCTTAGTAAGAATTAAGTCCAGTATAGCTGACCCTCTAGCTCCCTTACCTTTTGGATCACAAAGTTAATCAGCTAATCTCATAAGGAACCTGTTCAATCTCCCACTTAATGCAGAGTTTGTTTCCCAGTTGATGTCAGGGTAGTTAAAGTCCTCCATTACTACTGTGATACGTTTCCTACATACATTAGTGAACTGACTAACAAAAAGTTCATCTATTTTTTCTGCTTGGTTGGGCAGTCTGAATGGGCATTGAATGACATTGCGATGTCATTCTTTTTTCCTTTTATTCTTCCAAGGATATTTTCAAGGAGGCTTTCATCCTTGGTTTTATGCCTTTCTGTAGAGGTGTCAAGATTTCTTTTTTACATATAATGCAACTCCACCTCTCTTTTGTTAGGTCTGTTTCTTTTGCAGTTTGTATCCTTCCATCAGTACATTCCAGTCATGAGTTTCCTCCCACCAAGTTTGGTAATGGCAACTATATCATACCTGCTCTCATACACTAGTACTTCAAGTTCACCCTGTTTGTTCCCCCAATTTTGAGTGTTAGTGTATATGCATGAATCCTTTATGGCTGACCCAGGATATGCTTCCTACATCCCCTACTTTATATCTGAGTTTTTCTTCCTTCCATCACTCCCGACCTCCATGTCTGATTGGTTATTTTAGGGTTTATGCTTGGGATTAGATGCTAAAGAGTAGTCAACCCCCACCCCCCTCAGTTTTAGTTTAAAGCTCTGTGGTTAAGTTGAGCCAATCATTTTCCGAGTACATTTTCTCCTGTTTTTCTGAGGTGCAGCCCATCCCTTGCCAGAAACCGCTCAGCTAGACCACCGGTCTGCATTCTGGAAATCTTGAGTAGGTTCAGGAATTCCAGGAAACTCAGAAAAGAATTATTTTTCTCTCTTTCCTTGTTTAGGCTAAAAGTGCCAAGTGTCAAAATGAAACAGCTGTTTCATCAAGTGAGCACAATAAAGCAGTGATATGTAACATGTAAATAAGGTAGGGAGCAAATCAGATAAGAAACTGTTAAAAGCTCCCTGTGTGTGTTGTAGTTTATTAAGATAAGACTATGGTAGGTATAGTAGGAATAAGCTCAAATTATTTACAGTACTTAAAAGCATTGTAACAATTTAATTTATAGAAGTAAAACTGTGTGTCTCTCTGTATGTGTAAGTTCTTGTTCAATTTCTATCCTCCAGCAAAGGCTTATATACTACTCAATTCATTACTGTGGCCTCCAAGCCCTATAAATAAATAAACTTAATAAATGAATTGTGGTCCCCCACAATTGGGAAATGTGCATATTTCATTTCCTCTCCTTATACAGTATACTGTCAAAGGCAAACCTATATGATACCAGGGTTTTCCCCCCGCAATGTCCAACAATCCCAAAGGTGCTTTTTCAAAAGGCAACTGGACTTTGTTTTCCCTTGAAGATATCTTGAAGGAAAAACAAAGTCCAGTTGCCTTTTGAAAAAGCACCTTTGGGACAACCATGATCTGAATAACTGAGAATCTCCATAGACAATGTCCAGCCAATGAAAAAGAGAAGGACAAACCAATTTACAGTAAGGTTACAGAAGAATTGTTTAGGTAAATTGTAACTATAGTATTTCAGTTTCTTGTTATGCAAGTGTAAGTCATCTTTCTAATCTGTTAATTTGAGTGTTTGTCACTTCCCACCTAGTTCCCATTACAGTTATGTAAATATAATGTTGCAATAAATAGAGTGGGATTGCTATGCTTAGAGTAGATCTATGTTTATATATATCTCTCTCTCTGTTACCTGTACACAAGTCCTGAATTGGCGAAATGCAGTATAAATCTTTTTTTTCTGGGAAGTCTTGTTTGAAGGGTATCTCAGCATGTGTGACTATGAATAATATATCAGAAACCATTTATCAGTGATTTAATTTAGGAACTTAATATTACTTCAGTTATATTACCCTTATACTGAAAGTTACTGTCAACAAATGGAATAGCTCTGGCATAGCTGAGTATTTTCCCCTGCTGTTAGTTCCCCAAATTTATCCATTCTCAGTGAATGACCTCTCAGATCTGTGAAATATTGTTAGGGTCTAGAATGATTCTAGTCATCTCCAGACAGACTTGAGATGGTTGTAGCATCTACAGGTAGTCCTCATTTACTGGCCATTCACTATTACAACTGTGGTGAAGAAGTAGCTTTGTGACCAATACTTGCATTTACGACCTTTTCAGATCTTTAAAGCAAAGGAAAGCTTAAGTAAGATTGTAAGCCCAGTTGTGAAATCACTTAGCAACTGCTTCACTTAATAACTGAGTTGCCACTTCCAATTGTGATTGCTAAATGGGTCCTACCTGTAGAAAGTTTTCTGCAATCTATTCTGTCTCTGTGTAGCTATTTCTGGATGAAATGTTGTGACCAGTTAGACATCTCTGAGAACGACTCTGTAGTGAAGACAGCACAGTGCTAAAATTGCCAGCCAGGAGATGGTTCTGGCTGACATTTTTTCCAGAGGAAGGAAAAATCAAGTGATCAGCCACTTGTGGTCTGGAAGAGTTGCTCTTTGTGAGAAGACTGCAGGAATTTAATTTGATGTGGTTGATTGTGTGTCAAGTGGCATGGAGCCTAAGAGATTTATAACATGCCCTAAATGGCTATGCAGCCTTCATGGATTTTGTTTGTTTGTTTAGGTTTCTGGAACATATAAATCTTGGAAATAATTTTATTAAAAGGGTCCAGTCTGTGCCTGAAAATATCTTTATGAATCTCAGCTCAAGAAGCATATCACAGAAGAGAACTGGCAGATAAAGATGAATGGTTGATTTACTGATTTATTAGAAAACTATCAACTATTTAATGAAAAGAAGGACCAGGGGTGACATGACAGCAGTGTTCTAATATCTCAGAGGCTGCCACAAAGAAAAGGGAGTCAAGCTATTCGCCAAAGCACCTGGGGGCAGGACAAGAAGCAATGGGTGGAAACTAATCAAGGAGAGAAGCAACCTAGAACTAAGGAGGAATTTCCTGACGGTTAGAACAATTAATCAGTGGAACAACTTGCCTCCAAAAGTTGTGAATGCTCCAACACTGGAAGTTTTTAAGAAGATATTGGATAACCATTTGTCTGAAGTGGTGTAGGGTTTCCTGCCTAGGCAGGGGGTTGGACTAGAAGACCTCCAAGATCCCTTCCAACTTCGTTATTCTGTTATCACAAGAAATTTAAAATCAAATCATGAGAACAGTTAAGAATTAAAAGATATCATCAATGGTTTTCCCATTTATGGTTATCTGAAAGATTTAAAATGGATAAAAAGACTTATGCTATGGAGCAAACTAAGTGAGAATTTGAAATATGTATTTATGATGAACATGCCTTTGAAATGATCCTGATCAGGGGTGGGTTCTAATTTTTTTTACTACCGGTTCTGTGGGCGTGGCTTGTTTGGTGGGCGTGGCTTGGTGGTCATGTGTCTGGTGGGCATGGCCAACTTGATGTCACTGACGTCAAAGGTTAGGGTTTGAGTGCCTGGCCTCTCCTCGCCTCAAAGGTCTCAACAAGATACAATTTTCCAATTGTACAATTTTTACTACTACTGAACATATGTGTACATATATATTACATAGTATAGTGTGTATAGGCCCGTGATGGCGAACCTATGGCACGGGTGCCACAGGTGGCACGCGGAGCCATATTGGTGGGCACACGAGTGTTGCCCTAGCTCAGCTCCAGCGCGTATGCCCGCACTGGCCAACTGATTTTCACACCTTCCGGTCCCACCAGAAGTCAGGAAACTGGCTGTTTCTGCCTCCGGAAGGCCTCCAGGAAGATGAGGAAGGCTGTTTTTGCCCTCCCCAGGCTCCTAGAAAGCCTCTGGAGCCTGGGGAGGGGGGAAAACGGGTCTACCGGGCCCACCAGGCCATCACGTGCCAAAAGCAGGGGGAAGTGTGGGAGGGTTACATGCGCATGCGCAGGAGGGTGGGGCGCATTGAATTATGGATGTGGGCACCCGTACCTGCGACCTCCCACGCTCCCCCCGCTTTTGGCACATGATGGCAAAAAGGTTAGCTATCACTGGTATAGGCACACAAAAAGATACATTATCTACTATATATACTGTATGTGTATGTACACACACACACACACCTCTTCTAAAACTATACACATTCAACCTCACTTACTACATTTGGAAAAACACACCCAGAGTCTACTTTCTGTCACACATTTAACTATAACTTCTGTACATTAGAACATTACACACGCCTTCAGATTTACTTTCCTAGTCTGCACATGACTGTTAGAGCCAGGAGAGATCATGGATTGAGTAAAATGTGGTGAAACTCACTTAACAACGCTCTTGCTTAGCAGCCAAAATTTTGGACTCAATTCTGGTCATAAGTCAAGGACTATCTCTGCCTTCCTCTGCATGGCAGCCTTGTTCTAATAAACTCCTTCTCCTTTCTGGCAATTTTTCTCTCTGTTAGAGGCACCAAAATAATCCAGGTGATGTAAGGTTTCCTATTGGAGCAGGGGGTTGGACTAGATGGCCTCTAAGGTCCCTTCCAGCCCTAGATTGCTGTCCTGTTTCAATGTGTCTTCTGAAGCCACTTTTGTGCCAGGGTTTGTGGTCCTTCCTTCCTCTTCTCTCTCTCTCTCCCCCCCCCTTCCTTCCTCTTTCTTTCTTCTTTCTTTCTCTCTTTTTCTCTCTCTCTTTTCTCTCTCTCCTTTCCTCTTTCTTTGTCTTTCTCTCTTTTTCTCTCTCTCTCTCCCTTCCTTTCTCCCTTCCTTTCACTTTCTTTCTTCCTTCCTTCCTTCCTTCCTTTCTTTCTTTCTCTTTCTCTCTCTTTGTCTCTTTGTCTTTCTCTTTTCTTCCTCTCTCCCTCTTTCCTTCTTTCTTTGTCTCTTTTTCTATTTCTCTCTCACTCTCTCCCTCCCTCCCCTTCCTCCTGAAATGCAAGCAAAACCCACCACTTTGCTCCTAAAGTGGTCTAGGGCAAGGGTCACCAACCTTGGCAACTTTTAGTCTTGTGGACTTCAACTTCCAGAGTTCCTCAGCCAGCAAAGCTGGCTCTCTCTCAGCTTCTTGGCCTGAGCAACAAAGCGCCCCGCCCCGGACCTTTGGTTTCCGCAGCCTGTCAGGTGAAAGGACAGGCAGGAAGGCGCTGGGGGGGGGGGGCGCTGTCCAACCAGGTCAAGTGCAGGACCAGGTATTAAAGGAGGAACCATCTGCGCTTGGAAGGGGGGGGCAAATCCCACCCCACCCCACCCCGCTTCCCTGTTACCTTTCTTTAACGCATCCCGCTTCCCTCCCCAAACCTTGAGAGGTGGCGTCCTCTGCGCCACAAGGTGGCTGTGCTGCAGGAGGGGGAAAAAAAAGCCTTGGCCTCTGAAGCCTCTCGAAGGTGTGTGTGTGTTTGGTGGTGCTGAAGTGAGCCTCGGGATCGGCCCCTTACCTTCCACTGCCACTGCCACCTCTGCCTCTTCCTTCTCTCTGCCAACAGAAGTCGGAGAGGATAAGGCAGTTGCTTTGCTGAGCGTTTCTCTGCATTTCCATCCCAAGTCAGCCCCCCTCACTGGAAATGCAGAGAAACGCTCAGCAAAGCAACTGCCTTTTCCTCTCCGACTTCTGTTGGCAGAATGTGGTGGCAGGCCATTCTCACCGGGTAAACAGACAGGCTGCTCCTGGAGCAGCCAGGAGAAGAAGCTGCCAGCGGGCGCAGTAAGAGGTGCACTGGTCAGGAAGCGGTCATGCTCTGTGGCCAGAGAGGGTTCCACAAACCTTTGCTGGAGTGAACGTGCAACCCTCTCCTGCCAGGGAGCATGACCGCTTCCTGGCTCATGCATTTCTTACCGCTTTCCGCGACCACTTCCGCGCTGGTGGATCTCCATGAGTGAGGAGCTGCACTCTCCTCCAGTCCTCCTGGGGTAACTCGCCTCCCTGCTGGTGACTTCTCCTTCTCCTGCCTGTTCCAGGAGCAGCCTGTCTGTTACCTGGCGAGAATGGCCTGCCACAACAGCCCGTCCCACCCTCTCTGCCTCGGCAGTTGCTCCTGGTGCTGCCGGAGAAGCGGCAGCACGAGAACCTCTCTTACTGAGGGCAATAGGGTGGCGGCAGCAGGAGCAGCAGGCCAGGGCTTTCCTCCCTCCCTCCCTCCCTCCCTCCCTCCCTCCAGAAGCCTGGAGCTATGCCAGAAGTCTGCTCAGGCGGGGAGACAAGGAAGCCCCGGCAGCCCATCCTTGCCACCACTGCCCCCTCGCCCTTGGCGGCAGCGGTTCTCACACAGGAGCAGCTGGCAGGGGAGAGGGGATGGTGGCAGGCTGCAGCAGCAGACAGTTCAAGCTGGCTAAGAGGCAACGTTCCTCCTCCTGCCAGCCTCAAGCTCAACTCCAGGCAGTGTCCCCCCAGCCATACCTGGCTTCTCCCTGCGGCAGCCCACGTGGATCCCAGGCAGCGCAACTTCGGGGCCTTTCCTCATGGTGGCGGTAGCGAGGCAGAAAGGCATCCGGGTGCACGGGAGCGACTGGTGGCAGCGCTCCTGGCTGGCAAAGGGCGGAGTCCCGGGGCTGCATGCGGGCAATGACGGGCAGGGTAAGCGAGCGGCAACCGGGCCAGGAACCGGTTCAGGGGCGTGGCCAGCCAATCTTATTACCGGTTCTCCGAACTACTAAGATTTTTTATTACTGGTTTTTGCGAACCGGTGCGAACCGGGAGCAACCCACCACTGATCCTGATCTGTATCTTTTCTTACTTCCTTGACGTTTTGTCATTCCTTCAGGAAAATCATTACTCTGAGAACGAAACTAAAAATATTGTCAAATAGATAATTGTATGTTTTGCTTTTCTTTATTAAATATACAATAAAAAATGCAAAAATTAATGTCAGTACAGTTGTGAATAATTGATATATCCTAAAGTAATTGAAGAAAATCCAAACTATCCCTACCTTCATAATCATTTCTTTAGTTTCTGGGTCAAGAGAGACAATCTGCATGACTTTTGTTTTTACTTCAGCTTTCAAAATTTAAATAAAATTGGTAAACATTTTAATTAATGAACATAAGATTCAAGTTAGCTCCAAATTATATCATTTGGAAACGAACTTGATTTCCCTGGAGCCATATTGAATGTAGTGTCCACATTAAGATATACTGTAGTTTTAGCTGTGCTGGCATTATCACCTTTAGAAAGGGATTCAAAAAGGAAATAAAAAATAGTTATTTAACATTTCCTGCATCTACTATTTACCTTTTCTCAAATCTCTGTAAGTCCTTAGGATCTACTGCAAGGTTCAGGATTTACTAATTGGCTTAAATGCAGCTGTTACCACATCTGTATTCTTAAACATATCTGAGAGATCCTTGCTGTTCTCTGAGTTTGGCTGTTCACTTGCAGAGATCTCATTATCCAAACTAGATAACATCATCAGTGCTGCTTTCAACCCTGAGCTACAGGTATTGTCCTCTATCATTAAACATATTTCCTAGAGATTGTGGTGAGACTTACTTTCTGGTAATAATGCACAGAGCTCAGGAGTACATAGATGATCTGCAAAATTGGGTGTAGGCTCAGCAGTTGCAACTCCTGGCTGACCTTCTCTTGTGTCAGAAAATAAAGCGGTGTTAGGCTTGATTAGTGTTTGGTGGGGGATTATCAAGGAATATCAAAGCTAAAGGCTACATAGAGAAATGGGGAAAAATATTGGAAGAAAGCAATACAAGCTACCTCTGTATTTTGCCAAGAAAACTACTTGAAATCATGAAATCAACAGAATTTGAGTTTATTTCAAAAGAGACTTTATGTTTACCTTTAGCATAGGAATCAAATATGTTACTAAACATCCATCATCAAGTGGGTTGAATGATAAAAAATAAATAAATGGAATAAATAGTGTTTTAATAGTCTCAGCCTGTTGGGGGTGGGAAAGAGAAAAGATCAGAATAGAGGTACAGGTACTTCAACATACTATAATATAAAAACCTAACTGAAGGTTTTATGGACTATAAGCTCCTTGGTCTGGGAATGTGACACATAGCATGCTCTGGAGGATGTTGCACTCCCACGGAAGAAGAAGGCATGTATTTTAGGGATATTCTTTGATTTATTCTTGTCAGTGGAGATTTCGTAACTTTGGTCACTCGAAATGGTTTTGAATAGCTTCACTAAAATATTTAATAGACAGAAAATTTGACTGAATAGTCCATCCTCTGGTAACTTCTATTTTATATTACCGCATTTAGGTCTGGAATGATTTTTTTTTTGGTATTAGCTGTAGTTTCTAAACCACATAAAGGCAGCCCAACATATAAGCCAATGCAATACTATACTTTAAATAAGAAGTTGCTATACTTTAGATTTTATACTAAAACTATCTATATCCAAGTATTGCCACACTTTAGTTATTAAAGGATATTTCACATGGTCATTCATTTATTTAGTGTCAGAGATGAATCTGGAAGCCATCCCTCAGACCCCAATTTAGTCTTCAGGCACTGCATCTCCTTCCAGAACAGGTCAAACAACTGTTCCCTTAAGCATATAACCATGCATCAGTGGTGCTACCGGTTCGGACTGGTTCATGCGAACCGTTGGTGGAAATTTGGCCAAGGTCATAGAACTGGTAACGGTGGCCAGCTGGCCATGCCCCCGAACCGGTTCCCCCAGTCGCCGGTTGCTTGCCCCGGCCGCCATGTTCATCGCCACCATGTTTTTCACACACGCGCATCCCATTGCCTTGCAAATCCAATAGGATGCACATGTGCGAAGAACATGGCGGCAACAGCAGCAGCTTTTTCTGCTGGTATGTTTTGGCGTCCTGCAGAGAAAATGGCTGGCAAAGAAGCCTTTTCAGAGGCTTTTTTGCCAGCCGCTTTCCATCAGCTGAAAACTCAGTCAGCTTGCCTTCCGGACTGTGGACCAGCCGCGGAAGGTACGCAGCCTAAACAAGGAGGTGGTGGTGGGGGAGGAAGGCGGGCAAGTGGGCCTGGCCACGGGGACCGCCGGGAAGGCCACATGGAAGCAGGCAAGCATGCCAGGGCTGCCCAACTGTGGGGAAGAGAGCTAGCAGCCTACTCCCCCGTGGCCCAGCCATGCTTGCCTGCCTTCCAGGCAGCCTTCCCGGTGGTCCACCACACCTTTGCTTTCTGAGGTTGGGTCAAACATCAAACCCGTGATGGGAGATGCACCGCTTCAGGCCTGGCCTGGTCAGCTGGTGGGTGGGTGGCCCTTTGGGGAAATGGAGCTGCTTTGTTAGGGCTGGGAGGGAAAACTGCCCAGGATTTCCGGAATGCCCCTCTGCCACTGCTGATGCCTGCCGTGGCAAAAGCTGCGCAGGAAAACTGCCTGGGAGCTCTGAGACGCCCCTCCACTGCCCCCGCACCACTGATGCTTGCCGTGGCAAAAGCCACGCAGGAAAAGTTTCGGGGCACTGAAGCTCCCGTTTTGACCCCTGCCCTGCCTCTGCCTGCCACAGCTGAAGCTCCTGTTTTGGGTGCCACTACTGCTGCTGCTGCCGCCGCCGCAGCCAGTCATTTTCTCTTGGGCCTCCCAGTCTCACTCTCCTAGACTTTGAAAGAGGGAGGGAGGGAGGGAGGGAGAGAGAGAGAGAGAAAGAGAGAGAGAGAGAGAGAGACAAAGAAAAAGAGAAAAAGAGAAAAAGAGAAAAAGAGAAAAAGAGAAAAAAGAAAGAAGAAGGGAGAGACAAGAAAGAAAAAGAAAGAGACAAAGAAAGAAAGAGGAAGGGAGAGAGAGAAAAAAGAAAAAAAGAAAGAAAGAAAGGAGAGGAAGGGAGAGAGAGCGAAAAGAAAAAAAGATAAAGAAAGAGGAAGGAAGAGACAAAGAGAGAAAGAAGGAAGGAAGAGGAAGGGAAGGAGAGAGAGAGAGAGAGAGAGAGAGAGAAAGAAAGAAAGAAAGAAAGAAAGAAAGAAAGAAAGAAAGAAAGA
>WNWU01014343.1:0-28405 GCA_012654045.1 Ptyas mucosa | reverse complement strand
AGGATATTGCAAAATCTCCATTCCCACCCCACTCCAGGGGAAGGATACTGCAAAATCTCCATTCCCACCCTACTCTGGGGCCAGCCAGAGGTGGTATTTGCCGGTTCTCCAAACTACCCAAAATTTCCGCTGCTGGTTCTCCGAACTGCTCAAAATTTCCACTACCGGTTCTCCAGAACCTGACAGAACCTGCTGGATTTCACCTCTGATTTCACACCATTATTTACTTACAGCATTTGGGCTCAAGTTCAAATATAATCACTGTACACTACAGATTTAAATCCTGAAAAATGCTACAAAGGGCTTTTTAGGCTAATGGATATGTTTGGAATTTTGAGAGTTTGTTATGGTTATGTGTACAAAGTGGCTGCTCTGTGACCAAAACACTCATAATCTGGAAGCACACTAGCAAGGTTGCTCTCTCTCATCCCCCAGCAGTGCTGCCCCCCCCCCTCCACACTTCTTTTCTTTTCTGGACAAGCACACTTTTATCTACTTTGCTACTTTCTCAGGATGCCTTTTGAAATTTATTTTGAGCAAAGCATTATTCTACTAAATAAAATTGAGTCCAAAATATGTATGATTGCTTAAATCTGTCTAATCAAGTAGGATTACTTCAATCTGATTCATGTACAGTTTTTCTGTCTCACAATATCGGGGGGGGGGGGGAATCTAAATTCAAATATTAAAATCACCTTATGGGAACAATTTTACATTTTCTAGTGATGGATAGCTAAAATATCCTAATAACCAAAATGCAAAGAATCTACAAACTGCAGTGTAGAAAGTTAGCATCAACCCCTCTCCTAGGAAAATGAAATATTTTAGGAAATATTAAAAAGGCAGAATATTATATTTTCCCTAAAGGAGAAACATGTTTCTAAAAACAAACTCAGAGTCTCAGCTTCCTGCCCCCCCCCCCCCGCAGATATTTTGGTACCAACCTATCTACAAGACAAAGGCTGGGCCAGCTTATCTACAAAACAAAAGACATGGCTCCCAGGACATGATAGGATTAGCCCTCACTCAAGATCCAAACAAGGACAAAGCCATTAAACCATAATAGGAATTGCTCAAAGCCCCTTCATTACATCATCACCCAGCAAAATTCAACCAGGCCTGGGACTCAAGACAACCTACAAAGTTACCCCTGCATGGCCCTGTGGGAGTTTGACAACCAATCAGAGTACATTTCTTACACAGGAACAGGAAGCTCCAAAGCGGGGCCCAAGAGAGGGTATAAATCTCTCTCCCTCTCTCACCCATGTGCTCATTTTGCCCAGGACCTCAAGCCATGTGGCCCTGTCCACCATTAAACCATCTTTCCAAATAGCCTCCATGTTTCCAATGTCTTTCTCCCCACTTGGAACTGAACCCAGATAGACATTTCTTCCAACAGTAGTAATAAAAGTTAAGGAGCAAAATGAACAAATGGAACAAAAATTAAATACAAAGTAGGCTGCACTAGCGACAACAGTTAGAACAACCAAACTTAGAATTAGCAATGAAGGTATCAAAGCGGTTGGAAAGCTTCTGCTTTTTAGAATCAACCATTAACATTAGAGGAAGAAGCAGTCAAATAGGGTGCAGATTAGCATTTGTTAAAGAAGACATGAAGGCCTTAGAAAAAATAGTCAGAACCTACAAAGATCAGAACTGTGCAAGCTATATCATTCCTGTGATACTCTATGGAAGCAAAGTTGGGCTTTGAAGGCGCAAGATAGGAAGAGTCTTGAACTCTGGTTTGGGGAAGACCCCTGAGAATATGATGGACAGTTAAGAAAACAAATGACCAACCTTAAATCATTCTACTTTCTACATTCTAGGGTTAAAAGAATTGTAACCAGGTTTGATAGAATCAGTATTTCTAAACCTGTCTTCCTTCAAAGGGCACTTTTATGAAGACTCATCCTAGAATATTCTCTGGTTAAAAATGCATTTCCAAACTACAGTAGCAGAAGTCAAAATCCAAAGATTAGCTCTGTGGCAGAATGCTAACATATTTAAGATCAAGACTAAGCAAGATTGACTTGGTGCCATGTCTCTGTTGTTTTTAATGTTCGTTAACTTTAGATTGGGAGCCACCCAGAATTGATCAGAAGATTATATAGCAGCTATATAATATTTTAAATAAATAAATCAGTAAGGATTAGGTCTCATTAGTACTAGGATGAGATTCTTTCAGGGTACAGTGAGTCTGTACACTAAAGAAACATATATATTCATGAAACTGAGGAGCCAAATAAATTGGTATGTTTAAAAATGTGACCCAACTCCCCTCACCCCCCCCAATCCCAATCTCACCTAATTTTTTCCTCAGAGGATATCCCAGGTATTTACTAAAAAGAGAGCAAGCAAGAAACCATAGAAAAATTTCAAGTTTTCCACTATTAGAGAAGAGTATGCTAAATACCTGGAAGCTGCTTTGCCATTAATTTTAATAACAGATAGGAACTCTGAGGAGAAGCAAAAACTATGTCAAATGCTTCAGACTTGTCACTACATGCTAAGTTCTCATATAACTGAGAATGTATCATTATATTTCAGCAGATTTATATATGCCTATAGCCAGTGCATCATAAACCAAATTGCTGTGAAGTATTTAATCTTTTTAATGACAGTAGGCTACAAGGCATTTTATAAGTGAAAATGTTCTTTGTTTGAACAGCTCTGCACACACGATTCCTCAGGAAGAGGAAGTACTGTATCTGTGAGTATCATATTTGTCAACAATAAACATTTTTATATTTATATATTTTAAGATTTGGATAGGAAATGGAATATATGGTCTTTTATTATTTGATAGAAGCAGGACATTGGATTCATTTAGCAGGCTCATTATTGGTTTAACAGTCTAAATCAATACTATTGCCTCGAAGGCACACACAATTGATCTTGGGCTGTATATTAATTGTGTTCAAAAATAAGATGCAGATTTCTAAGTTACTAAGTTCCAGAAATGTATCTACCGATATAACTTTTAAAAGAAAAAAGCAAGCAAATAGAAAGAAAATTATTGCAAATTATTCTTAATATAGATAAACAGTAAGCTTGATCCTCAAATAGTGCTGTGAGAGAATGGCGGTACTGGGTGGCAATGGGTGGCTGTAGTTGGCAGCATCTAGAACAGGGGTGTCAAACTGGATTTCTTCAAGGGCAGGATCAACATTGTAGTTCTCTTCTGCGGGCTGGCCGGGGGGCAGTGGGGAGATAGGACGGACCCTTCCAGTCAAAATAGGGCACAGGGAGGCTGTGCATGGCCCCACCCTCCCGTGACCCTTTTTGGCCGGCAAAGTGCTGCAGGAGGCCATCCACACAAGCCCCCTCCCCCGTGCCCCATTTGGCTGCCAGAGTGTTGCAAGAGGCAATCCAGTTCAAAAATGGGATGCAGGGGGACACGCGTGGCCCCCTGGGCCCTGTTTTGGCAGGCAGAGGCACCGCGGACGAGTCCTTTGCTATTTCCAGGCCAGCCCTAGAGGCCAGATTTAAGCATCCCTCCAGCCCATGGGCCTTGAGTTTGATACTCCTGATCTTGAAGAAGCCTGTATGATAGGCAAACTATCACTCCCTGCTCTCCGCTCCACTCCAAAACATAATAAAAATAGTAAAAACTACGGCTAAACAAAATCCCTTCTTAGTGGAAGTAGCACAAATCTATAATGCCTTTACTAGAAGCAGAATCAATAACACACAGCTGGCAGTACCAGCTTTCTTTCCTGGTTTAATTAACTTTCTGTTAATGTTTAAGTACAAGATTAGAGCTCTTTCAAAACAATCAGTTTTATGTTAACTTATCTCTCCTCCTTTTCTCTCTTTCCCCACACCAAAGACCTGAAAACCACTTTGGAAAGTTCTGGTGGGGCCTTATAGAGGCAGACATTTCAGTGGAAGACAGATGTCTGGCCATCCAAGAACCAAAATTGGGCAATTTTCAGCAACTGGAAGGAAAGAAGAGTACCTACAGCAGCTTTAAGCAGCCAAGAGATACCAAGTATTTTTATTTGTTCTGGTCTCTGATCTTTGACTGTAATAAACTTGATTTGATTTGAAATCTGCAATGAAAACATCTCCATAAACAATTTAGATGAGGGGATAGAAGGGGAACTCGTCCAATTTGCAAATGACACCAAGCTGGTAGGAATAGCCAACACCCAAGAAGATAGGGTCAAGTTACAGAAGGATCTCAACAGGCTTGAACACTGGGCCCAATCTAATAAAATGAAATTCAGTGGTGGAAAAATAAGGTTCTACATTTAGGCAAGAAAAAACAAATGCACAGGTATAGAATAGGTGGTACCTGGCTCAATAGTAGTAACTGTGAGAGGGATCCTGGAGTCCCAAGTGGACAATCACCTAAATATGAGCCAGTAGTGTGTTTGCAGTTGTCAAAAAAGCCAACAAAGTCCTAGGCTGCATTAACAGAAGGATAGAATCAAGATCATATGAAGTGTTAGTTATCACTTTGTAATGCTTTGGTGAGACCACATTTGGAAGATTGCATCCAGTTTTGGTTGCCACGTTATAAAAAAGATGTTGAGACTCTAGAAAGAGTACAGAGAAGAGCAACAAAGATGATTAGGAGACTGGAGGCTATTATATATGAAGAATGAATGCAGGCATTGGGTATGTGTAGTTTAATGAAAAGAAGGACTGGGGTGATATGATAGTAGTGTTCCAGTATTTGAGAGGCTGCCACAAATGTGGTCAACCTATTCTCCAAAGCACCTGAGGGCAGGACAAGAAGCAATGGGTGGAAAATAATCAAGGAGAGAACCAACCTAGAACTAAAGAGAAATTTCCTGACAGAATAATTAACCCGTGGAATGGCTTGCCTCCAGAAGTTGTGGGTGCTCCAATACTGGAGGTTTTTAAGAAGAGATTGGACAATCATTGGTCTGAAATGGTATAGAGTTTCTTGTTTGAGCAGGGGATTGGACTAGAAGAACTACAAGATCTCTTCCAACTCTTGTATTGTTTTATCCCAACTCATACCCACAGTTGTATGAAGAGAAGATGGGAAAGAACACTAAAATCTGAACAGTTGAATGTGAATTTAAACCAGTACTTCCCAAACTTTTTCTTATTGATAATATTGATAAACAGTATTGCCCAAACTGCTTATCAGAAAGTATTTTTTACCCAATGTAGGTAAAACACTTCAAGTCAGTTTAAACGTTCCTTTTGTGACTGGGCAATGGTTTGTGTGTTGTTATCCAAGGAAATAAATCAATTTTTATCCAGTTTGGGTAATTTAATCAGGTTTGGGTATCTTAACCCTGCTTTTTGAGGGACATGAAGATTTTATTTTATTTTATTTTATTTTATTTTATTTTATTTTATTTTATTTATTTTATTTTTTATTTTTTATTTTTTATATTATTTTATTTTATTATCTGCCCCTCTTACCATAGGGTAACTCTGGGCAGTTTACAGTTAGATGAACTCTCAGTGAGAATTTACAGTTATAATTAATAAAGTGAGATGATAAACATGCTTAATAATTAGCAATCTAAACATTACGACAGTTACAAAAAAAACACTGAAGAGAGTTACAGTATGAGAGAAAATTGTCTGCAATCTAACGACTTTATTATTTTGATTGCTTCATCAATCCTATCATTGGTAATACCTGCACAAAAGTTCAGGAATGTAAACATGAAATTCCTCAAGAGAGGAATTAGAAGATCAAGTTATTCATCAGTTCTCACAAAAATGCACCTCAACCCACAAATTCCTTTCTTAATATTTTCTTAAAATTTCTAACTCTTATATGAATAATTTTGATATATATTTCTCAATATAACTGAGAAAAGCTAATAATGGCATGGGAAAAACCATGATTTAATATGCATTATGAATACATAAAAAAAAAAAATCTAAGCAAGCTACAATTTTACCAGCCTCATTATATACTATGCATTATTCTTTAGCAACTTAATTAGAATCTTAATTCGATTGTCCAGTACATAAATTCAAGTATTTGTTGTTCCACAATTATTTCGAGCTAGGATGCTAGTCTAATGTTTTAAAACTTATATTAGAAAACTCATTTTGTTCACACAGAGAAGTTTCATTGCTAATGCTTGGTTCCTCAAATCACAAGCGATACCTATGCTGACAAGTTACCTTGCACGTCTCAGAAACCAAGGAGAGATGTGCTAATGTATCTACCCTACCTTCTCTATTTTTTGAGATGCTGGACAGAATCTTTGCATACAGGGCTAGAGGCAAGAGTTTCTTCATTTTCAACATGTGTCTACAGTACCAGGTAGGGTATTATTAGACTTAGCAGTCAGAGTAGTATGTGGGAGGAAATGATTCCTTACTGGCTGGTTTATTATTATATAACATGGAGCACACAAATTTCAACATGGTTTGTCATGTTGAAATTAGAGTAGAGTAGAAATTAGAGTTGTCAAGATGAATTAGAGTAGTCCTTGGTGCGTGGATTGCATTTAAAGAATTTAGATAATTGGGGAGACATGGAAGACGTGGGCAGCTTATTAAATGAATGGGCATTTGTTTGCCTTTAAATTGTCTCACTAATCTTTCTGCAAGAATCTTCTTGCAATAAAATTGTAATTATGACCCAGATTTGAAGTTCTGATGAGCCTCCTCTCTGCAGTCACATGATTGCATTTTGGGTGCCAAGCAACTGGCCTATATTTATGGCTTTTTGCAACATCAGGTGGTCACATGACTGCAATTTGTTTATGTTATGTTTTTTTGACCATTGGGTTAGTTTTATGACTGCCTCCTTCACCGACCACCACAAAAATGTTAAGTCTTGATGACCTGCATAATTCTGGGCTCAACTACAGTTGCAAGTTTAGATTATCTGTACAATGTATTTAAATGGCAAAACTTTGAAAATTACATCAGTAAAAGCCTCTCTGTCTTCAGCTCCTTCCTTGTCCTCCTATGTTCCAAAGTGGATAAGGTTTAAAAATCTAAAACAAATATGTATAAAACTGTAAATAGCAGTTCTCTAGCTCTTTGCTGACCTCTTGTGTTCAATATAAGGATTTGATGAGACAAAAGAGCTAAATTGGTACTGCATTTCTAAAAATAAATCTCATCTTTTTAACTCTTAAAAACAGTCATTTAGATTAAAAAACACAGATCAGATTTCAAAAATGTTACAGGTAGTCCTCATTTTATACTACATCTGAGCCCAATTTTTCTATTGCTAAGCAAGATAGCTGTTAAGTGATTTTTGCCCCATTTTATGATCTTTCTTGCCACAATTGTTAAGTGAATCACTGCAATTGTTAAGTTAGTAACATGGTTGTTAAGTGAATCTGGCTTCCCCATTGACTTTGCTTGTTGGGAGCTGGCTGGAAGGTTACAAATGGTGATCACATGACCCTGGGACACAACAGCCATCACAACATGCCAGTTGTCAAGTATGGGAGAGCTCAGCACAATCATTGCCATGGCAGGAGAACTCTTTGAGCTAGTCTGCCGAAGATACAGTGGCGACAGAGCTCAGTGCCATAGTGACCAAGGCAGGAGAGCTCAGATGAGCCGGTCTACCCATCTCATGAGGTGAGGTGGCTGAAACGTCCAGTGGCATCGGAGCAGGCAGATAGTATTTCATGCAAACATTCCAATGCACCATTGTTGCTACTTTGTCATGCTGTATTTTGTTAGCAGTTTGTGTAATGTTGCAGAAGCTAACTATAGCTTCTATAACAGAAGCTAACTATAGCATCCATTGTTTCTTCACCTTTGCAAAGGCAGCATTTGCAATCTGTTGCTATCGTCTCAATTTTGGCTTTGTATGCATTTGTTATTGAGGCCTTGTGCAATTAGAATTAGACCCTCTATTTCATTTCTCAACTTTCCTACTTTTAGCCATAATTACAGTAGGTCTTGTTGAAATCTGCTTTGCCTGCTAATTTTTTTTAAAACTATTGGCTATGTAATGTCTCTTATCTGTTCTTATTATTGGCATTAATATACAATGCATGCATACTAAAATATTTTTCGGTCTATAAGACGCACCCCCCCCCCAAAAAATTGGGTGGAAATGTCTGTACGTCTTATAGAGTGAATGTTGCCAAAGCTCCATCCAACCGCTGGCCCCCACCCTTCAGCCTCTGTCTCCCAGCAATTTGCCTCCTTGCAGCAAACAGCAAATAGCCTGGTCAGCTTCAGCACAGCTTGATTTAACACGAGCAGCTGATTGGCGGTTGGGTCGGCCTCCCGGAATACTGCTGATCAGCTGTTCCAGGCTCCGGGGATCACCGCTGCCCATCGCTGCTGTCACCGCCCATCGCTGCCACCTATCGCCGCCTCCACGCGCCCCATTTTTGGCCTCTGCACATCCCGTTTTTGGCCTCTGTGCACCCCATTTTCAGCCTCCATGTGTCCCATTTTCGGCTCATTCCAGACAGCCACCACCTGGAATGGGCTGAAAATAGGACGCACGGAGGGCTGAAAATGGGACACACAGAGATCAAAAATGGGCTGTGCGGAGGCCAAAAAAGGGATGTGCGGAGGCCAAAAATGGGGTGCAGGGAAGCAGCAATAGGTGGTGGCGATGGGTGGCCTGTGATCCCCACAGCCTGGAACAGCTGATCAGTGGTATTCCGGGAGGCCAATCCAACTGCCAATCAGCTGCTCATGCTAAATCAGGCTGTGCTGAAGTTAACCAGGCTGTTTGCTGTTTGCTGCAAAGAGGGAAATTGCTGGGAGGCAGAAGCAGAGGCAGATTTTTTTTTCTTGTTTTCCTTCCCAAAAGCTAGGTGCGTCTTATGGTCCGGAGCGTCTTATTGTGCGAAAAATACAGTACATCAATACATATATTCCGATGTATTCTGTTATCTTGGTAATATTATCTATTGAGCAGAATTCTAAATCAAATATTATGAATAATTTAAGAATGTTATCAAATGAACTGAACAGAAATGTTAAAAACACCATATAAAAATACACCAGGCCCTATTTATTCAGAAATAAATTCCATCAAATTCACCTGTAATTATTCTTTAAGCTATCTTTTGCAGCACTGTGCTTATCAGATGTTTTGGATTTTAATGCTCACAATCACCACAGAATAAGCCCAAAGAATGAAATTGTGGGAGCAGGAATCCAGTATCTCTGAAAGTTGGAAAAGTTTATCCTAGGAAATGTATTTTGGATTTTAATCTTATCTAGAAATAACCTTCGTTGAGTTGTCCTACTTGTGCATAAGCGCATAGAATTGGGCTTTCAATTGTTTCCTGTTATCCATTTTAATAATTATTTAATTTTTAAAAAGTGTTCCAGATATGTATACAAAATACAAATTCTTTGCCTCTGTTTGGTGTCTTACTCTTAATCCAAAATAAATTAGAGTATGTTCTATTCACTGTTAGTACTTTTCAGATCAACTTGGTTTCAGTTTTTTCATAATTGTTTTGTTAATACTAATGTATCATTTTTGCTAGTTCTGGCTGGACATTTGAAAAATCATAATCCTGTGTTTATTATAAGCTTTATTCACAACCATGATTATACCTTGCATCTGCTGTTGGACATATATCCCAGGCCATATCATGATGCAGGCTGCGAAGCAGTGCTGGTATATTAGCATGTTGCAAGCACTGAAAAACACCACTTCCTCTGCACTCTCATGAAACCAGCTTCTTTTTCTGTTTTCATTTCAGCACTGATTTGAACACACATTTCTACTATGCCCTGGGTTTCCATCAGCAAAACTGTCTACCATGGTCCCATTTCTCAGCTTGTATTTCTGTCACCCTTCCCAACCCAAGGAGAAGCCTATATAATCATGCATGGTCATCTTTGTGAGATATATAATTTCTATGTTGGTACAAGATACCTTTTTATTTCTCTTTTTATTAATGAAGAAATATTAATATTTATATTAGCACTGGAAGCTCTGGGCAAGATAGACATCAGGTAAGTGATTTGGAGTCTCCAAATGATGAAACAAAATGAGAGAAATATGGAGTGGTTTCTTAACATCTTCAACATGTTTTGTATCTGCTGATGTGGTTTAGTCTCATTCCCTAATCTAGGATCCACTATAACAGCTATTAAGTTTATTTTTCTGACCATTGAAAAAGAGGCATCAAGTGCGGGGAAAGAACAGCAACAAAGCAATTCAATGAATATTTTTGAGAAACTTTCCTACATCTTTATGCTGCATCCAAGACTCAGAAGCAGGAAAGAAAATATGTATTACCCGCAATGCTTATATTCATTAGGACCATGCCAAAAGTTCAGCTGAGACCAAAAGTCTCTCCAGCATTCTCTTTCATCCACAAATTACTTTAGGTTTTCTATGCCTGATGCCTGTCAGGTCCATCTCAGATCCATCATGTCTCTTCACTCCTCTTGTTGAAGGCAGATTGTAGGATTTTGTATTTTCTGTTCACAATGATATGCTTTGAACCAGATTTCACCCGCAACCTTCAAGGAACTGGGGGGGAAAAACAAAATGGAAAGTAAGTCCTGCTTCATTGCTATGAGAATTAAAACGTATTCAGAAAAATTATGCCTCTGATTCAAGCAGAGGGTTGAATTCAGAATAAGTGCAGTACATTGAAGACAGAGTGAGGAGCACAAAAATCTCTCAGTGATTGTTGTTTCTCCTTTTAGGTATTTGACATGTCTTATTTTATTTATTTGTTTTGTCAAGCATGTATAAGATAATAGATATAAGTATATACAAGATTATGAATACATGAAATGGATATGAATAAATGGGGTTGTTAGGACAGGGACGGTAGGCACGTTGGTGCACTTATGCATGCCCCTTACAGACCTCTTAGGAATGGGGTAAGGTCAACAGAGGAGCCTGAGTGGCATAGCAGGCTAATGCCTCCTATTAGGGCAGCATTTAACATCCATCTGCCTGCAATTACTGCGAGTTCTAATCTCATCAGGCTCAAGGTTGACTCAGCCTTCCATCCTTTCTAAGGTGGGTAAAATGAGGACCTGGTTTGTGGGGGCAATAAGCTGACTTTGTATAAAATATACAAAAGTATGAAGGCTATTGCTTAACACATTGTAAGCCGCCTGAGTCTCCGGAGAAGGGCAGCATATAAATATAAATTAAAAAAAAAACAGTAGACAGTCTAAGATTAAAGTTGTGGGGCTTTGGGGAATCTCTAGCTTGCATTGATATTTTATGGACTTATGTTATTATTATAAAGTAGCACCTTATCCAAGCACCCAAATTTCAAGGACATGGTGGTAGGGAGAGGACAGAGTCTGCCTATCTTCAGGAAGCCACCTGGACATGTAATTTTCATGCTAGCAATATTGAAATAGTTTCCTATTGCCTATTTCTAGAGGGCTTTTTGCAACTTTAGTGTATATCTTACATCCTTTTCTTGATGGCTCCTATCAAAATATTACCAACTTAGATGCTGTTTGTATTGTTGAGATCTACCATGTATGAAAGGCTCTTTGATGTTAACTGATAACTAATTGTTTAATAATAACTAATTTTATGAAAGAAGCATGTGATAGAACACATGCTTAATGACTAGCATTTCTCCCTTTCTGATACTAGGCTTGTTTTTTTTTTCTTAAAGGATTTACATCAGTGGTGGGATTCAAATTTTTTTTACTACTTTTACTACGGTTCTGTGGGCGTGGTTTGGTGGGCATGGCATGACTTGGTGGGTGTAGCTTGTTGGGCCTGGCAGGGGAAGGATACCGTAAAATTTCCATTCCCTCCCCACTCCAGGTGAAGGTTATTGCAAAATCCCCATTTCCTTCCGATCAGCTGGGACTCGGGAGGCAGAGAACAGATGGGGGCGGGGCCAGTCAGAGGTGGTATTTACCGATTCTCCGAACAACTCAAAATTTCCGCTACCGGTTCTCCAGAACTGGTCAGAACTTGCTGAATACCACCTCTGATTTACATCCAAAATCTTGGTTCTCATTAACAGTTTCATACTTTACATAGCAGATTGCTTCTGAGGACTTAGCATTCACTTGACATTTTCACACTCAGAAATATGTTTATATAATTGCATGTTCTCCTTTCCCCTACTCTTGAGGGGAAGCCCATGCAGATCCTTCATTTGATTTGCTGTTTGGCTAACCTTTATATATTGAATGTTTCCTAGATCCCCAACTCCTCTTCTGACCTGATAGTCTTTGCAGTCTGATACTTACTGCACAATGTCAGCAAAGCCAGTGAACATGGGTTTTGATTGATATTCAATACCATGTTTGGCACACATGGATTTCACCAAAGGAACCACCTTCCAAAAGTTGTGTCGAGGCATCGTAGGGAAGAGACTATAGGCAGAAAGGAAGGCAAAGAAGGTTACTATCTTTTTGTCTTATTTGAACTATGAAGCAGTTTCTTACTGATAGCTTAAAATTTGTCTTATTGCCTTAAATCAGTACTCACTGGTGCTCAATTTGAAAATTCAGGTGCCCTGTTAACCAGTCATTGAAAAAAGATTGATTCACATTGCATGTTGCCTGAAGCTGGAAGA
Source organism: Ptyas mucosa (assembly GCA_012654045.1). Lineage (NCBI taxonomy): Eukaryota > Metazoa > Chordata > Lepidosauria > Squamata > Colubridae > Ptyas > Ptyas mucosa. The sequence goes on along the minus strand of WNWU01014343.1, from coordinate 15,935 downwards.
AGAGAGAAAAACAAGTTTTAGTCCAGACATACTGTGAACGAAGGAAGAACAAGCAAATGTCCATGATTTATATTTATATTTGTCCATGATTTATATTTATATTTGTCCATGATTTATATTTATATTCATGTTGGTTTGTATGTATTGGTATATAACTAGTATTTCTAGACAAATATATTGAATTTTGGAAATCTTAAATTATATTACCCTAATAGTAGAGTTTAAATACTCATTTGTATCAAATCTGATAGTCACCAGTGTACAGTTTTGAAAACACAGAACTTGTTAAAATATTCATGAACTGGCAGAGACATGGTAACAAGGTCAGCCAATGAATAGGCATAGCAACTAAGTCAGTCAATTGGGAGCTGAGACAGACTGGAGTCAGGGCACGTCTTATTTGCAGCTTCTGAGTCTGTGCAGAAAATTGAAACTGAAAATAAGCAGTCTGTGCATGCTTGTCTGCTCTGCTGAATGAAAATGAAACTCTGCTAAATGAAACTAAGTGTTCTCTCCTGCCTTGTGTTCTGCCTCTAACTTCTACCGCGTTGGAAGAATCAACTATTGGTATTGTAAATACTTCATCTGTTATTATGTATATAAAGAAGTTAATGAATACAGCTGAATCAGTTATCTGTGTGTGCTTTTTGGATTTGATTTCTGCTGCAAACTCTGACAGGTTATGGGCTGAGAGCACACAGAAAGACTGAATTGTAATTGAGCTGAAAGACTGCCCGTGTGAGAAACCAGGCAGAGAAGAAACCTGCTTGCAGGATGGCTGTTGAAATTAAGGAAAGCTCTCTGCCTCATAAAGGGCAGAAGAACTATATTATTTGGGCTGCAAAGATGGAATGTTTCCTAAAGGCTAAGGAGCTCTGGGATATGGTTATAAATCCACCCCAGGCTTTTGCACAGGAAGCTTGGCCATGCCAGCTTCAGAGTTTTGCAGAAGGGTTGAACTTAAAGGGATGTAAGGCATACTTGGACTGTGCAGTATGCAAATCATCAAAGTCCAAGACGTTCCCAGTAAGCAAGTGTAGCACAAGGCAGACAACAAGAACTCTAGAACTGGCACATGCAGATTTGGTTGGGCCAATACAAGCCAGTTTGAGAGGAGCAAAGTATGAGCTGGTGATTGTAGATGACTACAGCAGGTTTGGATTCTGCTATTTACTAAAGAGTAAAATAGAGATGCTACAGAAATTTAAGTAATGGATAAGCTTTGTGGAAAGAAAATATAAACAACAGGTATGTCAGCTGCAGACTGAGGGGTTCAGAAGTTTGTCAACAAGTTTTCAACAGTGGTTGGGACAATTAGGAATAAAACAGAGATACACTAATCCATATACAGCAGCTGAGAATGATGTAATTGAGAAACAAAATGGAGTCTTGCAAACCATGAAGAACTCGCTGCTGGAGGACTCTGGTCTGAGCTGGTCATATTGGGATGAAGCCATGTTGACTGCTAATTATATAATCAATAGGCTGTGGAGTTCATCAATTAATGATACTCCATATGCAGTGCTATATGGGGAAAAACATCTCTTGTACATTTAAGGGTTTTTGGAAGCAATGCATGGGTGCATATTCCAAAAGCAGTTAGAAGAAAGAGACAACCAAAGGCTAGAAAGCTCAGGTTAATGGTCTATGGGCCAGGCTCAAAAGGCTATCATTTTAGCGATGGGAGCAAAAGAATAGTGATTTTCCAGTCTGCTAGTTTTGCAGAGCAAAATTGGAACAGAATTGATGCAAATTTTTAGAATGATTCACTTAGTGATTGTAACTCACTGAGTGACGGTGTCAGCATTCAGGGAGGAGAAACTGAAGAGGCTGGAAAAGATATGAAGCAAGAAAGAGTTGAAACACAGCAGCAGTCAATGCCATGCAGGTCAGAGTGATGGAACAAGGGGATTCCACCTGACAGGTATTCTGCTAGTAAAGTAAAAGTGTGTAATGTATGGTATGAGCCAAGAAACTATAAGAAAGTATTGGCATTATCTAAAATTGAACAAGTAAAATAGAAAGAAGCCACGGACAAGGAAATGAAATCCATGGATGAACATAAAGTGTTCACATCTATGACTTTGCCACAGCAAAGCTGTAGGATGCAAGTGGGTATACAAGAAGAAAGAACTGCACAATAATGAAATACAATATAAAGCAAGGTTAGTGGCACAAGGTTTTTCACAGTTGAAAAATGTGCACTATGATGAGGTATTTGCGCCAACTGTAGGGTGAAAGCATAAGACTTGCACTAGCATAGCCAGCGACATATGGCCATAAAATTTGACATTTTGACATAACCACTGCATTCCTCAATGCAGAGTTAGAGGAAGAAATTTACATGGTTCAAGCACCAGGGTATGAAAGTAAAAAGCCTAACACGGTGTACAAGTTGAACAAGGCTATTTATGGGCTGAAGTAGTCAGCCAACAATTGGAATATATTTTTAGATAATGCATTGAAGGGTCTTGGGTTCAAGAGTTGCAAGGCTGATGGTTGCATATACACTGGAAAGTTACAAGGTAGGGATTGTTAATTATCAGCATTTGTGGATGATCTTTGTTTCATTGCAAAGGATGTATCACAGTAAAAGGGTTCTCAGGTATTTGAAGGGAACTGTGATTGTGGGTCTTCAAATACAGGTATCTGAAGAATATTAAAGTAATTGAATTTATGTCTCTTCCAGTAATGAAGGCAGGAGTGTTAGAATATTCATGAACTGGCAGAGACATGGTAACAAGGTCAGCCAATGAATAGGCATAGCAACTAAGTCAGCCAGTTGGGAGCGGAGACAGACTGGAGCCAGAGTGTATCTTAGTCTGCAACTTCTGAGTCTGTGCAGAGAATTGAAACTAAAACTAAGCAGTCTGTGCATGCTTGTCTGCTCTGCTGAAATGAAACTAACTGTTCTCTCCTGCCTTGTATCCTGCCTCTAACTTCTACCACGTTGGAAGAATCAACTATTGGTATTGTTTTTTTATTAAAAAAAAGTTTTTTATTTTATAACAAACATACAATTCATAATCAATCATACAATGTATCATCTGAGTACATCTCTTATGTCTTCTTCTTATTCCACCAATATTTATCATATCTTGATTCTATCATTTCATTTATTGTAACATTTTCCCCAATTTCCTTACTTTTCTATTAATACATTTATCTATACAACAATTTTATCCCCACCCATCCTTCAATCCCCCCTCCCCACACACCCCCCGACTTCCCAGAGCAAAACAGGGTATAAAATTTAACAAACATAAGCTAAAATATGCTAATTTACTACAAGATTAAAACTCCCTCACACTCTTTAACTCCCCTTTGAAAAGTTATTCATCAACCTACCCTTTATAAATTTTCTTATCACTTTTCATATTTGTCAAGTTATGTGTAACTTAAACATTTCATCACATATAGCTTTTTAAAATACTATAATCTTAGCTTAAACATTTTAAGATCTCTTAATACATCACTAAGACATTCTTCAAAATATAAATTTCAAAACTTTTTTCTTTAAAAAAAACTTTTCATATTTGTTAAGTTATATCTGACTTAAACATTTCATCACATATAGCTTTTTTTAAAAAAAAAACCCTATAATCTTAGCTTAAACATTTTAAGATCCCTTAATACATTAACTATTTTAATACTTCAATAAATTTGAAAAAAACTATCCAATTTTAATTAAGCCTTTTTACTTCAGTAAAACAGTAAACTTTTCAAATTTATTACTGAGATCATTCTCAAAAGAAATTAATCTTGCATTCTTCCTTTCTTTCTATATTTTTTCCAGTCCTTCCTCTTCAATAATACTTTCTTCTTCAGCATTGCTCCTCCCCCTGCTTTTGTTTTTGAAAATTTTTGAATTTTAATTTGAGGTTGATGTATCTTTAAAACTTGTTCTCTTAAAATTATTTCCTCTAATTTGAAACCCCGGTTTCGACTCTTCCTGCTTATAAAGTCAATTACTTCATTCCTTAAATACTGATTCTGTCCGTAAAACCAAGAATTGTCACGATAAAATTTGTCAGTTTACAGTAAAGAGTCTAGTTGCTCTTCTTCAGTTGGTTGCGTGGAAGCCTTTGGCAAAGCCTCTGTATCCAGTGTAGAAACCTCCATCTTAATCCTGACAGCCTCTTTTTTGTCCTCCAAAATCACATTAGGCTGGTTCCTTTCTTCATCTTTTCCAGCCAGCAAATCTTTCAAATTATATTTCTGAAAAGTTCTTACGCTTGATTCTATTATAGTAGAAGTAAAAGAATTTAAAAGTTCTTGAAAAACCTTTATGGTCACAGCTTGTGAATTTGCTGTCTCATATGATAAAGATCCTCCAGCCCTAATATCAGCCATATTTCAATCTTCACTCTATATTTATTCCGCTATCAGGTCAATAAATCCAATTATTTTCCACACAATTTAGAAGTATAAATTAATTGAAGTCAATACCATAATCTTTTCCATTCAGCTTCCACTTTAAAACTTTTCCTTAATGTGTAATCCAGTAGCTTTAACAATGTTGCAAGCATTAACAAGCACTTTCACTAGTAAGTTTCGTTTTCACGCCCTCAGGCGCCATTTCCCCCCCCTTTTAAAACGGAGTTAAAGTTCAGTACTTGCATTTTTTGTTCTCCTGATTTGCTCTGTCAGCATCCAAAGTCAAAATTTCTTATAATCCTTAAAATTGCATTGCTGGTGTGGTCGTGACACCTCGTTCTGAATAAAGCAGACTCGTCCCGGATCCGGAGCAGTTGAAGGACTTTCAGGGAGCTCTCACCGTGCAAGCCCCAGGCTTAAAAAAAAACCCTGTGGGTCTAGGGGAGCTCTACCCAGACCCTTCTGCTCTTTTCTCCCCCTTTTTTCCTGGGGGAGAGTTTCGAGCCACTAGACAGCTGATTTTCGCTGTTCTAGCAGCTATATGGAATCACGGGGCTGGAGCTCCTAAAGGAGCCTCCATCGGCATTCATGGAGCCACCGGAAGCCCAGTATTGTAAATACTTATTTATTTATTGTATTTTTTGGTTCAATTTATATGCCGCCCTTCTCCGGAGACTCAGGCCGGCTTACAATGTGTTAAGCAATAGCCTTCATACTTTTTTTGTATATATCTGCTTAGTAGGGCTTTGGCCCCACCCAAGCAGTGTTCTTTTTTATACAAAGTCAGCTTATTGCCCCCACAATCTGGGTCCTCATTTTACCTACCTCAAAAGGATGGAAAGCTGAGTCAACCTTGAGCCTGGTGAGAATCGAATTTGCAATAATTGCAGGCAGCTGGTGCTAGTTAACAGCACTTTAGTCTGCTGCGCTACCAAGGCTCTTCATCTGTTATTATGTATATAAAGAAGTTAATGCATCCAGCTGAATCAGTTATCTGTGTGTGCTTTCTGGATTTGATTTCTATTGCAAACTCTGACAGAATTAAAATGTAATTCTAGTAATATGTTTATTTTTCATTTTGTGAAACATTTCTTTTCAACAGTTACTTTCAAATCTTCCCCTTACTTATTCCAGACTGAACCAAGTTGTCTGGTATGATTTGAACTCACAGGCCTCCTTTTCTAAAAAGAATGTCCTGATCTGGATGAAAACCTCATGCTGGGAATGGAAAATAGAGAACTGATTCCTGCACAGGCTGTTTTCTCTTTTGGTTAGTGCTATTATCTTAAAATGAGGCCAAAGGATGGTTGTTCCGCTCATCTTATTTCCATTTTTATACAGTTCAAACAAAAATGAGGGCAATCATAATCTGTAAGAAAAGGCATGGTATTTCTAAACACAATTCAAACTTTACCATTCCATAGAAAAAGCGCTATCAAAAAATAATAGATGAAAATAACTTCTGAAAATGAATTTAGCTTTCACACATGCAAATTATAGTTTGATACAGTGGTAATTGGATTATTATGGTTCTGTGAGTTATTGTGCATGTAATAAAATTACAGGCTAGACAGACAGGCTAGAGTTTAATTATATACAGTACAACCATCAATTTTATCTTGGAGATTTCTCTTACCTGTGTAGAGAACCAATCCATGTTTTTATCATGATCAATGTGCATAGGAAGATGACTCGTCTGTGATATCCATGTAAATAAGATACTGTCAAGAAGACTGAGAGACAGAAATGAGGCAAAGTGAGGAAGTGAAACTATATCTACACAAACCAGCCATTAAACAGAACAATGGGATAATTTATTGGTTTATTTGCTAGGCTTAGAATGAAAGTCATTCACTAGACCACTAGACTGGTACTGGTCTGTCTCACGTTGGGAACCAGACCATGGAAGCGGCAGGCGAGCGCATGATGCTTCATTTGCACATGTGCAGGACTAGGTTGAACGTGTGAATCCCCTCTCCCTCTCCCTCTGCCACCACCACCACCACACACTACTGCCCCACACCACCATCGGTCTGCACAGCCAAAAAGGTTGGGGACTGATGCACTAGACCAAATGATGCCTTTCTCTGGAAACCAATACTTGTCCAACTGAAACACCCCCCCCACTCCCCTCTGACAATGAGTCAGATCCGAACCAAAGATCAGGAGCCCCAGTCTTTCTGAGTCAGTGGACATACTTGGAAGGTTGACCAGATTCCATGGAAACTGATCCAGAATGGAAACAACAGATTGGCTTGGCTATATCCCAGTATCCTTTGAAAAACTGCTGCCATTGGGAAAAAGTTGGCTAGTCCCTATTGTCTCCCTGTGCTCAAACCTGTAGAAAATCACTGTCCTGTGAGGCAGGCAATTCAATATGGCACTTAGAACTGAGGACTGCTTCACCTCATGGAGCTACATCAAAGCAGCACTTCATCTAAGGTTCACTCAAAATGAAGGACCTCTTTGATGCTTTGCATATATGTGGTGGTTGAATCATACATGCAGATTATAAAACGATGTATGATGCAGTCAATAAGTGATGAATGCATGTCCACCGGTCCTCAATAGAAAGAAAACGAGTTTGGGTGTCCTAAAAATGAGGGGGACTTTTGGGGGGTAAGTTCAGAACAGCCTTCCACAGCCTGCAAAGCCATTACTGCCAATGGTAGAGTTGAAGCCCATACATATGGAGGTGGACAAGTTTGGGAAAGGATAATCTAGAGAATAGTCAGGGTTTGTGAAGGAATAGTGAAACACAAAGAAAACAGTACATAAAATGAACAGTACGTCACAAAAATGAAGTATCCCAAAACACCCTTGAATCCCAATATGGGGTTGAAGGTAATAAAGAATCGGATATAATATCCCAGATTCCATGCCATTTCCTGTAGAAGAGAAGAAAAGGAATGGAGATTAGAATAACATATTTCCTTGCTCCAAGTAGACACCCTACATAGAATCTTACTGAGATCCAGATGTATATCTCCTGGAAACACTGATAGAACCATTTCTACCCTGACTTCTTTTTGGCAGATTTAATGTATTGAAAAGACCCATAGAAAAATTCACTAAACAAGATTAAGCTGTGCGACGTGCAATTGTTGGAACTTTTTTTTTTACTTTTTAAAGCATTTTTAACTGCTGGTTCCGGAGAACTGGTAGTAAAAAAAATGCTTAAAAAGTAAAAAAAATGTTCCGAAGATCAGCTGTGTGACACGCGATTGGCGGAACTTTTTTTAACAACTTTTTTTAGCAGTTTATACTACTGGTTCCATGAACCGATAGCATTTTTTTACTACCGGTTCAGACGAACTGGCCTGAACTGGTAGCATTTCATCCCTGCTCTGTGTGCCACTTACGGCATGCATGCCATAGGTTTGCCATCATGGGTCTAGACTTTTCATGCCCTCTTAAGGAAATAAAATTCTAAATCTAGAAACTTACCATGGGGGTGGGTGGGAATCCCACTATTTTAATATTTGGTATGGATTATTTGTATACTCACCCTCCAGAGTTTGCGTTGGAATATAAAGTACAATGAGTAAATTTGAAAAGTTGGCATTATCATCAGTGGCAATGCTGCAGAAGGAAACAAGATGCATATAGCCATTAATTGTCCTTTCTAAACACAAAGGAAGCATCAGTCACAGTCCTCAAATATTTTGTATTTAACATTTTGGGAACATTATAATTGTACTTGGGAATCTCATCATCAAAAATAAATCAAACCACAAAACATGTACATGGAAGATACTTCCTGAATTGTGCCACTCAAACTCAAACTGTTTGTGTCGGCTCTATTAGAATCAATTGACTAAAATACACTTGAATGAGTTAAAAGAAGTTTTGTTATTCCTGGTGATAAGTGAACAATACTTTCTTAAATTTATTTAGAAGCAAGCCCTGGTTAATCCAGTGAGACCTGCTTTCAAGTGTTAATGTATTCATTTATAAGGGGCACAGCTGCCCATCTTGTAAAATACTAATCTGGGCAACTTACAACAATATAAAACCTAAAATGAGACAGGGCAAGCTACTATCCTGTTTCCCCCAAAATAAAACATCCCCTCATAATAAGCCCAATCAGGCTTTTGAGTGCATGGCAATAAGGCCAAGCACTTATTTCAGGGTTCAAAAAAAATATAAAACAGGGTCTTATTTTCAGAGAAACACGGTAGTATATATAAAGAGAGCAAATCCCACTACTTTGTAGCACTGATGATGTTACATAGCTGGGTAATGAAACATCTGCACGAAAACTACCGACCTCAGAGAGGTCCAAGGACCCCACAGTCCACCCTGAGCTACAAATATTCTCTTGGAATATTCTCTATTGGAATCAGTTGAATAAAAGGTGACTTTTCTTCCGGGGCGGGGGGGGGGGGAGAGGTAAATAGTCCTGAGGAAAAGAAGCATAGAGGCACAAGAAAAAAAGTTGTAAGTCCTCTAGTTGTTGACCAAAAACAGAGGGGGAAAAAAAGGAGAAGAAATTCCAGAGAGAAGAATTAAGGCAGAACATTTTATTTGTAAGAAGAAAACATACTACTATAAAATGTGGTATTGTAATACAGTATAATAATTGAAACCATTACAATAATTGTAATTACCGGTTATGTAACAATATAGAAATAGCAATAGTATAAAGTATACTATATAAAGTAAGTTTTACATTTCACGTTTATATCTTGGGTTTCTTTCAAAATAAAATATCTCCCTAACTCTTATAGGATTAAAAAAAAAACTTGTTCAGAGTCCAGGGCTTTTGTAGTTCTTGAGACTCAGACTCAAGAGTCAATCTAATTGGAGACAGTTAAAAAAAAATCTTATGACAGAGGTTCCCTCTGAACTGCTGTAACAATTGGTGCTGGTGACCACTAGTTTGGTTGGCCTCAAAAATGGGTTGGACCAATTCATGGAAGTCAATGGCTATTAGCCTGGATGGCAAGTGTGCCTGTCTGAATGAAGACCAGTAGGTTGTCTTGGTTTTTATTGTGGGAATGGACTTCTGAACTTGATGGGCCAGGGGTTCAATCCAGCAGGCATCATTTATGCTGTTATGAATAAAGTAGTTTCAAAAAGAAAAACAACTGCTGGGGAAGAGGATGGAGTATCTTCTCCATTATGTTCCTGTCTCTCTTCCATGGCAATTTTCTTCCACTCTAATTTGTTTATGGATGGTCCTCAGTCATGCCTATAGGGCAGGAGTGTCAAACTCAATTTCATTGAGGGCCACATCAGGGTTGTGTTTGACCTCAGGGAGCCAGTGTGTGTGTATGGCTTGGGGCGTAGTGAGGGTGGGTGCGGCCAGCTTGACGTCACTCATTAAGGCTCCACTTTTGGCCACAATGACCTCCTGCAGTTCTTTTTCCAGTGAAAATGGAACTCAGGAAGGCCTAAATATGGTTTGCCTGGGCTCCATTTTCATTGGCAGAGAGTTGCAGAAGGCCGTCACAACCAAAAACAGAGCCTAGGCGGGCCATACATGGCCCTCCCCAGCTCTGTTTTCGGTAGCAGAGGCACCGCGAGCCTTCGCTATTTCCAGGGTGGGCCTGCGGGTCAAATCAAAGCACCCTGCGGGCTGGATCTGGCCCCCGGGCCTTGAGTTTGACACCTCTGCTATAGAGCATCAAATAATTGAGCAGTCACAACAGAAAGTGCAGTACCCACTCCAGTTTGTCATTTCTCTCTTTGCACTGTTTAGGCATAATCTGTTTTTGAAGATGTGGACTTAGAATCAGAATGCCTCCCTCCACCTTAAATATGTATGTTAAACTCATGGGAAACTGTTCTGAGAAAGGAAAGAATTCCTCCTCATTCTCTGCAATGTTCTGCAGTTGCTGTCTTTGCTCTCTGTTTTCCCTCCGCCTCTTTATCTTATCATTAATAACAAAGGTTATGTTATTAATCTGCACCGTGTTGGGGATTATATAGAATGTATTTGTCATCTGTCCATGAGCTCATGGTGGAAAAGATAAGAGTCCAAAGATGATCCAGAGCTTTTTTGTGAAAGTAGTTTTTTTTTTTTTACACAAGAAAAAGTTCATTTTCACTTAGCAGGAGGTAGGGAAAAAAATCAGATACTCACTGAAGAAAAAATACTTGTGCTGATAATTATAAGGCATGTATTTCTTTTTCTGCAAACCCAACTGTAAAAGAAAGTAAGTCATAAAAAAAACAAATAACTTTCACTAGGTAGTTATAATTTAAGGCTCCATTTCTATAACATCCTTTTCAGTTCCTTTGTGAAATAAATACTCGGCTGTCACAAGAATAGACTGTAATTGTGGTACTGTGTTTCCCTGAAAATAAGACTGGGTCTTATATTAATTTTTGCTCCAAAAGATGCATTAGGGTTTATTTTCTGGTTAGGTCTTATTTTTTGGGAAATATGGCACTAAATACATCCCTCTGGCTGACAATCTTAATTGGGGCTTATTTTTGGGGATAGGGCTTATATTACGAGCATCCTGAAAAATCATGCTAGGCCTTATTTTCCAGTTGGGTCTTATATTTAAGGAAACAGGGTAGTTAAAGTAGATTGCAGTCTTTATTTTCGAAGTTTCAGATGCAGAAACACATGGCAGAGTGAGATAGCTTTTGAACTAAGTCCTGCAATATAAATTCGGAAAAAGCATTCTTAAACTTAGATTTTTTTTAGCCAGGAGAGGAAGCTGTCCCTTTTGGTAGCAGAAACACTAGATTGGGGTGTCAAACTCAATTTCACTGAGGGCTGCATCAGCATTGTGGTTGCCCTTGGGGGACTAGTGGGCGTGGCTGGGATGGGCATGGCCAGGTGATCATGGTCCAATGGATGGGCATGGTGAGGTTGGGCATGGCCTGTTCAACGTTGCTCGCATTGGGGAGGAGTGCCTGTGGGGGATCAGGCAGGGCTGGGGAGTTTCTGTTTCTGTTCTGAACGCTGATCTGAAAGGAGAGTGGTCAGGGTTCAGTAAAATCTGTTGCTTCTTACCTCCAGAGAAAGAGGTTCCCCTAACGACAAAATAACGGGATGAAATGAAACGTCTGGGTCCTTCTGGAAACAGTTGGGTTTAGCATGATGCTGGGCATGGTGCAAAGTCCACCAATAAGCTGAAAGTCCCTGTAGAGGAAGAGTGAAAGAAACATTCAGGCTCTTTTAAAAGATAGTTTGACTATTTAGTACCACAGTATTCTGCTTTGAAGAGGTAATATAGAGGAGATTCTATTGAACCTTTGAATCAGATTTTCAAATAGGTTTGAGGTGTTGAATCAGCTACTCTGAATTATCTTGGAGAGGTTCAAAACAGTTTGAAGATTAAATGCACTGAAGAATCTCAAGCATTCATTGCCTATATGGACAAAACTGGGGGAAATATGAGTATTATAATGAGTTCTCTGATATTAAAATGAGTAGGTGGCAAATGAGTTTTACCACCTTTCAAAAACCCTGCCTGTCAATGCACTGGAAGAGGTGCTGCTCTGCTATTTGTGTATTTAGAGAGATTCACCTGTGGGGAGAAACAGAAAACAAAATAGAGACCTACATTTATTCTGCTCTGTCTCATTTTTAATGAGTCTTGCTTTTTCTTGCCTCCATACCATTTTATTCTTATTTTTCTTTGACTCATTTGTAGTACAATCCCTGTTAGCTTTGGGTCCAGTATTTTCCTTCCTTTGTCACTGGTATTTAATCAGCCTTATTGATCAGGCAATTTTATCACTGGCATTTAATCATCTTATCCTCAGGTGTGCTAAAAATAGGTGAAGATAATACCTGGTATGCTAATTCTAATCTGATTTCAATGCTAATGATACAAAGATTTTAATTGCAGTGTTAGCAAATAGATTATAAATAGTTATTAAAACAATCAAGCAGGGTTAATAAAAACTAGGCATGCAGCAGATAATATAGGATTAATTGGAGATGTAACAGACTTAAAATAAAGATCAATTTGTAATCTCATTAGTAGATACTGAAAAGCTTTTGTTATAATATACAAACAGTACATGTTCATTGTATTAAATAGATTTTAAAATCCCTTGGAATTCATAAAATGAATTAAGATATTATAAAGTAAATTTTAATGACATGCTTTCTCCAAGTTTTCCACTATTTAGAGAAACTAGACACGGATGTCCACTTTCACCCTTGCTTTTTAATACCTACCTTAATACTTCAATCAATATTTAATAATAAATTTAATGATTAATATTTAATAATTTGGCTAGTGCTATTAGACAACATAACTCAGTTGAATACAAATGCCCACATTCTTTTGTGTATTTCTAAACCTCATACTGTTATTTTAGTATTGATGCAAAATAGCAGAATATTCTATTAACTTGTCCAAATCAGAATTGATTCCAAAAGGTGAAAATTGAGTTACCCATTCACTAAATATCAATTCCATATTTGCACCAAATCCATTAACAACATGTAATACAAATAAAATTGTGGAAGGGATGTTTCGTCAGATATCAATAGAGGGGGTCATTAAACCTTACCTTTTGAGGAAAAGGTGAATGCTGTCAAAATGTATGTTATTCCCAGATTAATTTATATTTTAAGAGGCATTCCAGTTTAAAAATCTGTAAAATATTTTCAGAAATAAATTCCTTCTTTAGAAAATTTCTATGGGGTTTGATTTTGAGAATCTGTTTACACTTTCCAATTAACAAGAGAGGATTCAGTTTTTAGAATCTGGAACTATCATGCTTACCTATTGTCAAGCATTAAATACTGAAAGCTAACAATTGGGGCTAATTTTCCAGTTTGGGCAACCTTGGAATATACATATACAGCACCTTTGGTTGGATGGACAGTATTAGGATCTAAATATATAAAAACCCTGGTGCCTCTGGAAACAATTACATTAGTTAGAAACTTATGGAACGGAATGTCTACTTTAAAAAATTGTCTGTTTTTTCCATATCAAATTGATTTCATGGGAAAAACCATCTTTAAAAATTAGGGAAAAAAATGATGACATGGAAAATTGGATGGAAATTGTCACATACGAAGAATTAGGACCACACATTAAATTCCATTTATTGCTTTATTGTTCCTGCCTATATATAATCTAATCAACTAATGGTCCGCATTAAATTGGCACTGGATAAGAGTTAATGGAATTCAAGGAGGCCTGGACTTGGACTGTTTGTGGGAACATAACGACTCCAGGATGATTCCTCTCTTGACTCCGTTCCCCCAACTCTGACTCTCCTTCTCATACAGAAACATTCTTCAGTCCTTTTGTTTTAAGTAATCACAATAGCACATAACCTGCTTTTTCTAGTTTATTTAATTTGATTAGAGTGTTTTCTGTTTTACTTCAGTATGACTGCTCTATATTGTTGGATAACAGAGAGACTGTGCTATTCTTTTTCATTCCTATTATTTCTGCCTTAAAAACAGAAGAAGAGAAATACCTCACATTTTATACCACAATTCTATAAAACTCTTTCAATCTATTCATTTCAAATTATGCAGTGTTGATGTCCTTTTAGAGGTATCTACTATCTCTGTTATTTTCATTTTATTCTGTACCCCAAATGAAACAGCTATAAGTATTTTGATGCTTTCCTATTCAAGTCAAAAACACAACTTTCTTGAATTTATTTGACATGGATCTTGATCTCTGATCTCCTATAGCAGGGGTTCCCAAACCCTGGGCTGTGGACCAGTACCGGACTGTGGCCTGTTAGGCATAAGTGGCGGGCGAGAGCACAAAGCTTCATTTGAGCATGCAGGGGATTAGGTTGGTCATGTGAAACTATCTCCTCCCTCCTCACTGCCGATGCCAGTCCATGGAGCCAAGAAGGTTGGGAATCGCTGTCCTATATGAATCAAGTCTTGCCACCTTCAGATCTTAAATTTGGATTGGCTCTCAGTTAATTTGCACATTCATCTTGTTTATTATAAGTGAAATTCCATTCTTGGTCTGCAGTTAGTAATGAGATAGGCAAACAAATAGTTTGATTTAACATGTGTTCTTTGAGTGGGAATGGGAAAGTGAGAATCCCATTTGGCACCTCTGTTATAAATAACACAACACATTTGATATTTACTGATGAAACGTTTTCATGTATATTTGCAATATTCCATATTCCTTCCCTTCAATTCTGCAGAACATTCTAAGAATAATACACCTTACTTACCTTTAAATGGCACATCACAAATTCCTGAAAAAGGTGGTTCCATTTTGGATTACTGAAGGCTGAAAGATGTCCGAAATCATGTTGTAGCCAGCCTGCTTGAGACTAAAAGAAAAGGGTGATTCACAACAGAAGGACCACCTTTTGTGTCACTCCTACAACTCCTGGATTGGAGCTTTCCCACTATATCCAATGGTGTTTGTAATAGCTATGAAAGAATTGCTAGGATAGCTAAAATAAAAGTTCACTCTAGGATTTTTTATTCAGTCAAGGGGCAGCCACCCAAAGAAATATTTCAAACAGGATGTGCACAAGAAAGCTTTTCTACAATATAATCATAGGTATAAACTACCTCCCAAACGTATCTGGTATTTTGTAGTAGACAGTGGGAAGATAGGGCTGCTTTTTAATGCTCTGTTCCTGTTTGAGGTATAAGATGAGATGGAGCCAATATCCTTCTTTTCTAAAGAATCATTTGTTGGGCAGGCTCTGCCTCCATGATGGCATGCTGAACAAATGAAATTATTTTTCTCCCAATGACAAACAGCTGATTTTGCCACCAGAGCTGGTTATTTCATAGATTTGCTCCCTGTTTTTTGAAGTGAGACTAAGGACCCAAGATGAACTTCAGTCAATTGTGCACCGATGAAGGAGTCTAGATGCCTCCACTTCTTGGTAAGGAATGATTGGAAGGTCTGGTCTCTTGCCACCTTTTCCCTTCAGCTGCTCATGTTTCATACGCCAGGGTTTTAATTGCAATTTTTGAAGCTTTGCAATCTCTTCATTTATGACTAGTTGACTTCTGGCCTGTTTTATAATCCCTTGCTGGACTTTTACAACTTTTTTCTGTTCTTTCATTGTTTATTATCAAATTTTAAACTTTTTTTTAACCATATAGTAGTTATCGTGGAACTTATATTTATACAGGATTATGGTGCTGGCATAGTCAGTGGTGAAATCCCCCCAGTTCTATCCAGTTCACCGAATCGGTAGCGCCAGCGGCTACATCATTACATCCTTTTTTTTACCATCTGCGCATGCGCAGAAGAGATGCGCACTCCCGCACCTCTTTCCCGAACTGGTAGTGAAGTTAAGTGGATTTCACTGCTGGACACAGTGGTTAGAATGCAGTACTGCAGGTTACTTCTGATGACTGCCGGCTTCCAGCAGTTCAGCAGTTGGAGTTTCACTGGCTCAAGGTTGACTCGGCCTTCCATCCCTCCGAGGTGGGTAAAATGAGGGCCCAGATTGTTGGGGGCAATAGGCTGACTCTGTAAACTGCTTAGAGAGCGCTGTAAAGCACTGTGAAGCAGTATGTAAGTCTATTGCTATTATACTATAAAATTTGTTCCTTCTAGCATTTTTCTTTTTTTAAAAAAAAAAAACACCCTGATATTTATCTCTTAAATTTCCCTTTCTTT
>WNWU01014342.1:0-11795 GCA_012654045.1 Ptyas mucosa | reverse complement strand
TAGAATAGAATAGAATAGAATAGAATAGAATAGAATAGAATAGAATAACAGAGTTGGAAGGGACCTTGGAGGTCTTCTAGTCCAATCCCCTTAGGCAGGAAACCCTAAATTGAAGTAATAATAGTTGGGATAGTAGCGGGTTTAAAAACTTCTTTCTCCTTTGTCATTTTACAATATACATCTGCAGTTATTGTGGGCCCGGTTAACTTTGGCTTAGATTCTGCTTTTGCCTGAGGGAGCCTGAATAGAAGATTTATGCAAGTGTTTTGCAAGTTACACCTAATTCAATCCAAAAGCATTGAGCCTTTCAATGCTGTAATCCTGCAAATAGGTGAGATGGAATGAAGACATGGGCAGACTAGGTCAGAACCCAGATTTGAGTTGAATTCAATAAAAAATACATTAAGTGCAATCCGTATCTGCTACATATTTAATATTTTTCTTCTTATATTTCATATAACATTGCAATTTAGCAGAATCTCTGAGAGAGCCACCATAAGGATTTTCCCGCCAAATATGGCATTAAGTTCTCAGCCTGCCTATCTCTGCTTTAGAAGATTAGCTTTGCCCAGTTATTAAAGTTCTCAGATGATTTCAACCAAAGCTCCCCATTTTTTTTTTAATCTAGTCCAAGAAAGACAGAACTATCCTCTATTCTAAAGTTATCTGCTGCCTGCTTTCAACAATCAGGATCTAATCCCCAACATGACAGCTTAACCACCAGCTTCTGAATTCATGCAAAATCAGTTCTTCTCGGTTTCAGGAAAGAGAAGAAAGTCAGTGCTGGATGAACTTGATTCCTGAGTATGTTTGTATTCAGGAGTCAATTACTGATTACTCAGAAAATAAGACAGGAACTGTTTTTATTGAAATGCAGCCTGAGGGAGGATGACCCTTTCCTCAAATATCATTCTCCCCCCCCCCCCAATCTGAATTGCCTGAGCTCCCAAATAGGGTGCGAAATAGGCCCTGAGATTCCTTCCAAACATGACGGTCTTGCATATGTCTGCACAAGTACACCGAGAAAAAAAACTTTGTGCTAACTGCAAGACCACTGGTCAAATTCTCCTATATCTAGGTCCCAATACATATTCTGAATTCTTACTAATAGCACTATGAAACAGGCCATACCATGAGTCACCCTCCAACCTTGGATGAGCTGATATCCAGGAAAAAGTATTTTTCCCTCCTAAGTGCATGCCTAAAGCATGTCTTACCATAAAATGCTCTTTAAAAAAATAAAATAAAAGCAGTTGCCTTCTACAGCAAACAAAGGAGGAGCTATCCACAAAATCTTTACATACCCTCATAAAATTCTCCTCTATCGCATTCCGATACACGGCTTTATATAGGTAGCTAGTTAATATTAAGCAGGAAGACAATTTACAAAGTAACCTTTGTCCAGGAGATCTTGGTGCCTGTTTAGGACAGGTACTCCTCGACTTACGACCCCAATTTCTATAATCCTCACTATAATGAAATATCAGATCTTTTATTTGACTTTTATTTGAAAATAAGAGTAAAATGTCTTTCAGAGTGAAGTTCATAATTTCTGACATGCATCAATTCCCAGCATGTTTCACTACAGAAAATACTGTAAGCATCTGTATTTGGGAAACGCCACTGTAATTTCAAAGACACATATGCAAATCAAATCAAATAATATTCTTTGAGCGTTTTATTTGTTCTGGTCTCTGGCCTTTGACTATAATAAACTTGATTTGATTTGACACATATGCACTGGCAGTCAATAAGCCCAACAGCAAATTCTAAATGTTAACAATGAACAGAACACTAAATTTATATTAACAAAATAAATTGTTTATTTGGACCATGTCTATCTGTTTCACATAACATTTCAAGACACTGGTTTTCATAACATTTCAACACACTGGTTGGGTGGCATGACCTATTGAATCACAAACTCTCCAATTTATTTTAGTTTAGCCTAGGTCATTGAGTGATCCCAGTCTATGAGTAGGCAGCAGGTGGTTAGGTCTAATATGAGGTTCTGCTGTACTTAAAAGTCCCATGGAGCACCGCTGCAGTTCCCCAATGCAGTTCCAAAATAAAGTGTGTGTACTGATAAAATCAGGGTTCAAATTCCTGTTCAACAAGATAATTCATTGAGTCAACCTCAAAAGTTATTGCGAGCATAAAGCCAAGGGGAAAACAACCTATATATAGCTCTGAAATATATCTGTTGGATTCATACAAGGATCCTGACAATGAATCTTTGACAGTTTTAAGTCACAAGTAGACATTTTAAAATAAAATAACACATTTTATTTTTCTATGTGCTTCCCCCTCCTTTTACTTTCTCCAAGTTCCCCAACATAGTTTGTTTCTATAGGATTAATTTCATTGCTGAGATTTTTAAGAAATGAACGGATACCAATTTCCAAGATGAGTTCCAGTAAATTAAATTTACTTATCATTTTACTGTTTTCATAGTCAATTAACCCTCTCTAATAGCAAGACACCGAACATAACGTTTACTGTTTTCCACTCCTCCTGTTCCTTTATTTTTTTAAAAAAATATATTGTTTACTGAAACTTTTTTGTAAGGTGTTTGAAGGCAACATATTTCCTTCAATACAAAATTCTGCAAAATTTCATATCCACATCCGAGTACTGCTTTGTAGTATCAAAAGCAGCCTACATGTATCTTCATATAAAAAAAATTACTACCCACAGATGCTACTGAAGTCAGAGTTACACTGATATAGCCATTTATTTGTGTAATAAACAGAGTGGTTCAAAGCATTTTCTTCTAGTCTAAGCTTTTTCACAGGGCCACTGCAAAGATAAAGCATGTAGACACATGTCATTTGATACATAAATATTATACCCAATACAACACTTTTAATTCAAAATAAATAATCAGCAATAAATTGATTCTCATGTTATTACGTAGGCATCTCTAAGTATTTCTGTTGAAAAAAAAAAACTTAACTGTATTCAATGGGATGCAAGCATGTATGTAGACTATTTGTCCCAACTTGGCATCCAGCTACTGTTTCCAATAGACAATTTGGACAATAATTTCTTATGTTCTATTTCAGTTTGAACCTCAGATGGATTTAATAAGATCCCCACTGGAACAAATAAAAAATCTATCCAGTCCAGCTTTCTGTTCCCATAGCATTTCCTGTATTTAATTTAAAGTATTTTTTTAATCTCCTGCATTATGAAACACCACTAACTTACAAGTGTCGTCTTATCCATTATCATCTTCTTTAGCTAGAGAGATTTCTACTTTAGTTGTATCTGTGAATAGAGTTATGAGGCACTTAGCCACAGATTCCTGCCCTTGGGTGTCTTAACCACAATATCTTGAAAGTTAGAGGATTCACAAATGTTGGTTTGCCTTTGTGGTAATCTCCGAAGCTTCTATCCAGCATTCTATGAAATCCTGAACGGGTTTGTGAGAAATGACCCTCCTCCTTCTATTAATGTGGAATATGTGAAAGGCATGAAACAGAAACTATCTCTTGTCTCATTTTTCGCCTGGTTGAAAAATTTAGAGGAATGAGTCCAGTCTTCTAGAGGTGTCTATTATGGAAAGCAGAAGCCACCGGCACTTGCCCCAAGCTAACTAGCAAATGGGTTTATGATCATGCTTTTAGGACTACTTAGCCATAATCTGAAAAGATTCCACCTCAGGAGTGTGTCACAGCAGGAAGTAGCAACAAGCATCTTCACTGAATTTGTAAAAACGAAGCAGATATAGATCTAATCAGTAATTGGATGAGAGACCACCAGAGCTGCAGACTAGTTTAGAAAACAAACTTCCCAAAAGCAAGAAATCACAAGCCATAATTGCAAGGGTGTGTTAGGCAGCCATATAAATTACGAAAGAGAAAGAACAAAAGTTGCATGAATGTATCCATATAGTCACCCAAAGTTGGAACACAACTCAAGGGATATCTTGTGTTTACCCTTTCTGAGGAATAAGTAGACTTGACCACTTTACACTGCAAATAGATGTGATAATATAACTGTTTCTCCATGTTTAAAAGTCCTGAAATTTTAAGTCCTTTCCTAAAGTAAGCAAACAGTCTAGCTCAGTTCTAATTTTACTACATTCAGAAAGCTTTTATAAGCAGTTTATCCAAAAATAGCTACCGTGTCAAAATGTGTGGGAGGTTCCACTATTGCCCATTCACCATCATTTAGCTTTTACAAAGTAGGAACTGATATTTAGAATGCATAGTTGGAAGAAACAGGTAACTCAATATTAGTACATATTGCAACAATATCAGAGGGACCGAGTTATTATTATTACATTATTGGTACAAAAAAAAAAACACACTTGTGTGAAAGGAGGAAGTGAGCCCAATTTTAGCTACAGTATTTCCCCTCCAAAAGCACACACTTCATTAAGCACAATTTCCTCTTTTCGTTACCAGACTACTACATATGAACTCTCCTTGTGCAAGATAATTCTGAACGGTAGGGGACTTGTTTTTCATATCCTCCCCCCCTCCCCCAATCTGAGCCATTTCCATGCGAGAAGATAACAAGCACTACAAGAAAACAATTATCCTTAACTTGCTACCAGATCTTTTGTGAGGAAATTACCCCTTTATGTTTACCTTCACCACTTAAAAACAGGACTCATTGTGCTACTAAGTCAAAGATCATGGAGCAAAATGTTGTAGTCTCAGTTAAGGAGCACCAATGGAAAAGTGTACAGTTACAAACTGAAGAACATGACCTGGACTACTTTTAAAATGCACTGGTATCACAGACCAGGTATTCATACCTGGATTATTTTAGTTATGTAGTAAAACTGGCCAAACTAGTAAAATTATAGCATTTAGTTGAATAACTCAAGCTTGTGGTTTGCCCAATCTCTCTTGGACATGGGTTTCTCTGCTTTTAATACCTTCTTGTTAGGGAGCAATTTTAGACTGTCTGTTGCCTACAAGAAGCCCACTCTGCTACGCCCAACCGTATTCTCCATGCTTCTCTCCAAAGGACCACTTAGCTTACAGAATGAAAGGGAGGGATAATACGCAAGCATGCCTTGTCAGTTGTTTAATATATTCCTGCCAAGGAAAAGGAGCTTGCTGCATTTTATTGGAAAGTTTACAAGAGGGGGCAAGTCTTAGCTAAGCCCCCAACTGTTGTTACTCCTTCTCCCTTCCTTGGAGTCAACTGGGAAAAAGAGAACGCCTACAGCCAGGCACAAAACAGTTATCAAAGTTGTCCACGCAACAATAAATAACTGCATGCAACTGTCACAGTGCTATCATTGCCACAGGGAGAAAAAAAACCCTTGCTTTACTTGACAAAGAATACTGCTAACTTTATTTCTTTTTAAAGTTAAGGGAAAAAAGCAATTTGGGAACCAGTCTTTATCAGACTGTTCAATCTTTTAGCCTATTTCTAATAATTGAAGGTACTTTAACATTTGTTTGCTGAAGTGTATCTGGGGACCTTATGCTAATGCTATGAACACTGAACTGCAAGCAATTCCATAACGTTTGACTGAAATGTCCTGCAATTTCAGTATACACTCTGCTTTAAGACACACCTTAATCTGTAATTCTACAACATCCCATGAAAGCAACTTGTTTGTTTAATCGTACAGTCTATCCAACCACCCAATGAAATTGAAAAAAAAATGAATATAAAACTGCAAAGCTATGCATCTGAAAAATAACTCTCTGAAAGCACCATGATACTTTTGAAGAAAGTGAAGGTATACGATTTTAACGTCAAGTGCTGTGCCATAATTATTCTGTGTGTCGACTGCTTGCAAATGGCACAAACCGTTTTCCTGCATGAGGCTAAAATTGTCCACAAGGAATTTCTTTAAGAGATTGGCAATAATGAAGGTGTTTTGGGGATCTTCTCATCTCCATGAATAGGTAAACAGCTAAAGAGCAGGTCAAAAGTCTTTCTTAGTGTTTTGTGTCAAATATTAGCATCGAGTCAAGAAAAAGAACTGAAGTAGAATAGGCTCCTTGCTTTTGCTGGGTTAAAAAAGTTTTAGATCACTTGTTGTGACAACTACAAAGGAGGGAACTTCATGTTGCAGCCTAATGTTCCCCTCAAGGAAATTAACGATAATATTGGAAAGAAAAAGGATAAGCAAATTACTCACCACTAGAGGAATGGAACAAATCACTACAACCAAGGAAGTGGCAATGAGCAAGATGACCATCTGGATTTCTGCGCCAGCCATGCGCCGGAAGCTCCTGCGCCGGCGAAAGTCTGACAGGCGATTCGTGGCATGGTCTGTCCCCAGGGAAGTGCGACGCATAAATTGCCTGTGCATGCGGATCAGGGCCATGCACACCAAGATGTTGGAGACCACCGTGACCATAATGAGGAAGGAGCTGAAGCCGGCATACATGTACGAGAAAGCAGCATGGCTGGATATGTTGGTCTGCCAGTCTATGAAGCACCAGGTGCTCGGGTACTGGAGCGTTGTCTTCCCCAAACCCATGTTTGGCATGGCACAGAAGAGGACATTGGAAACGTAGATTGCGAAAAGAGTGAGTGCCGCCAGTTTCTTATCCACGTAATGGTTGTAGAAGTAGGCATGGTTGATGGCCAGGTACCGCTCTATGGACATGGCGCAAATGATGCTGAGTCCGGACAAGCCAAAGAAGAGGAGGATGAAGCTGCTGTATTCACACAGGGGTTGGCCACCAGGCCATTCCTGTTTTAGATACGTAGCAATAGTCACCGGACTGACCAGGCAAGTCCCCAAGAGGTCGGTGACAGCCAATCCACAGACCAGCGTGTAGAAAGTGGTCTCCTTCTGCTCCTTCCTGGACTTGCAAAGAACCACGATGGCTATGAGGTTCCCCACCACTCCGAAAATGAACATGACCATGGGGATGGTCAGGGGTTTGCTGTTCTCTGGCACTCCACCTGTCCCATTGGAGGAGCTGTTGGTAGCAGCGGGGAGCATGGTGGGGTTCAACGCCATGGCCAAAAAACCCCAAGGAGACCCAGCAAGGAAAGGTGGAGGAGAGGTGGATAAACTACAAGGGTTAAGGGTGCTAAAGTTCAGTTCAGAGAGGAAGGGAAACAAGAAGGCGGCCAACATAAGGGAAAGAGAAAAACCTGCATTTCAGAGGGAGAAGAGAAGAGATGGAAACGAATTGGGGAGTTCTTCTTATTTCAGGGCGGTGGGGAGAAGAGAGTAGCCCCAATTCCTCAACAATAATTCTGCAGGTCAGAATGAGATCAAGAGACTCGCCAGTAGGGTTTCCTGCCTGATTCTTGGGGGTCGTTTGAACTTCTCTTCAGTTTAAAAAAAACCTGAAGTTTAAAAAAAAAATCCGGATCTCTTTTTTGTCACAGGAGGGCTTCCCACCCGTCTTCTGTGGAAAAATTAGCTTTTTTTGGGGGGGGGGGATGTTTCCCCCTTCGTTTTTCCGAGTCAGGAGCGAGGACCTCTTATCTCACGAGCAGACCAACGTCACAGAGATGTCTTTCTTCCCAGGGCTTTGCGAAAGCCACCCCCGATCCGAAAGTTTCGTGGGACCCGATCACCCGATCGGGGTTTCGAAAGGCGCTTGTCTCGGTTTTTCGAAAAGCGACGGCGAACTCCGCCGCTACCTCCTCCGTCCTCTCCGGCGGTCCGATCACAGCGCGGTGGTGGCGTTGGCGGCAGAAGCCAGAGCGATACATCTCATTCGAGACTCCCCATAGGAGAAGGAGCTGCGAAAGTAACCGGGGTGGTGGGGGCAGAATCAGAGATCACCCGGGAGGGGGGTGGGTGTGGATGCGGAGGATGCCCCAACTCAGCCCTTTCGTCTTCCCGCTCCCAATCGTGCGCTTACTTCCTCCGCGCGCCGCGCTTACTCACTCTTCTCTTCGGAGCGTTTGCAACTTCGCTCCTTCCAATTTCTCCGCCCGGGAGGCTCGCCGGGCTCCTCCCATCCCGTCTCCCCATTGGTCCGGCGGGGAGAAGGCGAGAGGTGCGGTTCGGAGGGAAGGCGCTTTTGCGCGGAGAAGGACTTTCTTCCAACCCAGCGGGGCGCGCGAGTTGCGCGTGGCTGTCACTTCGGGAAGGGGCGCGGCTGGTGGGGGGGTGGGGGGGAGTGGATGGGGGTCCTGGCTTCGCGTGACGTTTCCCTCAACCTTCTCCGTGCGGGCGCTCTCGCAGCTTACCCCGATCCGCGATCTTTAGGCGGGTATTTCATCCAGCCAAGAATTGAAGCCATCTCACTATTTGCGCACTCTGCACATCCACCCCCCCACCCCGTCAAGCTTAAAGTCCTATCCTCCTGGGAAGGTCTATGGAGAGTCTCAATCATCCAGGTTCTGGCTGAGCAACAAAGATGATTAGGGGACTGGAGGCTAAAACAGTGGGGAAATCCACATTTTTTTTACTACCTGTTCTGTGGGCGTGGCAGGGGAAGGATACTGCAGAATCTCCATTCCCGCCCCACTCCAGGGGAAGGATACTGTAAAATGCCCATCCCCTCCCCACTCCTGGGGGAAAGGATATTGCAAAATCTCCATGCCCACCCCACTCCAGGGGAAGGATACTGCAAAATCCCCATTCCCTCCCCACTCCTGAGGGAAGGATATTGCAAAATCTCCATTCCCACCCCACTCCAGGGGAAGGATACTGCAAAATCCCCATACCCACCCCATTCCAGGGGAAGGATACTGCAAAATCCCCATTCCCTCCCCACTCCTAGGGGAAGGATATTGCAAAATCTCCATTCCCACCCCATTTCAGGGGAAGGATACTGCGAAATCTCCATTCCCACCCCACTCTGGGGCCAACCAGAAGTGGTATTTGCCAGTTCTCTGAACTACTCAAAATTTCTGCTACTGGTTCTCCAGAACCTGTCAGAACCTACTGGATTTCACCCCTGGGCTAAAACATATGAAGAACAGTTGCTGGAATTGGATATGTCTAGTTTAATGAAAAGAAGGACTAGGAGAAACATGATAGCAGTCTTCCAATATCTCAGGGACTGCCACAGAGAAGAGGGAGTCAAGCTATTCTCCAAAGCAACGGAGGGTAGGACAAGAAGCAATGGGTGGAAACTAATCAAGGAGAGAAGCAACTTAGAACTAAGGAGAAATTTCCTGACAGAAAAATTGATCAGTGGAACAACTTGCCTCCAGAAGTTGGGAATGCTCCAACACTGGAAGCTTTTAAGGAGATGTTGGATAACCATTTGTCTGAAGTGGTGTAGGGTTTCTTGCCTAAGCAGGGGGTTGGATTAGAAAACCTCCAAGGTCCCTTCCAACTCTGTTATTCTATTTTATTGTCCCAAAGGTGTGTTTTTTTTGCAAGAGGCAACTGGACTTTCCGGTTTTTCTTTGAAGATGTTTCGCTTCTCATCCAACTCTTCTTCAGCTTCTTGGATGAGAAGCAAAACGTCTTCAAGGAAAAACCAAAAAGTCCAGGTGCCTCTTGAAAAAAGCACCTTTTGGGATCCTCTTGGGAAACTACGGACTTCCAGCATCACCCGACCACTCAGATTTGATTCAGCCATGACTGCAAAGCAGGGAGAAAAACCCCTTTGCCCCAAAAGTGAATGCTCTGAACGGCGCGATGTGGGGCTTAACTTTGGAGGCAAAGAGGGGTTTCTCCCTGCTTTGCAGCTGCGGCTGAGATGAGCCCTGAGTGGTCGGTACCCCGGAAGTCCGTACTTTCCCAGGAGGATGGGAATTCAAGCCGAGGGGCGGGGGGAGTGCGTAAGAGATCGCTTCATTCTTGCTCGGTTTAGTTATGTTTCTCGTTTCTGTGTCAAAATGCTTGGCAGCCCTGTGCATTAAAGCAGCGTTTCTCAACTTTGGCAACTTTTAAGATGTGTAGACTTCAACTCCCAGAATTCCCCAGCCAGCATGGAATTGAAGCCTACTACATCTTAAAAGAGGTCGAGGTTGAGAGAAACTGCATTAAAGTACAGGTGGTCCTCCACTTGTGACCACAATTGAGCCCAACGCTTCCATCGCTAAGTGAGATGTTTCTTTAAATGAGTTTTGTCCCATTTTGAGACCCTTCTTGCCACAGTTGTTAAGTGAACCACTGCAGTTGTTAAGTTAGTGACACTGTTGCTGAGTGAATCTGGCTTCCCCATTGACTTTGCTTGTCGGAGGGTCGCAAAGGTTGATCACACAGGGCCATTGTGACTTTGAATGGTCACTAAATGAACTGGTGTAAGTCGAGGATTCACCTGTATAAAGAATGTGTGATTGATTATGTGCCATCAAGTCAGTGGCCACCATTAGCAACTATATTTACTCCTTAACCTTTCAAATCTTCCAACTATGTGTCCATTGCCCCTTCAACTGAGTCCATTCATCTTGCTGCTGGTGGTCTTCTCTTTCCTTCCCCCTTTCCCAACATTAAGGTCTTCTCCAGAGAGCCAGGTCTTCGCATAATGTGTCTGAAGTTGAATAATTTGTGCCTTGTGTGAATACCCTGTATGAAAACCCAATAAGCTATGTATTTGTTTCCTTGGATGTCCACAGTATTCTCAGAAGAGAAGTCTTCTCCAACACCAAAGTTCAAAAGTATCAGTGCTGTTCAGGTGGTACTTTTTTAAAGTTTAGATTTCAGTTTCATAAAGTGTCATAGAGAATATTGTGGCTTGCATTATTCTGATATTTGTTGGTAAGAGATATATTCATCAGATTTGAATATGTTTCCCAAGACCTTTGTGGTTGTTCTACCAAATGCTAGTCTGTGGCATTTTTCTTGACAACTTGTCCTTCTGTTGATGGTTGATCCCAAAAGGTGAAGCTGTTCACCACTTCAATAATTTCATTGTGAGTTCTAAGACTTATTGTTATGCCTCCTCTTGTCATTAGTTAAGATCTTCTTTAATCTTAGTCTCATTTTGAATTCTGTGACGTTTATTACTAGATTTTGCAGTTCCTTTGCATTTTCAAAGGATTGGGCAGTTGATAGTTCAACAAACGGTGAGCACCTAGGATTTGCCTTAGTATGTTCTGTGAATCAAGCTACCATATTAAGCTATAATACGGTTGCTTAGTAGTGATGTGTTGTTAAACCTACATTTAATATTTAACATGTGTGAATCCAGACATAATGTGAGTGAAGAAAACAGTTTCATCCAGTTGTTCACCATGGGGTGGGGGCTGAGGATCAGGTCCAAGGCCAGTAGTGCCTTTAGAGAACTTTAGACCTTAAACTCAGAGGAGTGATTACATCTGGACAAGAATTGGGGAATAACCTTTCTTTGTTGTAGGAAATGCAGAAAGAAAGAAACAAATAAAACATCCATTCCAAATGTCCCAAAAGTGCTTTTTTCAAGAGGCCACTGGACTTTCTGGTTTTTCTTTGAAGATGTTTCACTTCTCATACAAGAAGCTTCTTCAGCTCTCAGCTTCTTGGATGAGAAGCCAAACGTCTTCAAAGAGAAACCAGAAAGTCCAGTGGCCTCTTGAAAAAAGCACCTTTGGGAGAACCATGACCTGGATGACTGAGAATCTCCATAGACATCCATTCCAAATAAAGCATCTATTCCTACAAACATTTAAAAAAAATATTAGAAGGAAAATACTCCTTTTAGAAAGTAACACATTAAAAAGTGTCTTTTTGGAAAGAGCCCATTCCAGCGATTCTCAATCTTTTTTTCACCATTTTAAATACCTTTTGTGGTCATGGACTACCAAGACTTAACTCAAGATTTAAATCATAACATTCCTTCAAGTCTTTGAGGATCCCCTGTGATGACATTGCTTTCCCCCATCCCCAGGGGCCTGTGGACCACTAGCCTATTCCATCATGAATAGAATAGAATAGAATAGAATAGAATAGAATAGAATAGAATAGA
>WNWU01014341.1:0-11361 GCA_012654045.1 Ptyas mucosa | reverse complement strand
TATTATTATTATTATTATTATTATTATTATTATTATTATTATTATTATTATTTAAATTTATATACCGCCCTACTCCTGAAGGACTCAGGGCGGTGAACAGCCAAAAGATAAAATACATATAGTACAAACGTTAAAAAAATCATTTAAAATACATTCAATACTTTGGCCCAGAAAACAAATTTAAAACACCCCAATTTATAAGACAAATTTAAAAATTTTAAAAAGCAATTTAAAAGAGAAGTTAGGGCAGGCCAGCCTGCTGGAATAGGAATGTTTTGAGGGCACGGCGGAAAGTGCCCTCCGTATCTCCGGGGGGAGCTCGTTCCAGATGGCAGGTGCCCCCACAGAGAAGGCTCTCCCCCTGGGGGCCACCAGTTAACACTGTTTGACCAACGGCACCCTGAGAAGCCCCTCTCTATGGGAGCGTACTGGTCGGTGAGAGGCTACTGGTGGCAGAAGGCGGTCTCGTATAAAAAGATCTTCTTCCAGTGACTGGCTTGATAAACAATGCTAAGCTATCTTGGGGTCTGGCTTAAAGTGTTGTGGAAACACAGTCATGCTACTACATGGATCATGGTGTATGACTTAAAAACTGTATTTCCTACTAACCCTGGTTTATTTTTTAAAAAAGATATTTTGCTAAATGGTCTAGAGCAATATGTGAATCAATTTTCTCTCAAGATTACAAGATGGCAACTTTATGACATGAATTGTGGGTCAATATATACGGTGGTATGACTATCTATACCAGGGGTGTCAAACTCGTGGCCTGCGGACCAGATGTATCACGTGTTGGCTTCGCCCCCGCCTGGTTTAGAGAAGGGGGAAAAAAGTCCCAATACATCACGTGACACCTCCGTAACAATGTGAGTTTGACACCCTTGATCTATACCTACCTATATCTGTATCAATATGGCACAAAACAGTTACAAATAAATAGGGCAATTGCACCAATCAATTCCTCCATACTTTGAGAGCAGCCAGCCTATTGCTGTTAAAAGATCATTTTTTCATAGAATGTACAACCCACCTCATTAAACATAACTGCAGTTTGGCTTTAAGAGTAGCACTAAAGGGGGAGATAAAAATTATATAAATATGATTTCATTGTGCCTGAAGAGAACATGGTATGATTTACACACTGAGTAATTAGCAATTTAAGAGATTTTCCCTGGGAACGATGAAGCTACTGTATATTTTAGCTTGGAATTCTCAGCTGTCCGGTGTTTACTGAGATAAATTGAATAAGTGATTGTTTGTTTTGGATCCTGTTCCTATTTTTTTCTTTTATTACCTGGCTCAGATTAGCAACATGATTATGTACTCAAATATATTTATTAAGAAGCACACACAGAGACACATGCAAAGAAAAAGCTTTGTAGTATATTCTTATAAGCCTGCTACAATGCTGGCATTTAAACAGTTGGGAAGAAGAGCAATGAATGCTGTGCCAAATACGTTCCAATTCTAGGAAAGATCTGTTTTTCATTATCAAGAAGCATAGAGTGGTCCACCTAACATATTCTTCCTTCACTGAATCCTCACAACAGCTCTCTGAGGAAAGTTAGGCCAAGAGAGTGTGAATGGCTTAAAATCAAGACTTGAGATATGCTAAGGACTTCAACTTGACCTGCTAACCTGCCTCTACGACTGCTAGACCACATCAAATAATTCAAGTAGAAGAGAATACATGTAGTTCAGGGTTTAATTGCTGGGTTTGGTACAGTGGTGGATTTCAATAATTTTCGCTACTGGTTTGGTGGGTGTGGCTATGTGGGGGGCATGTGACTGAGTGGGTATGGCAACTTGACATCACACACGCTCACGCCCACTCAGTCACATGATCCCCCCACCTAGCCACAACCACAGGAAAAGGTAGGAAAATTTTAGGAATTTCCACCTATCTGCCCCTGCCCTCCCTTTGCCAGTCGCCCCCGTTTCCCCTCTTTTAGTGCCCCAGCCCTAGCCCAGCTTCCCCCCCCCATCACCGCCTCTTTGTTCGAGCTGCTTACCTTCTGCGGTGAACAGGTCCAGAGTCGGAAGGCAAGCTGACCAGAGTTTTCAGCGGCCCCCAGCTAGTCGCTGATGCTAAAAAGCGGCTGGCAAAGAAGCCAAAGAAGCAGGCTGCCAAAAAGTAACGGAGGTCACGGAAAAAGCTGGTGCTGTCGCCGCCATGTTCTTAATGCATGCGCATCCCATTGGACTTGCAAGGCAATGGGATGCACGTGCACAAAGAACATGGTGGCGACGAACATGGCAGGCAGGGCAAGCGAGTGGCAACTGGGGACTGGTTTGGGGGCATAGCCAGCCGGTCATTGCTACCGGTTCAGCGACTTGGCCAAATTTCCACCAACGGTTTGTGCGAACTGGTGCGAACCGGCTAAATACCACCTCTGGTTTGGTACCTTGTTTTCTAAATTGATCCATAGATATAGTGCAGTTCTTTAATTGTTCACACTGTCCACAAGTTCTGGAAAACATTATTTACTATCATTTCTTGACATTCCACGCATATGAATTTTTAGTTCATTTTCCAAGCTCAAATTTGCAAACAAGTGTTGACATTTGCACTTCAGTTTGAGATGCAGACAACACAGACTCATCCCCAACAGCCTGCACCTCAACAGTGAAGGGACACAGGGCAGAAAAACATCCTGCAGCCAAGAAGGCTTCACACCCATTTGCATTACTCAAGTGATCCTGAGGACACAGATAAACCTCCAAGTGGCCTCAACGACTCTCTAAAAGAATGCAAATGACCAGCTGTCTGCAAGGAATATAAATCCTTCCATTCCGCACCATCCAGTCGGAGCTGAAGAAGCTTTTTGGGTGAGAAATGAAACCTCTTCAAAAGAAAAAAACAAGAAAGCCCAGTTGCCTACTGAAAAAAGCACCTTTGGGACAAACAGTATTGACAAATTTTGTTTTCAAACTTTCTGACATCTTACACAAGTGTTCCCCATTTTTTTTCTTCATTACCCCCAAATCACTTATCAGAAAATCCTTATTTAAATCTCCCTGTTGTAATTGGTTAATGTATTGTTTTCTGTATATAATGTAATGTATTGTTAGCAAAAGAAAAGTCACTTTTACCCAATTTTGAATAATTTACCCAGATTTGGGAAGCACTGCTCTAAACTAAAAGCCACCAAGTACATACATAACAAATCCTTTTTTCCTGATGGATCATCTTTTTCTTTAGGGATACATCACAAAGTCAGTTCATATCCCTCATACAAAGACAAAAAAAAAATTGTGAAAACTTATATTTATAAAATGAGCTTTGGTGGCGCATTGGTTAGAGTGCAGTACTGCAGGTTACTTCTGGCTGCCTGTAATTTGGCAGTTCAAATCTCACCAGGCTCAAGGTTGACTCAGCCTTCCATCCTTCCGAGGTGGGTAAAATGAGGACCCAAATTGTTGGGGGCAAGATGCTGACTCTGTAAAGCACTTAGAGAGGGCTGTGAAACACTGTAAAGCATTATATAAGTCTAACTGCAATTGCTATTTAAAATTAAAGTTTTGCTCAGAAGCAAAGGAATATTATTTTGCCACATTTAAACAGAATACATGATAAAGAATTCCTTTTAATACCAGTATAAGGAAAATACTGTAAATATTGTATTGGCTGTCAACAGCACAATTCCAGACATAGTTCTCTTTGGGATACAGTTCTGGCACCAGGCCAGAAAGTCCAGCTGGAGATCAAGGCAACATTTCTAGATGGTAGATACAATCAGGTTCATTTTAAGCATTTCCGAATTGGGAAGTAATGCTGGCATTTATCCATAGCAATGAGGGTCTAATTATCCTTGGTGATTTTTAATGACTCATATATGCATTCTGGGCTAGCGTAGCAACATATGCTAGTTGAAGTGGATGTACTCACAGTTCCCTGACTCATTCAAGCGATAGTAGCTGTATCTTTTCACAGATTTTTTTTTTTAAAAAAAGAAGGCTGTGGGTATTTCCACTCCAATGCCAAGATGTTGTATTATTCTTTATTCAAAGGGTGTGGGAGGAATTTAGTAGCCAGCATAGAGTAGATTCTATATTGGTCCTATATCCGTGATGGCGAACCTATGGCACGTGTGTCACAGGTGGCACGTGGAGCCATATCTGTGGGCATGTGAGCGTTGCCCTACCTCAGCTCCACCGTGCATGAATGCACCCGCCAGCTGATTTTTAGGCTTCCAGGCCCACCCAAAGTCGGGAAATGGGCTGTTTCTGGCCTCCAGGGGGTGGTGGGAAAGGTCTTTTTCACCCTTCCCAGGCTCTTAGAAAGCCTCTGGGGCCTGGGGAGGATGAAAAATGGACCTTCAGGGCCCACCAGAAATGGGCCATTTCCGGCCTCCAGAGGGCCTCCAGGGAGATGGGGAAGGCTATTTTCGCCCTCCCCAGGCTCCAAGAAAGCATCTGGAGCCTAGGGAGAGCAAAAAATGGGTCTACTGGGCCCACCGTACCATTGTGTGCCAAAAGCGGGGGGAGCAGGGGGTGGGGTCACACGCGCATGCGTGGGGCACATTGAATTATGGGTGTGGGCACGCACAGGCGCAACCACCCCGCACTCCCCCCACTTTTGGCACGTGATGGCAAAAAGATTAGCCATCACTGTCCTATATGGATTCTGTATATCTCTAATTTAGGATGTATACCTACAGGAGTGTTCGTGAGGGAGGCCAAAAAACCAACCAACCAAACAAACAAACCCACACATGTTATGATGGTAAAATTTACAACAGAGTGAGGACATATCTCCTTATTGTGGATAATGCTCATAGAGGCTTCTTTCTGTGACTCCAAAACCCCCCACTTTCTCTACTGGCACTTACAGTACATCAGAGTCTTCTCCAGTGGTGGGTTGCCCCCGGTTCGGACTGGTTCACAAGAACCGGTAGTTAAACCGGCGGGAGGCTCCACCCACCACCCCGGATGTCGTCATAGGAGATCTGCGCATCATCCTGTTGCGAACCGGTAGTAAAGGTAAGTAGAACCCACCCCTAGTCTTCTCCATCCTATAGCATTTTTCTGTTTTAATTTTTTTTCAATAGTTACATGATAGGGATCACTCACCAATTCCAAAGGATGTTCATTTGACAGATCCATCCCTCCAATGACCACCTGATCCTGCAATTTGGTGCAGTTGCATGCTTATTCCTAGAAAGATTGTCCATCTGGTGGAAGTTAATAGTTTTGAAGTTGAAGACTAGGAAGATGGCCCTCTGAATGAATATTTCTAACCTAAGATGGCCTCAATTGCTCCATTTGGAAATCCAGGTAGAAGGAATTTGATATAACTAGGGAGGTGGATTCACATTGATATTTTGCAAGGTAGTTACATAAGAGAGAGAAAAGGAAGATGTTTAGGGATTAGAAGGTCTTCTTATTTTGATGTACAACTGATGTACAACTGATGTGTAACTAGAACATCATTGTAATGGTTCAGGTTGGGTCCTTTTGTCTTTGCAGAGCCTTTGGTTGGTCACTTTTCCCAATGTGATAACCCCCTATTTCTTCTGCTGGGTAAGAAAAACATTCCTAATTTCCTATGGCATACTGGTGAAAAAAGTGAAGTGTTTTCAGTGCCTACATGTATAATACTAAGAGAAAGCTCTCTGCCTTATGATGCAAACATGCATGAAAAAGATTTATATGATGACCCCTGATCTGTCTTAGAGACAATGGCAGACAGGGAAATTCCCGTCCAAAAAACAAGGAAGGAATTCTGAACAGTTTGTTCTTGTAAAAAACTTCTATAGCTGTCTTGGAAATCTCAAAATATGTTCTGTTTTTATTTGCATCTCTGTTCTTTTTGCATAAAGATCAGGTCGTATCTCATCCCAGTACTTGGCATACACAATCTTCTGTTGGGTCCATTGGTGAGCTAAAAAATATCAGCCATGATTTCTTTGCTTGCTTCATAATATTGGCCTAAGATATTTTGCTGGTTCAAAAAATAAACAACCAATTACATATGTGCTCCCCAGTTTGAATCCTAATATCAGGGATGAAATCTATTTACCTTCCCTACTGGTTTGGAAGTGTGTGCGCCACGAACACGAGTGGAGCAAGCGCATGCGCCACACAAAAATCACATCTGATTTTTGACCCTCTGCTGATGTGCAAAGCCTTCTGTGCATGCACAGAGAGTAAAAAATGGATTACTTCTTGGTTAAAACCAGGAAATAGTGATGTATGGGTGGGTGGGTGAAACCTCGTGCTGCCGCCGCTACCGTTTCAACAAACCACGCGCCGCCGTCGCTACCAGTTCACACGAGCCAGACAGAACCAGCAGGATTTCACCACTGCCTAATATATAATAGTATAATACATATCTACGAAAAATAGCAAACAGACTTGAAGGTGAAGATCTCAAGCTGATAGAAACAATATTCCTTAAAAGCAGACTGTCGTAAGATGGATGTACTTTGAAGTATTATCTTACAATCGAGAAACTTTTGGGGCTATATTCTTAATGAGAAAGTAGACAGTGCTGGTCTCACAGATTGATGTGATGCTCCCTTCTTTATTTGTGTCCCTAGAGTCAAATGGTAGGTGGAGGTCTTTTTTCATTTGGGTGTTTTGAATAGGCTTCAGATTGAGCCTTGGTGGTGCAGCAGACTAAAGTTTTTTTCTTTATTTGATTTATATGCTGCCCTTCTCCGGAGACTCAGGACGCGGCTTACAGTGCGTTAAGCAATAGCCTTCATACTTTTGTATATTTATACAAAGTCAGCTCATTGCTCCCACAAACTGGGTCCTCATTTCACCTACCTTAGAAAGGATGGAAGGCTGAGTCAACCTTGAGCCTGGTGGGATTTGAACTTGCAGTAATTGCGAGCAGCTGATCTTAATAAGAGTGAATAACAGTGAATTAGCGCCACCAGGACTCCTTAAAGTGCTGTTAAGTAGCACCAGCTGCCTGCAATTACTACAAGTTCAAATCTCACCAGGCTCAAGGTTGACTCAGCCTTCCATCCTTTCGAGGTAGGTAAAATGAGGACCCGGATTGTGGGGGCAATAAGCTGACTTTGCATAGAAAAGAACACCGCTTGGGGGGGGCCAAAAGCCCTACTAAGCAGGTATATACAAAAGTATGAAGGCTATTGCTTAACGCATTGTAAGCCGCCCTGAGTCTCCGGAGAAGGGCGGCATATAAATTGAACCAATAAATAAACAATAAATAAAAAAAGGTACAATAACGAATGCAGAGGCTGAATATAGCATTTGAGTTCTTAAAACCTCTGGACTGATTTTTTCTCCCCTTTTTTGGGGAAGAGAGAGTATGGCAGGTCTGCTGTCCCCACACCAGTCCCAAATATGAAACTAAGTGGGGTGAAAAATTTGCCTCCTCCATACATTGTTATAATGCCATGAGTCAACCAGGTTCCTGCAATTCTGCTAGTTAGGAGAACAAAGGCCAAAATGCAACAGAAAGTTCGAAGAAGTAGCCCAGCTGTATCCTAAGGCTAACAGAAAGTATGGGTAGGACCTGGAAACAGGATCATTAAAACCATGGACCTTGCCTTCCTCTGGGAAATCCTCTTGCATGGTTTGAGTTCTACTGGGCTGTGCCCGCTTTAAGTTGTGGATGTGCTAATTGGGATTCCTATCTGATGACTTGACTCAGTCTGAACACTTGATTTTGGCACCTTGCCTGTGTCTGAACTGTTGATTAGAAATTCTTTACTGGCCAAGTGTGATTGGACATCCAAGGAATTTGTCTCTGGTGTTACAGCAGCTTCTTTATCTTCTTTCCTATCACTCTCCTTCTGCAAGGACAAGAGCTGAATGGACTGGAAACTGAAAATGAATTACCGCATTTTTTGGAGTATAAGATGCACCTTTCCCGCCCCTAAAAGGGGGTGAAAATTTGGTCTTATACATTGAATGTAGCCCCGCCCACCCACTGGCCCCCACCCTTTGGCCTCTGCCTCCCAGCAATTTACCTCCTTGCAGCAAGCAGCAAGAAGAAACAGCCCATTTCACCTTCAGCACAGCCTAATTAGCACAAGTTGATTGTCTGTTGGATTGGCCTCCTGACTCTCAGCTGTTTCAGGCTGCAGGGATTGCCATTGCCTATTGCTGCGCAGGCCTCTGCTGCTTGCTGCAAGGGGGTACATTACTGGGAGCAGATTTTTTTTTTCTTGTGCTAATCAAGCTATGCTGAAAACGAAAATGAAAGTAAAGCAGGCTGTTTGCTGTTTGATGCAATGAGGCAAAATTGCTGGGAGGCAGAGGCAGATTTCATTTTCTTGTTTTCCTCACCAAAAAAGGTAGGTGCATCCAGTGGTGGGATTCAAGTAATTTAACAACCGGTTCTCTGCCCTAATGATTTCTTCCAACAACCAGTTTGCCAAACTGCCCAGAAAATTAACAACCGGTTCTCCCAAAGTGGTGCGAACTGGCTGAATTCCACCACTGGGTGCATCTTATAGTCCAGAGCATCTTATACTCTGAAAAATACGGTAATGAATGGCAAAGTTTTCATCCTCATCTGAAGGCAGAAGCTACTGCAAGGAAAAGGCACACACACATTGCCTATTGATGCTGTTCTGTACTCCTTGGCATTAACAATATAATTAGGACACCTTGTCATGCCTCAGTATATGGCTAGCCAAGACTTGAAATTATAGCAGGTGTATTTTCTTAAAATATTTTTATTAAACAGTTTTTTTAAAAAACAAACAAACATTTTTTTTACAATTTTTTTCTTTACAACATTTCTGCATCAGTAGTCATTTCTTATATATCCATTTTTCTCCCTTACTTCAATTTACTATTTATACATATGATTCTAATATTGATTTATATATATATATATAAATAACAATGTACTACATTTCGATCATACATTCTGTGTCAGTTCCATTTCCACTTGTTTATTACTATGTTTCAACTCCTGTACGTTTCAACCCCTGTATCTCCTGTTTATCCATCTCTGCATGTTGAACTCAATGCAGTTCTTGGTCTCAGAATGTTTACTTCTGAACATGTGCCTTTTTCAGTAGAAGAGAACAGTGGTGGGATTCAGCCGGTTCTCACCACTTCAGGAGAACCGGTTATTAACTTTCTGAGCAGTTTGGTGAACTGGTTGTTGGAAGAAATCATTAGGGCAGAGAACCAGTTGTTAAAAGATTTGAATCCCACCACTGGAAGAGAATATCTATAGCTCAGGGTTGATCTGTAGGGTCTTTGGAACTCTCTGAAGGTCTTTGTTGGCTTGCAAATATTTCATTACCCAACGAGGTAGCATCATCAGTGCTTTTTTTCTATCTTTGCTCTCAAATTCTGAAGTCCCTCATCCCCTCTGCACTTCCCCAAAGGATCTGAAATGAAACTGAATAATTGTATGGCCCTGACTTGATTGATAGATAATAGATTTATATATTTCGGATATTTGTTTAAGAGAATATGAGGTAAAAGAGTAATTTAGCAAGCATACATGGAAAATGTATAACTATTTGTAGACCTACAATACAAGGAGAGAACTTACAGTATTAGATTTGTTTGAGATACAGGTATCAGAATGGAACAGAGTGATTATACGTTTGCTGTACAGGTAGTCCTCGACTTACAACAGTTCATTTAGTGACCGTTCAAAGTTACAATGGCACTGAAAAAAGAAACTTATGACCGTTTTTCATAGTTATGACCTTTGTAGCATCCCCATGGTCATGTGATCAAAATTCAGATGCTTGGCAACTGGTTCATATTTATGGCCATTGCTGTGTCCCAATGTCATGTGATCACTTTTTGTGACCTTCTGACAAGCAATGAGGAAACCGGATTCACTTAACAGCTGGGTTATTAATTTATCAACTGGAGTGATTCACTTAACAACTGAGGCAAGAGAGGTTGTAAAATGGGGCAAAACTCACTTAACAAATGTGTCACTTAACAACAGAAATTTTGGGCTCAATTGTGGTCGTAAATCAAGGGTTACCTGTATATACTTGTTATTTTATATGTGTGTGTGTGTGTTAATTTGGTTTGCAATTCTTGTTTTGTTTTTTATTCTATATTTCATAAAAATAATAATAAATTTACCCCCCACCCCAAAAGAAGAACAATCATAAGGTCCCCAGAGTTTCTTTCTTACTTGCTGTGGAAATTATAATTTGCAGCTGTCTTTTGGCTAATTTTATTTATGTTCAGAGTTTTAAAAAAATGAAGGTTCACTGATTCTTAAAATTCATCTAGATGATGATGATAATAATGATGATAATCATTTGGAACGCAACAAGCCAGATATCATGGTTGTCAAGGGCCAAGTTTATTGATATTGCTGTACCAGGAGACGTCAGAGTCAAAGAAAAAGAATTGGAAAAAATTACAAAATATCGCGACCTGGCCATCGAAACTACATGGCTATGGATGAAATAGTGGTACCCATTGTCATCGGGGCACTTGGTACCATGTCCAAGAATTTTACAAAACACATCGAGAAATTGCAGCTTCCTGCAATTACATCAGCAGAACTGCAAAAAACTGCGCTACTCGGAACATCATATATTTTAAGAAGGTACTTGGTTGATACCTAGGATGCTGGCAGCAACCAGTATCAACCATTAGCATCAGTCAATTGTATTTGTGACACATTTTAAATGTTCAATTAACTGAGTTTCATGTTTAATGAATAAGAGACCACCTGATCAGTGGGTGCAGCAAAATTTCACAAACTGACTACCTACAATGCCATGACCGCGTTGCTAAGATCATTCACTAGAAATTGTGCCAGAAGTTTGGATTTGAGTACAGCAAAAACCACTGGGAACATCAGGTTGAGAAAGTTTTAGAGAATGAGAAACTCAAGATCTTGTGGGACTTCAGGATTCAGACTGACAGGCACTTGGTCCACAACACACCTGACATAACAATAGTTGAAAAGTATGGTTCATTGACATTGCAATACCTGGTGATGCACGGATGGAAGATAAGCAGCAAGAAAAAATCACAAAGTACCGGGACTTGCAAATTGAAGTTGAGCGACTGTGGAAAAAGAAATTGTGTGTTGTCCCGATTGTAATTGGAACCCTTGGAGCAATACCCAAAGGGCTACCCCGCTATTTAGAAATTCTAAATTTACTGGACTTGAACATTTTGACTCTACAAAAAACCACCTTACTTGGAACAGCTTACATCCTCCGACGATACCTTAACAGTTCCTAGGTCCTTGGTTAGGACTCAAGCTGCTGAGCTATTAACCAGCCTCAAAGGCTGTGAATCTCACTAAAGATTAAATAATAATAATAATAATAATAATAATAATAATAATAATAATAACAACAACAACAACAACAACAACAACAACAATTGGAATAATAATAAAAAAATGGAGAAGAAAAAAGTGTGGATCGT
>WNWU01014339.1:0-11381 GCA_012654045.1 Ptyas mucosa | reverse complement strand
TATTATTATTATTATTATTATTATTATTATTATTATTATTATTATTATTATTTAAATTTATATACCGCCCTACTCCTGAAGGACTCAGGGCGGTGAACAGCCAAAAGATAAAATACATATAGTACAAACGTTAAAAAAATCATTTAAAATACATTCAATACTTTGGCCCAGAAAACAAATTTAAAACACCCCAATTTATAAGACAAATTTAAAAATTTTAAAAAGCAATTTAAAAGAGAAGTTAGGGCAGGCCAGCCTGCTGGAATAGGAATGTTTTGAGGGCACGGCGGAAAGTGCCCTCCGTATCTCCGGGGGGAGCTCGTTCCAGATGGCAGGTGCCCCCACAGAGAAGGCTCTCCCCCTGGGGGCCACCAGTTAACACTGTTTGACCAACGGCACCCTGAGAAGCCCCTCTCTATGGGAGCGTACTGGTCGGTGAGAGGCTACTGGTGGCAGAAGGCGGTCTCGTATAAAAAGATCTTCTTCCAGTGACTGGCTTGATAAACAATGCTAAGCTATCTTGGGGTCTGGCTTAAAGTGTTGTGGAAACACAGTCATGCTACTACATGGATCATGGTGTATGACTTAAAAACTGTATTTCCTACTAACCCTGGTTTATTTTTTAAAAAAGATATTTTGCTAAATGGTCTAGAGCAATATGTGAATCAATTTTCTCTCAAGATTACAAGATGGCAACTTTATGACATGAATTGTGGGTCAATATATACGGTGGTATGACTATCTATACCAGGGGTGTCAAACTCGTGGCCTGCGGACCAGATGTATCACGTGTTGGCTTCGCCCCCGCCTGGTTTAGAGAAGGGGGAAAAAAGTCCCAATACATCACGTGACACCTCCGTAACAATGTGAGTTTGACACCCTTGATCTATACCTACCTATATCTGTATCAATATGGCACAAAACAGTTACAAATAAATAGGGCAATTGCACCAATCAATTCCTCCATACTTTGAGAGCAGCCAGCCTATTGCTGTTAAAAGATCATTTTTTCATAGAATGTACAACCCACCTCATTAAACATAACTGCAGTTTGGCTTTAAGAGTAGCACTAAAGGGGGAGATAAAAATTATATAAATATGATTTCATTGTGCCTGAAGAGAACATGGTATGATTTACACACTGAGTAATTAGCAATTTAAGAGATTTTCCCTGGGAACGATGAAGCTACTGTATATTTTAGCTTGGAATTCTCAGCTGTCCGGTGTTTACTGAGATAAATTGAATAAGTGATTGTTTGTTTTGGATCCTGTTCCTATTTTTTTCTTTTATTACCTGGCTCAGATTAGCAACATGATTATGTACTCAAATATATTTATTAAGAAGCACACACAGAGACACATGCAAAGAAAAAGCTTTGTAGTATATTCTTATAAGCCTGCTACAATGCTGGCATTTAAACAGTTGGGAAGAAGAGCAATGAATGCTGTGCCAAATACGTTCCAATTCTAGGAAAGATCTGTTTTTCATTATCAAGAAGCATAGAGTGGTCCACCTAACATATTCTTCCTTCACTGAATCCTCACAACAGCTCTCTGAGGAAAGTTAGGCCAAGAGAGTGTGAATGGCTTAAAATCAAGACTTGAGATATGCTAAGGACTTCAACTTGACCTGCTAACCTGCCTCTACGACTGCTAGACCACATCAAATAATTCAAGTAGAAGAGAATACATGTAGTTCAGGGTTTAATTGCTGGGTTTGGTACAGTGGTGGATTTCAATAATTTTCGCTACTGGTTTGGTGGGTGTGGCTATGTGGGGGGCATGTGACTGAGTGGGTATGGCAACTTGACATCACACACGCTCACGCCCACTCAGTCACATGATCCCCCCACCTAGCCACAACCACAGGAAAAGGTAGGAAAATTTTAGGAATTTCCACCTATCTGCCCCTGCCCTCCCTTTGCCAGTCGCCCCCGTTTCCCCTCTTTTAGTGCCCCAGCCCTAGCCCAGCTTCCCCCCCCCCATCACCGCCTCTTTGTTCGAGCTGCTTACCTTCTGCGGTGAACAGGTCCAGAGTCGGAAGGCAAGCTGACCAGAGTTTTCAGCGGCCCCCAGCTAGTCGCTGATGCTAAAAAGCGGCTGGCAAAGAAGCCAAAGAAGCAGGCTGCCAAAAAGTAACGGAGGTCACGGAAAAAGCTGGTGCTGTCGCCGCCATGTTCTTAATGCATGCGCATCCCATTGGACTTGCAAGGCAATGGGATGCACGTGCACAAAGAACATGGTGGCGACGAACATGGCAGGCAGGGCAAGCGAGTGGCAACTGGGGACTGGTTTGGGGGCATAGCCAGCCGGTCATTGCTACCGGTTCAGCGACTTGGCCAAATTTCCACCAACGGTTTGTGCGAACTGGTGCGAACCGGCTAAATACCACCTCTGGTTTGGTACCTTGTTTTCTAAATTGATCCATAGATATAGTGCAGTTCTTTAATTGTTCACACTGTCCACAAGTTCTGGAAAACATTATTTACTATCATTTCTTGACATTCCACGCATATGAATTTTTAGTTCATTTTCCAAGCTCAAATTTGCAAACAAGTGTTGACATTTGCACTTCAGTTTGAGATGCAGACAACACAGACTCATCCCCAACAGCCTGCACCTCAACAGTGAAGGGACACAGGGCAGAAAAACATCCTGCAGCCAAGAAGGCTTCACACCCATTTGCATTACTCAAGTGATCCTGAGGACACAGATAAACCTCCAAGTGGCCTCAACGACTCTCTAAAAGAATGCAAATGACCAGCTGTCTGCAAGGAATATAAATCCTTCCATTCCGCACCATCCAGTCGGAGCTGAAGAAGCTTTTTGGGTGAGAAATGAAACCTCTTCAAAAGAAAAAAACAAGAAAGCCCAGTTGCCTA
The DNA here is from genome assembly GCA_012654045.1 of Ptyas mucosa. Classification (NCBI taxonomy): domain Eukaryota; kingdom Metazoa; phylum Chordata; class Lepidosauria; order Squamata; family Colubridae; genus Ptyas; species Ptyas mucosa. The sequence continues at coordinate 8,499 of WNWU01014339.1, read as the reverse complement.
CTGAAAAAAGCACCTTTGGGACAAACAGTATTGACAAATTTTGTTTTCAAACTTTCTGACATCTTACACAAGTGTTCCCCATTTTTTTTCTTCATTACCCCCAAATCACTTATCAGAAAATCCTTATTTAAATCTCCCTGTTGTAATTGGTTAATGTATTGTTTTCTGTATATAATGTAATGTATTGTTAGCAAAAGAAAAGTCACTTTTACCCAATTTTGAATAATTTACCCAGATTTGGGAAGCACTGCTCTAAACTAAAAGCCACCAAGTACATACATAACAAATCCTTTTTTCCTGATGGATCATCTTTTTCTTTAGGGATACATCACAAAGTCAGTTCATATCCCTCATACAAAGACAAAAAAAAAATTGTGAAAACTTATATTTATAAAATGAGCTTTGGTGGCGCATTGGTTAGAGTGCAGTACTGCAGGTTACTTCTGGCTGCCTGTAATTTGGCAGTTCAAATCTCACCAGGCTCAAGGTTGACTCAGCCTTCCATCCTTCCGAGGTGGGTAAAATGAGGACCCAAATTGTTGGGGGCAAGATGCTGACTCTGTAAAGCACTTAGAGAGGGCTGTGAAACACTGTAAAGCATTATATAAGTCTAACTGCAATTGCTATTTAAAATTAAAGTTTTGCTCAGAAGCAAAGGAATATTATTTTGCCACATTTAAACAGAATACATGATAAAGAATTCCTTTTAATACCAGTATAAGGAAAATACTGTAAATATTGTATTGGCTGTCAACAGCACAATTCCAGACATAGTTCTCTTTGGGATACAGTTCTGGCACCAGGCCAGAAAGTCCAGCTGGAGATCAAGGCAACATTTCTAGATGGTAGATACAATCAGGTTCATTTTAAGCATTTCCGAATTGGGAAGTAATGCTGGCATTTATCCATAGCAATGAGGGTCTAATTATCCTTGGTGATTTTTAATGACTCATATATGCATTCTGGGCTAGCGTAGCAACATATGCTAGTTGAAGTGGATGTACTCACAGTTCCCTGACTCATTCAAGCGATAGTAGCTGTATCTTTTCACAGATTTTTTTTTTTAAAAAAAGAAGGCTGTGGGTATTTCCACTCCAATGCCAAGATGTTGTATTATTCTTTATTCAAAGGGTGTGGGAGGAATTTAGTAGCCAGCATAGAGTAGATTCTATATTGGTCCTATATCCGTGATGGCGAACCTATGGCACGTGTGTCACAGGTGGCACGTGGAGCCATATCTGTGGGCATGTGAGCGTTGCCCTACCTCAGCTCCACCGTGCATGAATGCACCCGCCAGCTGATTTTTAGGCTTCCAGGCCCACCCAAAGTCGGGAAATGGGCTGTTTCTGGCCTCCAGGGGGTGGTGGGAAAGGTCTTTTTCACCCTTCCCAGGCTCTTAGAAAGCCTCTGGGGCCTGGGGAGGATGAAAAATGGACCTTCAGGGCCCACCAGAAATGGGCCATTTCCGGCCTCCAGAGGGCCTCCAGGGAGATGGGGAAGGCTATTTTCGCCCTCCCCAGGCTCCAAGAAAGCATCTGGAGCCTAGGGAGAGCAAAAAATGGGTCTACTGGGCCCACCGTACCATTGTGTGCCAAAAGCGGGGGGAGCAGGGGGTGGGGTCACACGCGCATGCGTGGGGCACATTGAATTATGGGTGTGGGCACGCACAGGCGCAACCACCCCGCACTCCCCCCACTTTTGGCACGTGATGGCAAAAAGATTAGCCATCACTGTCCTATATGGATTCTGTATATCTCTAATTTAGGATGTATACCTACAGGAGTGTTCGTGAGGGAGGCCAAAAAACCAACCAACCAAACAAACAAACCCACACATGTTATGATGGTAAAATTTACAACAGAGTGAGGACATATCTCCTTATTGTGGATAATGCTCATAGAGGCTTCTTTCTGTGACTCCAAAACCCCCCACTTTCTCTACTGGCACTTACAGTACATCAGAGTCTTCTCCAGTGGTGGGTTGCCCCCGGTTCGGACTGGTTCACAAGAACCGGTAGTTAAACCGGCGGGAGGCTCCACCCACCACCCCGGATGTCGTCATAGGAGATCTGCGCATCATCCTGTTGCGAACCGGTAGTAAAGGTAAGTAGAACCCACCCCTAGTCTTCTCCATCCTATAGCATTTTTCTGTTTTAATTTTTTTTCAATAGTTACATGATAGGGATCACTCACCAATTCCAAAGGATGTTCATTTGACAGATCCATCCCTCCAATGACCACCTGATCCTGCAATTTGGTGCAGTTGCATGCTTATTCCTAGAAAGATTGTCCATCTGGTGGAAGTTAATAGTTTTGAAGTTGAAGACTAGGAAGATGGCCCTCTGAATGAATATTTCTAACCTAAGATGGCCTCAATTGCTCCATTTGGAAATCCAGGTAGAAGGAATTTGATATAACTAGGGAGGTGGATTCACATTGATATTTTGCAAGGTAGTTACATAAGAGAGAGAAAAGGAAGATGTTTAGGGATTAGAAGGTCTTCTTATTTTGATGTACAACTGATGTACAACTGATGTGTAACTAGAACATCATTGTAATGGTTCAGGTTGGGTCCTTTTGTCTTTGCAGAGCCTTTGGTTGGTCACTTTTCCCAATGTGATAACCCCCTATTTCTTCTGCTGGGTAAGAAAAACATTCCTAATTTCCTATGGCATACTGGTGAAAAAAGTGAAGTGTTTTCAGTGCCTACATGTATAATACTAAGAGAAAGCTCTCTGCCTTATGATGCAAACATGCATGAAAAAGATTTATATGATGACCCCTGATCTGTCTTAGAGACAACGGCAGACAGGGAAATTCCCGTCCAAAAAACAAGGAAGGAATTCTGAACAGTTTGTTCTTGTAAAAAACTTCTATAGCTGTCTTGGAAATCTCAAAATATGTTCTGTTTTTATTTGCATCTCTGTTCTTTTTGCATAAAGATCAGGTCGTATCTCATCCCAGTACTTGGCATACACAATCTTCTGTTGGGTCCATTGGTGAGCTAAAAAATATCAGCCATGATTTCTTTGCTTGCTTCATAATATTGGCCTAAGATATTTTGCTGGTTCAAAAAATAAACAACCAATTACATATGTGCTCCCCAGTTTGAATCCTAATATCAGGGATGAAATCTATTTACCTTCCCTACTGGTTTGGAAGTGTGTGCGCCACGAACACGAGTGGAGCAAGCGCATGCGCCACACAAAAATCACATCTGATTTTTGACCCTCTGCTGATGTGCAAAGCCTTCTGTGCATGCACAGAGAGTAAAAAATGGATTACTTCTTGGTTAAAACCAGGAAATAGTGATGTATGGGTGGGTGGGTGAAACCTCGTGCTGCCGCCGCTACCGTTTCAACAAACCACGCGCCGCCGTCGCTACCAGTTCACACGAGCCAGACAGAACCAGCAGGATTTCACCACTGCCTAATATATAATAGTATAATACATATCTACGAAAAATAGCAAACAGACTTGAAGGTGAAGATCTCAAGCTGATAGAAACAATATTCCTTAAAAGCAGACTGTCGTAAGATGGATGTACTTTGAAGTATTATCTTACAATCGAGAAACTTTTGGGGCTATATTCTTAATGAGAAAGTAGACAGTGCTGGTCTCACAGATTGATGTGATGCTCCCTTCTTTATTTGTGTCCCTAGAGTCAAATGGTAGGTGGAGGTCTTTTTTCATTTGGGTGTTTTGAATAGGCTTCAGATTGAGCCTTGGTGGTGCAGCAGACTAAAGTTTTTTTCTTTATTTGATTTATATGCTGCCCTTCTCCGGAGACTCAGGACGCGGCTTACAGTGCGTTAAGCAATAGCCTTCATACTTTTGTATATTTATACAAAGTCAGCTCATTGCTCCCACAAACTGGGTCCTCATTTCACCTACCTTAGAAAGGATGGAAGGCTGAGTCAACCTTGAGCCTGGTGGGATTTGAACTTGCAGTAATTGCGAGCAGCTGATCTTAATAAGAGTGAATAACAGTGAATTAGCGCCACCAGGACTCCTTAAAGTGCTGTTAAGTAGCACCAGCTGCCTGCAATTACTACAAGTTCAAATCTCACCAGGCTCAAGGTTGACTCAGCCTTCCATCCTTTCGAGGTAGGTAAAATGAGGACCCGGATTGTGGGGGCAATAAGCTGACTTTGCATAGAAAAGAACACCGCTTGGGGGGGGGCCAAAAGCCCTACTAAGCAGGTATATACAAAAGTATGAAGGCTATTGCTTAACGCATTGTAAGCCGCCCTGAGTCTCCGGAGAAGGGCGGCATATAAATTGAACCAATAAATAAACAATAAATAAAAAAAGGTACAATAACGAATGCAGAGGCTGAATATAGCATTTGAGTTCTTAAAACCTCTGGACTGATTTTTTCTCCCCTTTTTTGGGGAAGAGAGAGTATGGCAGGTCTGCTGTCCCCACACCAGTCCCAAATATGAAACTAAGTGGGGTGAAAAATTTGCCTCCTCCATACATTGTTATAATGCCATGAGTCAACCAGGTTCCTGCAATTCTGCTAGTTAGGAGAACAAAGGCCAAAATGCAACAGAAAGTTCGAAGAAGTAGCCCAGCTGTATCCTAAGGCTAACAGAAAGTATGGGTAGGACCTGGAAACAGGATCATTAAAACCATGGACCTTGCCTTCCTCTGGGAAATCCTCTTGCATGGTTTGAGTTCTACTGGGCTGTGCCCGCTTTAAGTTGTGGATGTGCTAATTGGGATTCCTATCTGATGACTTGACTCAGTCTGAACACTTGATTTTGGCACCTTGCCTGTGTCTGAACTGTTGATTAGAAATTCTTTACTGGCCAAGTGTGATTGGACATCCAAGGAATTTGTCTCTGGTGTTACAGCAGCTTCTTTATCTTCTTTCCTATCACTCTCCTTCTGCAAGGACAAGAGCTGAATGGACTGGAAACTGAAAATGAATTACCGCATTTTTTGGAGTATAAGATGCACCTTTCCCGCCCCTAAAAGGGGGTGAAAATTTGGTCTTATACATTGAATGTAGCCCCGCCCACCCACTGGCCCCCACCCTTTGGCCTCTGCCTCCCAGCAATTTACCTCCTTGCAGCAAGCAGCAAGAAGAAACAGCCCATTTCACCTTCAGCACAGCCTAATTAGCACAAGTTGATTGTCTGTTGGATTGGCCTCCTGACTCTCAGCTGTTTCAGGCTGCAGGGATTGCCATTGCCTATTGCTGCGCAGGCCTCTGCTGCTTGCTGCAAGGGGGTACATTACTGGGAGCAGATTTTTTTTTTCTTGTGCTAATCAAGCTATGCTGAAAACGAAAATGAAAGTAAAGCAGGCTGTTTGCTGTTTGATGCAATGAGGCAAAATTGCTGGGAGGCAGAGGCAGATTTCATTTTCTTGTTTTCCTCACCAAAAAAGGTAGGTGCATCCAGTGGTGGGATTCAAGTAATTTAACAACCGGTTCTCTGCCCTAATGATTTCTTCCAACAACCAGTTTGCCAAACTGCCCAGAAAATTAACAACCGGTTCTCCCAAAGTGGTGCGAACTGGCTGAATTCCACCACTGGGTGCATCTTATAGTCCAGAGCATCTTATACTCTGAAAAATACGGTAATGAATGGCAAAGTTTTCATCCTCATCTGAAGGCAGAAGCTACTGCAAGGAAAAGGCACACACACATTGCCTATTGATGCTGTTCTGTACTCCTTGGCATTAACAATATAATTAGGACACCTTGTCATGCCTCAGTATATGGCTAGCCAAGACTTGAAATTATAGCAGGTGTATTTTCTTAAAATATTTTTATTAAACAGTTTTTTTAAAAAACAAACAAACATTTTTTTTACAATTTTTTTCTTTACAACATTTCTGCATCAGTAGTCATTTCTTATATATCCATTTTTCTCCCTTACTTCAATTTACTATTTATATGTTTAATATTTATATGTTTAATAATTAATATGATTCTAATATTGATTTATATATATATATATAAATAACAATGTACTACATTTCGATCATACATTCTGTGTCAGTTCCATTTCCACTTGTTTATTACTATGTTTCAACTCCTGTACGTTTCAACCCCTGTATCTCCTGTTTATCCATCTCTGCATGTTGAACTCAATGCAGTTCTTGGTCTCAGAATGTTTACTTCTGAACATGTGCCTTTTTCAGTAGAAGAGAACAGTGGTGGGATTCAGCCGGTTCTCACCACTTCAGGAGAACCGGTTATTAACTTTCTGAGCAGTTTGGTGAACTGGTTGTTGGAAGAAATCATTAGGGCAGAGAACCAGTTGTTAAAAGATTTGAATCCCACCACTGGAAGAGAATATCTATAGCTCAGGGTTGATCTGTAGGGTCTTTGGAACTCTCTGAAGGTCTTTGTTGGCTTGCAAATATTTCATTACCCAACGAGGTAGCATCATCAGTGCTTTTTTTCTATCTTTGCTCTCAAATTCTGAAGTCCCTCATCCCCTCTGCACTTCCCCAAAGGATCTGAAATGAAACTGAATAATTGTATGGCCCTGACTTGATTGATAGATAATAGATTTATATATTTCGGATATTTGTTTAAGAGAATATGAGGTAAAAGAGTAATTTAGCAAGCATACATGGAAAATGTATAACTATTTGTAGACCTACAATACAAGGAGAGAACTTACAGTATTAGATTTGTTTGAGATACAGGTATCAGAATGGAACAGAGTGATTATACGTTTGCTGTACAGGTAGTCCTCGACTTACAACAGTTCATTTAGTGACCGTTCAAAGTTACAATGGCACTGAAAAAAGAAACTTATGACCGTTTTTCATAGTTATGACCTTTGTAGCATCCCCATGGTCATGTGATCAAAATTCAGATGCTTGGCAACTGGTTCATATTTATGGCCATTGCTGTGTCCCAATGTCATGTGATCACTTTTTGTGACCTTCTGACAAGCAATGAGGAAACCGGATTCACTTAACAGCTGGGTTATTAATTTATCAACTGGAGTGATTCACTTAACAACTGAGGCAAGAGAGGTTGTAAAATGGGGCAAAACTCACTTAACAAATGTGTCACTTAACAACAGAAATTTTGGGCTCAATTGTGGTCGTAAATCAAGGGTTACCTGTATATACTTGTTATTTTATATGTGTGTGTGTGTGTTAATTTGGTTTGCAATTCTTGTTTTGTTTTTTATTCTATATTTCATAAAAATAATAATAAATTTACCCCCCACCCCAAAAGAAGAACAATCATAAGGTCCCCAGAGTTTCTTTCTTACTTGCTGTGGAAATTATAATTTGCAGCTGTCTTTTGGCTAATTTTATTTATGTTCAGAGTTTTAAAAAAATGAAGGTTCACTGATTCTTAAAATTCATCTAGATGATGATGATAATAATGATGATAATCATTTGGAACGCAACAAGCCAGATATCATGGTTGTCAAGGGCCAAGTTTATTGATATTGCTGTACCAGGAGACGTCAGAGTCAAAGAAAAAGAATTGGAAAAAATTACAAAATATCGCGACCTGGCCATCGAAACTACATGGCTATGGATGAAATAGTGGTACCCATTGTCATCGGGGCACTTGGTACCATGTCCAAGAATTTTACAAAACACATCGAGAAATTGCAGCTTCCTGCAATTACATCAGCAGAACTGCAAAAAACTGCGCTACTCGGAACATCATATATTTTAAGAAGGTACTTGGTTGATACCTAGGATGCTGGCAGCAACCAGTATCAACCATTAGCATCAGTCAATTGTATTTGTGACACATTTTAAATGTTCAATTAACTGAGTTTCATGTTTAATGAATAAGAGACCACCTGATCAGTGGGTGCAGCAAAATTTCACAAACTGACTACCTACAATGCCATGACCGCGTTGCTAAGATCATTCACTAGAAATTGTGCCAGAAGTTTGGATTTGAGTACAGCAAAAACCACTGGGAACATCAGGTTGAGAAAGTTTTAGAGAATGAGAAACTCAAGATCTTGTGGGACTTCAGGATTCAGACTGACAGGCACTTGGTCCACAACACACCTGACATAACAATAGTTGAAAAGTATGGTTCATTGACATTGCAATACCTGGTGATGCACGGATGGAAGATAAGCAGCAAGAAAAAATCACAAAGTACCGGGACTTGCAAATTGAAGTTGAGCGACTGTGGAAAAAGAAATTGTGTGTTGTCCCGATTGTAATTGGAACCCTTGGAGCAATACCCAAAGGGCTACCCCGCTATTTAGAAATTCTAAATTTACCGGACTTGAACATTTTGACTCTACAAAAAACCACCTTACTTGGAACAGCTTACATCCTCCGACGATACCTTAACAGTTCCTAGGTCCTTGGTTAGGACTCAAGCTGCTGAGCTATTAACCAGCCTCAAAGGCTGTGAATCTCACTAAAGATTAAATAATAATAATAATAATAATAATAATAATAACAACAACAACAACAACAACAACAACAACAATAATTGGAATAATAATAAAAAAATGGAGAAGAAAAAAGTGTGGATCGT
>WNWU01014338.1:2510-30333 GCA_012654045.1 Ptyas mucosa | reverse complement strand
CTCTTCCCTTCCTTCCTTCCTTCCTTCCTTCCTTCCTTCCTTACTTAATTTTTTTTTCTCTTTGGATGACACTCCTCGGATTTATCAAATCCAGTGACAGCCCATCTCATTCACAGAGTGACAAATTTATCCATCATCTGTCAAGGCCTTTCTTTGGTTCCCACCGTATTCAGAGGTATAAGGTTTGCAAAGTTAAATTTAGATATACAACCTTCTTACAAAGAACGTATATCTAACTTTAACTTTACAAACTTTATAGAGTTAAGTTAAATGGCTGCAGTGAACCTTAGAGGCAAGAATCTTTGCTTTATTGAGGTGCAGGCACAATACAGATAGTCCTCGACTTACGACCACAAACAAGCCCAAAATTTAGGTTGTTAAGTGAGAATTTGTTAAGTGAGTTTGGCCCATTTTACGTCATTTCTTGCCACAGTTGTAAATGAATCACTGCAGTTAATAAACTAGTAATCTGGTTGTTAAGTGAATTTGGCTTCCTCCTTGACTTTGTTTGTCGGAAGGTTGCAACATGACCCCCGGCACACTCCGACAGTCATAAGTAGGAACCAGTTGCCAAGCATCTGAATTTCAATCACATGATCATGGGGATGCTGCAAAGGTTGTACCTGTGAAAAAATGGTCATAAGTCACTTTTTTCAGTGCCGTTGTAACTTTGAACAGTCACTAAATGAATTGTTGTAAGTCAAGGACTACCTGTACTGTTCATCTTATCCAGGCAACTTGTGTGGCTACAGTCGCAATCCTTACTGGAAGAGGTTTTGTTCATGGTCAATAGTTCTTCCTACACAGTGCATGCATGGAAGCCTTTTCTGATTGTGGAATAGGAGGAAATTGGGTAAAAGGCAATGAAGCAACTTGGCAATTTTGCTTCATTTTCTGAACGTTGGAATGGACCTACTGCTTCAGCAGCAACTTTCAAGGGATGCCACTGTGAAAGCAAAGTACCCTTTTCAAGCTTTTCACAGCCTTAAAGTTTAGGCAGTTTGACTAAATATTTTGTCCCAGTTTCTCTTATCAAATGTGAGGAAAACGTGTTGGGGACCAATCTTTCCAATGTTAAAAAATGTAGGAAAGGTATTGTATTAAAGGTAGTCTTCACTTATTCATGGTAATTGAGGCTGACAACTCTGTCATTAAGCAACACGGTCATAAGACACAACATCATGTGAATGGATTGAGTTACAATGGCAGTTCTTGCAATCCCAGTTCCCATTGGTAACCATGTAAATTCTGCACAGTTGTGGCATCCTATGGTCATAGGATCACCATTTGCAATTGCCTGCTTGCTTCCCCGTTCATGTTACTTCTCAGAACCCAGGAGTGAACACTGCAAATGGCAACAAACGACCCGGAGACACTGCAAAATCATAATTGCAAACCAATTGCCAAGCACTTAGATTTCATTGTGTGACTGCATGGATGCTGAGATAGCCATAACTTTGAGGACAGTTTGTAAATACCACTTCTTCAGAACTGTTGTATGTTTGAATGATTGCTGAACAAATTAAGCAAGAATACTGTATAATTAAATTTAAGGCACCAAATTAAAGTTCACATAATATAAAAATCCTAAAACTGAGTTACCAAAACACAATTGCTGTGTTTATATAGTATACCACATCCAAGCGCATGCTTCATTATGCCTTAATGGGATGAGTTTTCCACATGTTCTCCAGTCTGTTGTGGCCTGTCAGCGGCCGGTGCAGCTGGTGGCTGATTCTGACAGCAAGGAGGCTGGTGTGGTGCTGCGCCAGCAGCCTGTGCAGTTGGCACTCGAGTCGGACAATGAGGAGGCTGGAGAAGATGTGGTGCCAGGGGCGGGGATTCAGCCAGGGCCTTCTGAACCTCCAGAAGCTCTCTTAAGTGAAGAGGACAAAGAGGAGGAGCCTCTTCTCGATGCACAGGCACGCAGAGCTGCCAAAAGGCAACAGTGGCTCCTCAGGAGGTCTCCTCGAGAGTAAGGCTTGGGGCTAATTGGCCACCCCCTTAGCCTATTTAAGGAGGAACGTCGACTGAAGCAATTTGCAGGGAACAACTCCGTTCACATACCTTCATGTCTTGTCTTGCTTATCTTATCAGCTTCCTGCAAATTGTTTCTGGGCATTCTGCCAACCATAGTAAGCTTTCAGTATTATTCTGAATTCTTGGCGGCTGTTAATGTAGTTAATTAACAGCCGTTGTTGTAAAAAACTGGTTTATTTAGTAAACTAAGGTTTGAACGGACTTTGTGTGTGCTGCGTTCTTTGGAGTCCATAGCCGGGGCAGAACACAGACTGCCTTCCCTGACTTTTCTTGTTCAGATTTTTGGATCGAAAAATATTTGAAAATTTGAGATGTGACGGGTATACCCAGAAAATGATTACCGTTAGATATCTGCTTGTTCAAAAAAGTAGCTGCCTCAGTCGGCATAGCCAAGTCGATAAACTATTTTAATTGTTTCTTGGAAGATGAACTAGATGCTCCCTCCATCTCTGCTGACTCATTGTGAGGCCGAAATGTTTTGCTGCAAATAAATACAATGCTAAAGGCTGGTCCTTTCCTGTATTTCAACTTCCTTTTATTTTTTTTTAAATTAAAAGAAAACTTTGAATTACAATTAGAGCTAGAATTAGTGTTAATTAGGATTAGTTAGAGATAGAGGCAGAGATAGAGGTTGAGGTCAAGTTTGAAGTCGAGATAGAGATGGAGAGGACAGAAATAGAGATGATAGAGATAATATAGGAAAAAGGATAGGGATAGAGAGCTAGAACTAGCTAGAGGTAGAGGTAGAGATATAGAGACACAGAGATATATATATATATATATAGAGAGAGTGATAGAGATAGAGATGAAAGATAGATGGATAGATGGATGGAGGGATAGATAGAGAGAGAGAGGGAAGGAGGGAGGGAGGGAGGGAGGGAGGGAGGGAGAGGGAGAGGGAAAGAGAGAGGGAGAGAGAGAGAGAGAGAGAGAGAGGGAGGGAGGGAGAAGAAATGGCACAGGAATCCTGATTGCCCCAGGTTGTGAGCTACCTTCCATGAAAGAAATTATTCCTGTTTTAAAAGTACTGATATTGTTTTAGGATAGTGGCTCAGGCTTTTAAAATAGAGTCCTATATTATAATCATTTTAATTTGAAGGTTATTAATGATTTAAATGAATGGTTTTAATAACTAGGTTTTTCATGACTGAGAAGGAGACCATCAGATTTGTAGGAAAAAATATTTTCAGTTCAGTAAAAGCAAGACATTACTGAAGCTGAAGCGAGTTAAGCAGTGGCCCACGTGAATCCAACTCTGCTTACCTAAACATTTTGCTGCCCCGATGAACTTAATAGTTTAAGAAGTTGCATGTTTACGGCTTATTCAATTGTACTGTGGCCTCCAAAACAAGCGTTCTAAAGCTTAGGACTCTGTAGTCAGTGTTGACGTAATTGTAGGTAACAGATGTGCTATCGTTTAATAAATATTACTTGGAACAGCTACAAGGAGGCCACACCAACATGCTTTATCAGTGTGAAAAATCATATCCACCTTTCAGAAGATATTGCGATGACAAATTGCCAGCCATTTGAAAACAGATCTTTTCATTAATTCATAACATCTTACTAAGATTATCTTTCTTTCAAAATATAGGTGTTAAACGGGAGGTGTTAATGTAATCATCTGTTTACAGGGGCGTTTCCCTGCAACTATGTTTTCCTAGAACGTTTAGGGGAAAATGAGCAATGCAAAGCCGGCTTGATGCTACTCTCCATATTTCACAGCTTATCGTTCATATATGCTCTCTTTCAGGACACTCTGCTCCCTTTTTATGTTCTCCCATTCTCCAGGTTTTCTCTTCCAACTGTTAGAGGACATTCAGTGATCACCAATTATCTTGAGTAGAGACAGCACATTATGAAAGAATGTTTGCACGGGTTTAGTTTTTATTGGGCTTTGTGTATATGTGAGTGTGCTCTCTTTTTAATGCTTTAATGCTGGCAAATACAGTACTCTTTTTCTTTATGCACTGATAGTATTATTCCTGCGAGTCGGGGTGGGTTCTACTTACCTTTACTACCGGTTTGCATCGCGCCCTTATACGCACTTCTGTTCATGCGCAGAAGCTTCCACACATGCGCAGATCACCTACTGACCTGGATGTCATATCCAGGTCAGTGGGCGGAGCCTCCCACCGGTTTTACTACCAGTTCTTGTGAACCGGTCCGAACCAGGGGCAACCTATCACTGCTGCAAGTCCCTTGGACTGCAAGGCAATCAAACTGGTCAGTCCTAAAGGAGATCAACCCTGACTGCTCTTTAGAAGGCCAGATCCTGAAGATGAAACTCAAAAACTTTGGCCACCAAATGAGAAGGAAAGACTCACTGGAGAAGAGTCTAATGCTAGGAAAGATTGAGGGTAAAAGAAGAAGGGGGTGACAGAGAATGAGGTGGCTGGATGGAGTCACTGAAGCAGTCAGCATGAGCTTAAATGGACTCCAGGGGTGGTAGAAGACAGGAAGGCCTGGAGGAACATTGTCCATGGGGTCGTGATGGGTCAGACACGACTTCACAACTAGCAACAACAAGTATTATTTCAGTCACAGAGGTCCATATTTGGGAAAGAAGTTTGTTGTTAGCATATGGTATAGACAAGGGCAGGTTATATGGTGCACTTTGGATGACTCTGTCACTATTTCTTGATTCTGGCAATGCTGACTAGGGAAATGGGAAAAAAGTTACCATCTAACCCTTCGTTATAGTTCCTCCATCTACCAGCAAACGGACGTTTCTGAAAAGTCATCTTCTCATGGAAAATATGCAAATCTGAGAATGATGCCTTTTGTGTTCCTATGAATTATGAAATTGGTCAAGACCTTGGTTTTCTAAGAAGGCTGGTGAAATTGACCTCTTTGATCAGAAAAAAACACTGACTAAGTTTACTGCTCAGCGGAAACCCTTTCTAAGCTTTTTGAGTGAAATAGAAAAAAAAATGAACATGATATATGATTTTGATGATGATAAAAAAAATGGATTATAGAAAAAAAAAGAGGAAACTCATGCTGTAACCATAGAGTAAGAGGTTAATATATTTGTAACTGCTGGAAAAGAAAATCGAAAGCTATTTCTTAAATATTTTCAATATGTTTATATTTTTGTTTTCTTTTTTCTCTTTTGCACTTTTAGTGTTGTTTTTTTCTTTCTCTCTTGTCTTCTCATCTTTCTTCTTTAAAATTTTAATAAAGTTCTTTTTTAAAAAAAAAATCCCAAGAAAACAATTTTGCACCAGTTCTCTGCAATTTCAGGGCAGATGGTGGATTGGTGAAAAGTCCTGCTTTGTCCCATTACCTGATGGGACAAGGTGTCCCTTGTTACTGTCCCTTGTTGCATAACATTCTCAGAGACTCTTTCCATCCTGCTTACAATCTTTTTGGACTGTTGCCCTTCTGGCAGAAGATACAGAACAATTAACACTCAGACCACATGTCTTCTGAATAGTTTTTATCCCAGAGCTATAATTGCACTCAACAATTAACTAAAGGGCCAGCATCAGTGAGGTGTTGGACAGCATTACTTGGTCTGTTGTGTGGATGTTTGGGTGGTTTAGGGTGGGGAATTTGTGGTGGGAGTGTGTTTGGGGATTGTTATGTGTATTGGACCTGGTCTTTGGGTGTTAAGTGAATTTCGTTGGTATGGATATACTGTGTATACACGTACAATGACAATAAAGTTGTTATCATCATCATCATCATCATCATCATCATCATCATCATCATCATCTTCCATCCATCTCCATAGTCACATGTATATATTTTTCTCTTCTACAAAATGAAAGCTTAGAAGAGAAAGAAGAAATCCGGAGATGGTGGAGTGGGAGGAGGGCACTGGCTTCTCATGGACTAGCTAGAACCTGGGGATGAAGAATAGGGGAGTCAGCTTTGGGACATCCATCTAACAACATAAAAATTCTGGAGACAGTAAATGACAAACACCAGCGGCTGAATGGAAGTGCTTTTAATCTCAAGGACATGTAGCAACAAGAGGAGAAAAGTAGGCAACAAGAAAAACAACAAGGGAAAGGGCCCATCAAAGAAAAGTCCAGCCAAAACAGGAAATGCAAATGCAATGCAAATCAAATAAGACCTGATTAGGTGGCTTGGTGGCTAAGACACTGTGCTTGTTGATTAGAAAGGTTGGCAGTTCAAATCCCCAGTACAGGTCTCCTGTGTGAGCAGGGGGTTGGACTAGATGACCTCCAAGGTCCCTTCCAACTCTGTCAGTGTTAAATTAAGTGTTAGTCAGATCTATATATTGGACTATTATCTCAATATTCCCAGGGGGATTAGAGTGTAGTCTAAAACAACTGCAAGCTTAGAGAAGGAGGAATAAAATTGTGCTTAAGTATTGCCCTTGGTTTTTTTTTCTTAGTCCCTGAAGTGGGAAATAATGTGTCAACTGGATCACATAAGAAGAAACAGAGTATGTGGGTCAACAGAAGCAGAAGAAAGTATTTGCATTCTTGCAATTCCATGCTGATCTTTACTACTGACTCTTGTATTTTTAGCATCTGACTAAGGGCCAAACTATGTATGATACTAATCATATGTTTAAGTGAATGGTACTTTACCTAGATGATTCTGATTTGTAGCATGAGTGGGGATGGAAAGAAACTCTGAAACATGCTTTCCATCCAGTTAGGATCTTGCACCTTTTTTTTGGCGAAAAAATTCCATACTTGGACAGAAAATAGCTACAACCGAAACAGAAAGCAGAACAGGATTCTAAAAGCAGATTAATCTAGACCAGGGCTGTCAAATTCCCGGCTCACGGTCCGGATGCGTCATATGCTGGCCACGCCCATTCCCGGTTTAGCAAAGGGGAAAAAAGTCCCCATAGGTCATGTGATGCCACCGTGACAACATGAGTTTGACACCCCTGATCTAGACCAAAAGTCTCTTTATGGTTAGGGCTCTGAATCTGCTTTTTGGCCAAAATGAAAGTAATCACATTAAATATATGACTAGAATCACATATGGGTGACTCCTTTCTTAATTCCTGTCCTGGTTTGAAATCAACTCTAATCTCCAATCTCCAAGACAGTAGTACTGTCTGGGGAAGTGAAGTGATTTATTTGTGGTTCAGCTGCAGGATGTTTATTTCATGACAAATATGTTTGTTTCTGTTCTTGTTAAGATTCTGTGGTTCCACTTCTCCATTGGAGAAATTGATCTCCTGAACATGATATTCTGCAAGGTTCACGCTGGCTTGACCAATCCTGTTAGAAGAAGCTGATGGGAGGGGGAATTGGCAAGTATTTTTGTCAATTGTTCACTTTTTCTGCTTTAAATCAAGGACGAACCCTTCTCTCCTTTCTTCAGGAGTAAAGCGAAGAAGGATTTTTATTGCTGCACAATTGATAGCCACTTTGGGCAGGATAATTTTGTTCCTTCCATGCCACTTCAAGGTGGAAGTAGTGAAGACAATCCCAAATCACTCAGTTTGGCCTTGAAGTAGATGGCATGTTATCATAGAATGCAGCCAAACAAATGTATGATTTACTCAGCCAATTTTCTCCAATTTCTCCAGACATAAGCAGGAGGCAACTGCAGTGATGGCCACCAGATTCAGAATAGGGGGCACAAGTGGGTGAGTGAAGATTGGAGCTTTTATACATGCATGCAACACACCCCAAAAGTTTTGGAGCTTTGATTGCTTGGCTGCTACTTTAAAGCCAGGGACAATCATCATGGACACCCCCCCAGATGGGAGGAATGCATCATCACCTTAATGCTCCCATTGCATTCTCATCAATATATATTAATCCAAAGGAAGTCCATTCTAAATGTGACTTAGAAAATAAGCAAAGAATAAACCAAAACTTGGTCTTGTTTCTTTGGCTCAGTGAGCATTGTCTTGCAAAAATTCCTACCCTGACATTAGTTTGCTTTGCTGAGACATTTGTAAGGGAAGCTCTACTGAGCCATTAAAGCCAGGCAAGAAAGCTAGGTGTTATTTTGATATCTACTGACTCTACAACTGGTGAGGACTAACCAGATCATCGGGATTACAATGACCGAGGCAAGCCGCGATCTAACAGGTAACGTTTAATTCTGATGCAACGTTCTAATAAGAGGCACAACAATGAGAACAAGAACCTCTGTTTGATAGCCCTTTTTATACTAGCTGTCAAACAGCTAGCCAATCACGAAACAGATAAACGTTACTTCTCTCCCACTAGGGGGCCGGCTCCTGGAGCAGACTCAGTACATTACATCAACTGAATATGATATTATGGCAAATTTGACAAACGGTAGCAACTAATCTAATTGGCTCTTTATTACTCCAGAACAGGGGTGAAATTCAGCAAGTTCTGACAGGTTCTGAAGAACCGGTAGCGGAAATTTTGAGTAGTTCGGAGAACCGGCAAATACCACCTCTGGCTGGCCCCAGGAGGGGGTGGGAATGGAGATTCTACAGTATCCTTCTCCTACCATGCCCACCAAGCCACGCCCACCAAGCCACACCACACCACGCCCACCAAGCCATGCCACAGAATTGGTAGTAAAAAAATTTGAATTTCACCACTGCTCCAGAATCACAAGCAGCAAAACGTCAAGGCTATAGAGCCGTGATGGCGAACCTATGGCACGCGTGCCACCTCACATGCCCACGCTCACATGCCCACTGATATGGCTCCGCATGCCACACGCGTGCCACCTGTGGCACGCGGAGCCATATCGGTGGGCGTGTGAGCGTCGCCCTAGCTCAGGTCCAGCGCACATGTGTGTGCTGGCCAACTGATTTTCGGGTCTTCCGGGCCCACAGGAAGTCAGGAAACAGATTGTTTCCGGCCTCCGGAGGGCCTCCAGGGCAGGGGGGAGGCTGTTTTCACCCTCCCCAAGCTCTTAGAAAGCCTCTGGATCCTGGGGAGGGCGAAAAACAGGCCTTCTGGTCCCACCATGCCATCGTGTGCCAAAAGCGGGGGAGCACAGGGGGGGGTCGTGTGCGCATGTGCGGGGTGGCAGGGAGCATTGAATTATGGGTATCGGCACGCACACACATGATCTGCCCATGCTTCCTCTATTTTTAGCACGCAACGGCAAAAAGGTTAGCCATCACTGCTATAGAGCAATGATAGAAGTCTTCCCTCAGCATGGTTTGCTTGTAGGATTTTGTATATATATTTATCTGCAGGATCCAATCTGGGTCGATCACCGGGACCAGAGGTTCAGTCTTCTGATCTTCTGGACTCGTGCTGGAGCCCATCCTCACGGAACTTCTCTCTAGCAGAGTGTGTGCTAATCTCAAGCTAGTTATGTTTACCTAGCTACAGATGATACACCAGGCTGGAGTAAATGGATTGTTTAATACACTAAGTTTTGTTTCATCATCTTAAATAGCCTACTGTAGATGCATTGATAGGGTTCAAATAGGGGTCTCCTTCAAGGTTCCTTTAAGGTTCTTAAAACAAGATTTCCCCCCTTGGTGTAGTAAAGGTTCCCCTCGCACATATGTGCTAGTCATTCCCGACTCTAGGGGACGGTGCTCATCTCCATTTCAAAGCCGAAGAGCCAGCGCTATCCGAAGAAGCCTCCGTGGTCATGTGGCCGGCATGACTAAATGCCAAAGGTGCAGGGAACACTGTTACCTCCCATCAAAGGTGGTCCCTATTTTTCTACTTGCATTTTTTACGTGCTTTCGAACTGCTAGGTTGGCAGAAGCTGGGACAAGTAACAGGAGCTCACCCCGTTACGCAGCACTAGGGATTCGAACTGCTGAACTGCCGACCTTTTGATCAACAAGCTCAGCGACTTAGCCGCTGAGCCACCGCGTCCCTCTTGATGTAGTATGACAAGGCTATTAAAAAAGCATACCCAAATAGTCGGCTCTGGTTAAGGTTTGCTTATGTGCTTTGTCACAGCTTCTGACTTTTAGGATAGATTTCATTTGGTCAAGACGGGGTGAGACTCCTTTAAAGGTCTGACTGCATTGATATGCTCAGATCTGTGTTATCTCAGCATGTTCTGAGAGCCAGCTACTCAGAGCAAGAGGCAAATATTGTTTGTGGAAAAATGTTAAGTCCTGGAGAGGGGGAGAGACTATGTTTCAGAACTGGATGATGGCCGTGCTGACCGATTTCCTTATACCATTTTTTTTTGCCCATTTGCATTTATTTATTTATTTATTTATCGTGCCTTCACTCTTTTATAGATAACTCAAGGTGGTGAACATACCCAATACTCCTTCCTCCTCTTATTTTTTCCACAACAACCTCTGAGTTGAGTTTGGCTGAGAGAAAGTGACTCACACAGCTGGCTTTCACACCTGGGACTAGAACTCTCAAACTCCTGGTTTCTAGGCCATCACTTTCACCACTACACCAAACCAAAGATCCCTAGTAGTGCAGTGGTTAGAATGCAGTATTTATTGGTTCAATTTATTTATTTATCGGTTTTGATTTATATGCTGCCCTTCTCCGGAGACTCAGGGTGGCTTACAATGCGATAAGCAATAGCCTTCATACTTTTGTATATTTATACAAAGTCAGTTTATTGCCCCCACAATCTGGGTCCTCATTTTACCTACCTCGAAAGGATGGAAGGCTGGGTCAACCTTGAGCCTGGTGAGATTTGAACTTGCAGTAATTGCAGGCAGCTGGTGCTACTTAACAGCACTTTAGTCTGCTGAGCCACCAAGGCTCTTTGGTATTACAGGCTAACTCTGCGCACAGCCTGGAGACTGATCCTGACAGGGCTGGAGGTTGATTCAGCCTTCCATTCTTCTGAGCAGGGGTGAAATGCTCCCGGTTCGGACCGGCTCAGGCGAGTAGGTAGCGATGATGGTCGGTGGCTTCTGAGGTTGGCAGCGATGGCAGCTGGAGGCTCCTCCCACCCGCCCCATTCCCCTGAAAATCACTCAGAAAGTGTTGTAAAGCACTATAGAGTAGTATATAAGTCTAAGTGCTATTGCTATTCCTAAACTAGCTTTCATGGATTGACAATTCAGATTTTCCTTTAATCTTTCAGACTTTAAATCCACATGCAAGTATAGAAGGCTGGAATTTGGGTTGTGACATTATGTTGCGCATTCTATCACCCACTAATTTGAGGAGGGATGTCTGTTTTTCATTAGTGCCATTGAATGGGGTAGTAAATCATTGTATTCATTTACATAATGGCATCATTCACTTCAATTTACAATATTTGTACAAAAATGTCATTACATGAAGATACAAATGTCACTGCACAGAGGATATAAATGGACCCAAATGATATAATCTGGATAATTTGCATAATGGTTCCTTGTACAAATGATAAACATGGCAGCAGAAATTCAGTTTGCTCCACATGAAATATGTTATATTAAAGTCTAATAGGTTTCACTGTACTGGAAAATGAATTTTTTTTTTTAATCTTCTGGCTTGCATTTTGGTGCCACTGAGCTACACAACTGCCATTCTGGGAGAATACATGAATCCAGAATGTATTTCTGTAGATGAGTTAAGGATTTGTGTGTATGTTTGTCCCCTGTATTTTCAAAAACTTGACATTGGAATTTTTTTTAAAAAAATCAGCAATATGATTACACTAAACTCAGTAAAATGAAACACTAAGTAAAAGATAAGAAATCAACTAAAATAGCATAGACTTGAGTAACAAATTTAGATGGTAATGAATTCTTTTGCCTCACTTCAATTTTGTAAGTCCTACTGCTGGAAGGATCTTGATCTGGAGAGATATGTTCTTATCACAATAACACAGGTTGCTATTCATTAATAAAGGAAATGTACAAGCTGTTTTATTTATTAGACTTTTGTTCAGCCTTTATTTTGTACAACTCACAGTGGAATGCATTTCCCTCACAAAAACACTGTGACATCCTGAACATGAAACTCAAATACTTTGGCCACCTAATGAGAAGGAAGGACTCACTGGAGAAGAGCCTAATGCTGGGAAAGATTGAGGACAAAAAAAGAAGGGGACGACAGAAAACGAGGTGGCTGGATGGAGTCACTGAAGCAGTAGCTTGAGCTTAAATGGACTCCAGAGGATGGTAGAGGACAGGAAGACCTGGAGGAACGTTGTCCATGGGGTTGCGATGGGTCGGACACAAATTTGCAACTAACAACAACAAGAGAGAGAAAGCTAGAACTCAATCTCACAGTTTTTAGTCTAGAGTCTTAATTAATGTTCGCTCTTTTAATGATCTTTAATTAGCTATCATCTTATGATGATTTACTCATCATATCTATAACTAACTTTGGTCCTTGTTCCCTTAAATTACTTGTTCTAGAGTCAATCTATTGACCAGCTTGGCCTGGCATATCTGCTGGTGTTACATCCTCTATTCTAGTTGACCAACACAAGGCTATACTGTCTTCATGTTTGAACCCCAATTCTAGTCCATGGATAGAAATGATTTGGTTTCTCAGAACTTTGTACCAGGTGTCTACTAGAAATTGTAATTCAGTGAGATCTGGAAAGCTTTAGCAGCTGATTTCCAAGACTCCAAACTAGAGAGCACTTTCTAAGTCTCTGAATTTAGATGTCAGAGAAGCAATTCCACTGAGACATTTTGCATTGAACAACAATCTAGAAAACAAGTCATTAATGGCTCTTGATTTAATACAACACCTAATAATTTTTATTCAATATTGCTAGTGTTGAATGACCTCCTTTTTTAGTGCCTGCGTGCAACTTCTTTTATTTGAATAATTTGTTTGCAACATTAAGCCATCTGCCCAGAGCAAGAGATCAGATTCCCGTTGTTAGGAATTCAAATACATTAGTGCAGGGATGTCAAACACAAGGCCCATAGGCCGGATCCGGCCTGTAGGGTGCTTAAATCTGGCCCATAGGGCCACCCTGGAAACAGTGAAGGACGAGCCTGTGGTGCCTCTGCCAGCAAAAATGGGTTCCCAATCTCCATTTTCGGCTGGGATGGTGTCCTGCAATCTTCTACCAGTGAAAACGGAGCATGCTGCCCACCCGAGATCCATTTTTGCTGGGAGAGGCACCACGGGCCAGTCCTTCTCTGTTTCCATGGCGGCCCCGTAGGCCAGATCTAAGCACCTCACGGCCGGATCTGGCTCCTGGGCCTTGAGTTTAACACTCCTGCTTTACAGGCTTTTTGGAATGCCTTGAAAAACCTCTGCTTTTGCTGGCAGAGGATTGCAGTAGGCTGACCCAGCTGAAAATGGAGATTGGGAGCCCGTTTTCACTGGCAGAGTACTCGGGCCACCACAGGTGCCTCTGACACAAGTGATTCAAGCTGGCCACACCTACCCTGGCCACACCCACCCGGACCTCCGAGGTCAAACACAACCCCGATCAGTGGTGGGTTTCAAAATTTTTTACTACTGGTTCTGTGGGTATGGCTTGGTGGGTGTAGCTTGGTGGGCATGGCAGGGGAAGGATACTGTAAAATCTCTATTCCCACCCCACTCCAGGGGAAGGATACTGTAAAATCTCCATTCCCTCCCCAATCCAGGGGAAGGTTACTGCAAAATCCCCATTTCCTCCCAATCAGCTAGGACTTGGGAGGCAGAGAATAGATGGGGGCGGGGCCAGTCAGAATTTTTACTACCGGTTCTCCGAACTACTCAAAATTTCTGCTACCGGTTCTCCAGAACTGGTCAGAACCTGCTGAAACCCACCTCTGACCCTGATGCGGCCCTCAAAAAAATCGAGTTTGATACCCCTGCATTAGTGGAACCTGTTTGGCACCAGGGACTGGTTTCATGGAAGACAATTTTTCCACAGATCAAGAGGGGATGGTTTCAGTTTCACCCACTTGCCTGCTGCTTACCTCCAGCTGTGCGGCCAAGTTCCTAACAGGCCATGAACCAATACCAGTTGGAGACTCCTGCATTAGTGCTTTTCTTTCAATAGGTATTATTCTTTAACATGAAATTTCTTTCTTTTTTATGCATTTAGATTAAACTATGTAAACCTGAGTTTAAGATGTCACAGGACATAACTACAGCCATGGTGGCGCAGTGGTTAGAATGCAGTCCTGCAGGCTACGTCTGCTGGCTGCTGGCTGCCAGCAGTTCGGCAGTTCAAGTCTCACTGGCTCAAGGTTGACTCAGCCTTCCATCCTTCCGAGGTTGGTAAAATGAGGACCCAGATTGTTAGGGGCAATATGCTGACTCTGTAAAGCCACTTATAGAGAGCTATAAAGCACTGTGAATCAGTATGTAAGTCTAAGTGCTATTGATAAATGCTATTGATATACCACAGCGAGGAAGCAATTTTTGGTAGCCTCTAGAAGAGGCATTTTGATGCTTGATTTGAGATTTGTCCTAAATTTATGTTTGTTACCTTGTAACCTAATTAAATCAGTGGCATTAATTCAATGCAAGATGTTTTGAAGGATTGCAGCAAATACAATAGAAATGGATAAATAAATAGATAAAGGTTTGACTTCTTCCATATTTAGTATTTTTTTCAAGGTTTTTCTATGTCATTTAAGAATAAATGTTATCCCGCAACAAATAAACTATAAAATGTTTAGTTGGCAAAAATGGTCTGTCTCTTATTTAAATATTTGGCACTATTGCCATTATTGGCACTGGTTTTTTCCATGAAAAGTTCTACAATTTTTTTTTATCTTTCTTGTAAAAAAAAAAAGACAAATTGAACCAAGCCAAATTCTTACTCATTAAAAAATTATCTGATATATATTTCCATGGAAATTGCATTGGGGTAGACTGTAATGTGTGTAATAGCTCTGCTTTGCTTTGAGGCCTCAAACTGAATCCGTGAAATGAATCAGTTTGATTTGGCTACTTTGGTAGAAAGACTTTTGTATGTTTTGCAAAAGACCTTCTTAACCACTCCAGATCAAAGCAATATACCTGCTATAATCCAGAACATTACACTCAAGGATTATCTTAATGAAGGAAGTGTTTCCGAAACATCATGCATTTAAAGTGTTCCTTCAAAGCTCCAGACGGTCTAATAATTGCGGGAATACATCTCTCTGAAGGTATGTGGCCGGGGTGGGCTGCTGAGGATTCGCAGGGTTTCGGGAGAACCTCTACCTAAGATTTTGTGCAGTTCGGAGAACCCCCCAAATCCCACTCCTGGCTGGCCCCGCCCACCCATCCCAGGAGTCGCCACGTGGCCCCTTTCGGATGCAGGTAAGTGTAGGGTGCGCACGGAGGCTCAGGGAGGGCAAAAAATGGGCCTACCGGAAGTTCGGGAAGCTGGAATTGGGCCCATTTCTGACCTCCAGAGGGCCTCCGGACCCTGGGGAGGCCATTTTCACTCTCCTGGAGGCTCGAGGAAAGCCTCCGGAGCCCTGGGAGGTCAAAAACACCCCACCCTGCCGTGGTTCAGGAGACTGACTAAGCCACGCCCACCATGGCCATGCCCACCCAGCAACAAGGCAGAGAACCCCTTGTTAAAATTTTTGTATGTGGCCATCATCCCAAATTACACAGGAGGCCATGCTCTAGGTTCTCTCCCTTAAATGAAGTCACCTGATGGGATTTTGGAGGCCTGCCTTCTGGATGACCTTTGGAACAGCTCCTCACCTGAGATCAGAGGGATACCTACCCCTTTAGTCTTTTGGAGAGCTGTGAAAATCTAGCCTTTCCTGCAAGCATTTTCTAGGATAGCTAGGGTTGAGCTGAGTAGTCTGGTGCCAGGGCTGGGGGAGGTACGTTTTGTCTTTAACCATGTTTAAAGAATTGTTGTGAGCTGCCTAAAGTCAATGCATAAGATAGGCAGCCACATAAGTCCTGAAAATAATTAAAATAAATAAATAATACACATTTCATCACAGATGATGTACAGGTAGTTTTGGATTGACAACCATACATTCCTTGGCTGATCAGCCACGGTGGCGCAGTGGTTAGAATGCAGTACTGCAGGCTACTTCTGCTGATCGCTAGCTGTCAGCAGTTCGATTCTGACCGGCTCAAGGTTGACTCAGCCTTCCATCCTTCCGAGATCCATCAAAGGAAGACCCAGATTGTTGGGGACAATACGCTGATTCTGGCTGTAAAGCACTGTGGAAGTGGTGCTTCCAAGTCTAAGTGCTATTGCTATCTGCAACTTTCCCAGCCGGCTTCGAACAAGCAAAGTCGACGGGAGAAGCCGGGCATGCTTAATGATCATCTGATTCACTTAACTGCAGTGATTTGCTTAACAACTTTGACCAAAAAAAAAAAGGTTGAAAAATCAGGCACAACTCACTTAAGGACGGCTTTCTTTAACAACAGAAATTCTCATTCTAATTGTGATCATAAGTCAAGGACTATCTGGATGTATATATGGCAATTCTTTCTTCTTTAATTTTTAAAAGTCTGGCAAACTTACAGTACTGGTGGGCTCTTTTGAACGAGACTGAGAGACTTTTTCCTAGTCTGCGCTATTGGCCATTTTAGAGATTTTGAAAAGATAATATATATATATATATATATATATATATATATATATATATATACACACATCAGATGCTTCAGAACGCAAATGCAATCATCCATTGCCTCATCTAGATTTACTGCCACAGAACCAGCCAAACAAAATGATAATTTAAACCCACCCCCTGCCAGCAGCCTCCATGACAGAATTACTTCAATATGAATGAAATGAATATGAGCGAAGACAGAGAGAGATAGAGAGGAAGTTAGGGAAATGAATTTGATTCATATTTCCTGATTAACTACTCAAGACAAACACATATTTTATGATGCAGCTGAGCTCAGATGTAATAGCTGAATCAGTCATAATTTAGTTACATAATAGATGCCACCCCTGATGTCTTGTCTTTCTTTATGCTGAGAATGTGTCATGAATGCTACTTCGTGCATTGGTAATGGAAAATTTAGTTAAAAGATTTTTTTTTAAAGCTCAATTTTTGGAAGTACTGGAAAATTACAACGCCTTTTCATTGGAGCTGATTTGGAAAAATAGAAAGAGAGAGGAAGAGAGAGTGGGAGAAAAGAAGAGGAAGATACCGTGATGCTTTAAAATGACATACAATCCACATGAATGTGGCCACCTCAGTGAGAAAAAGTGACTCTTCCTGATTGACCTTGGTACAATGCCAGTGAGGTAATGTCCAGCTCAGTGGCAGTGTTTGTGCTTTGCATATCCAATTGCTTGCAAACCCCATTTTTAACAAATCCCCAGATGGACAGGTGATGGCCCAAGTAGAATAGAATAGAATAGAATAGAATAGAATAGAATAGAATAGAATAACAAGAGTTGGAAGGGACCTTGGAGGTCTTATAGTCCAAGTTCCAGCGGGGGATCACAGTGGGGTCACACGCACGCGTGCCAACATCCATAATTCTATGCGCCCTGCCCCCCCCCCGGGCTCCCCCCGCTTTTGGCATGCGATGGCATGGTGGGCCCGGTAGGCTCGGTTTTTGCTCTCCTCAGGCTCCAGAGCCTTTCTAGGAGCCTGGGGAGGGCAAAAACGGTCTCCCCCCCCCCCCCCGGCCCCCTGGAAGCCGGAAACAGTGTGTTTCCTGACTTCTGGTGGGCCCAGAAGGCCCGAAAATCAGCTGGCTGGTGCACGCATGCATGCCGGAGCTGAGCTTGCGTGCCCACTGATATGGCTCCGTGTGCCACCTGTGGCACCCGTGCCATAGGTTTGCATCACGGGCCTAGTTCAAGGCCATGATCTTTATCCACTACACTATGACATCAAAGACCTATTAGAATAATTATATTCCAGCATTACTCTGGAAGGAAGCAGAATACAGAATAACAGAGTTGGAAGGGACCTTGGAGGTCTTCTAGTCCCTATACCATTTCAGACAAATGGTTGTCCAATCTCTTCTTAAAAACGTCCAGTGTTGGAGAATTCACAACTTCTGGAGGCAAGTTGTTCCATTGGTTAATTGTTCTGTCAGGAAATTTCTTCTTAGTTCTAGGTTGCTTCTCTCCTTGAGTTCTAGGTTGCTTCTCTCCTTGAGAGAATCCTGCAGTCAGAGCATATGTAGAAATCCCTCATCTATGCTGATGTTAAAGAATATGGATTTATTTATCTTTTGTAAATAAAAAAAGAAACTGAAATGAGTACACATTCAAAGGGAATGAGGGTTCTACAAACAGCTGTCTATACCCCATTGGTCAGTGTTGCTATCAAGAGGAAGTTAGAAACTTCTCCCACTGTGCAGTTGTAGCACTTCATTGTGTTACTGAATAATTAACTTGGAATTCTGAGCAAGTTCAGAATTTAGACCTTTGGATGGCCAATCGAGGATATCCAGCTTGTTAGGCTAGGGTAGAAATAGGTTAGGCTCAGCTTAGGGCTATATGTCATACTTAAAAGATGGGGGAGAGCCTCCAAAAACCATTAAAAGTTATTATCAGATAGTATTTTTTAATGTGACAGAAAGAGGAAGCTATTAGAGGTGTGTATGACTGGAGACTAATCCTATGTTTATTAAACACAAAGAGTATCTTTGGGAAAGTTCAAAAGTCAAGATGTTAGATGCCACAACACACTTAAAAGGTCTATCCCTTTTTTACATGTGCCACATATGCATGCACATTAAAAAGGGCAAATCCTCACAGAGGTGGTATTTAACAGGTTCTGACCAGTTCTGGAGAACTGGTAGCGGAAATTTTGAGTAGTTTGGAGAACCGGTAAATACCACCTCTGACTGGTCCCGCTCTCACCTATCCTCTGCCTCCTGAGTCCCAGCTGATCAGGAGGAAATGGAGATTTTGCAGTAACCTTCCCCTGGAGTGGGGAGGGAATGGAGATTTTGCAGTATCCTTCCCCTGCCACACCCACCAAGCCACGCCCACCAAGCCATACCACGCTCACCAAGCCACGCCCACAGAACTGGTAGTAAAAGAAATTGAATCCCACCACTGCTCCACCATTTTGACTTTTTGGTCTCACCTGGGGATGCTCCTGTAGGAAAGAAACTTAGATTTTGTTCTGATTTCTGTTGGCACGTATTTGCATTCGAAATCTAGAAGTTGAGTCATGGCAACTGGATTTCCATTTTTTATTTTTATTTTTGTTTGAAATATTTCACTGCTTATCCAAGTAGCTTATTCAGTGGCTTCTTTCAGACTACTCTACCTGAAGGACTGAAAATCTTCATCAATATTCAAAAGCCATGTTGCTCTTAATTCAGAAAAAGTAGGTTGTCTCTTTGAGACTAAGTAAGTGGTTTTACACATGTTGCACTATAGTGGAATATCCATTTGATGAACACACCTAAATAAGGCAGCTATGACCACCTGGTTTCCCACCTGGTTTCCCACCTTTCCCTCTGACAAATTTCAAGGCTTAAGAACTTAAAGGTACACTTAAAAGAGGAGTTGAATTCTTGAGGGTAATACATTCATTTCATAAAAGAATGCACTCAGTGTGTATTGTCACAAAACCCCAAACATTTTGGGATACAAAACTAGTTTCTGCTGAGGGTCACAGTTGGCATCCATATTCCAACAGGTAGAGCTAAATTGTTCATGTTCACAAAACATATATTTTCAATGTATGAAATATTTAATAATTTTTTCCATTTGAAACATTAAATAATACCTTTTTGTGGAAACTTCTGCAGAGGCACTGAGGATTTTACTCAAGGTTTTAAGGCCTATAGGGTGATGTAAACCTATACTAACAACCTCTCCTGCAAGAATTTGATATGGTGGACCATTGTTCCTCACAAAAAATATATTTTGCTAATCTGAGTTTGTGGTGCTATTCAATTTAGTTTCCTAGCACTATTGCAAGATCACTTAACTCCAGGCTGCTATTGTTTTCCAGCAAAATCTCCTGGATGCTTATTTGATAGAAAGAAAAAGCAAGGGCTCTATCTGAATGAATCCTCAAAGAAATGTGATCCTTCATTGAAGCACTGATTTTCCACCAATACAAGATCCACTTGGCTAAGAGACTGGTAATTTGTCAGGTAGACTTCCATAAAAGAGGGATATATTGGCTTCATTGTCATTTAGGAATAATGGAGAGAACCTTTGAACGGCTATAAACAGTGAGTCAATATCATATCGTAGTGAAAAGAAGTTGAGCAAAATTAGACTGCAAAGTTTGTTAAGTGAGTTCACTGTTGGTGAAAGATGTATGGGCTTATGCAATCTTCACCATGAATAATCTGCATGGTAAAAGTCTTAACATTTGTTTAGTATATTAAAAAAAAGGACGTGTGCCTTTAAGACTTCGCTGAGTAGCATTACATAATCATCAATATATAAACATGTAATACTATATTCACGAATATATATCTTTGAAAGAACACAGGTTCCTGCTTGATTTTCTTTTTTGATTGAGCTGAATAACTTCTTCCTTGTTCAATATGCCAAGATAATTTGTTCTGTGATTATTGGAACATTTCTGCATAAAATTTACAATGTATAGACAGAGGTAATCCATAATCACTGAAAAAGCATAAACAGAGCTCATGGCAGCAAAACAAAACAGAAGCAAAACAGAGGCTTTTTAAGCTTCAGTGATGTCCACATTCTAATAATTGTCAGTATTTGGGAGAAACTCACCATTTAATCTAGAAGTAGAAGACCTTTTAAGAGACATTGCAGGAAATAGAGAGGCATCACATTTAAAGGCTGTGATTTTATAACAATCATTCTGTGATATGTAATCCTCCAATCACATCCTCCATCTCCATCTCCTTCATTCTTATAAATAGAGGTTGATGACCTAGAAATAAGGAAAAGATTCTTAACGGTGAGAGCAATCAACCAATAGAATAGCTTGCCTTCAGAAGTTGTGGGTGCTCCACCACTGGAAGCTTTCAAAAAGAGACTGGACAATTATTTGCCTGAAATGGTATAGGGTTTTCTGCTTGAGCAGCGGGTTGGACTAGAAGACCTCCAAGAACAACTCTATTGTTCTATGTTCTACCGAATCATTCGGGAAAACAAGGACAAATGCAACATGGCAGATGTCAGCGTAATCCTCAAAGCCTTCCTAAATTGTCCCAGTTTGCAGAAAGAAAAGAAAAACAAAGGCTTAAATCTGTCAATAGAAGATTTTGATCTTTTCTCATAGGCCTTTGATATACTTATTTCAATGAGTTCTAATAATAATCTCATTGCATTTCATCAGTTTCATGTAATAACTCCTCAGGGTCAAGTGAAATTATCTGATGGCTTTTGATCTTGTGAGATTTCATGCTTTGAAAATGATGCCTGTTTCATGGCCTGAAATTGCAGAACCCTGATCTTTAGCAGTGATACGAAGTCATAAACTGAAATCCAGGAATTCAGGCTAAGCTATCTCAGTATACAGAGGATCCACAGTTCTGTAGTCTGGGTCAGGCAAAGCTATAACACAGGGGTGTCAAACTCAATTTCATTGAGGGCCACATCAGGGTTGTGTTTGACCTTGGGGATCCGGAGTGGGCGTGGCTAGGCTGGGCTTGGCCAGCTCAATGGCACTCGTGTTGGAGGCGCTTGTGGTGGCCCAAGCACTCTGTCAGAGAAAATGGGCTCCTGAGCTCTGTTTTTTACTGCAACGGTCTCCTGCAACCCTCTGCCAGTGAAAACGGAGCTTGATTGACTTCAGGGGGCCTGGGTGGGCATGACCAGGGTGGGTGTGGACAGCTTGATGTCACTCATGTCGGGAACACCTGTGGCCCGAGTGTTCTGCCAATGAAAACAGACTCCTGAGCTTCGTTTTTAGGTGGGACGGCCTCCTGCAACTCCCTGCCAGTGAAAACGGAGCTTGGGACGGCTGCGGGCGAAGCTGGGCCAATCCTTTGCTGTTTCCAGCAAATATAAGCGGGCCAGATGTGGCCTGCGAGCCTTGAGTTTGACACCCCTGATCTAAGGCAATTGAATTCAGGAGATGGGGTGAAGTAAGAGTTCCTAAGAAAGAGATTGTCTACAGCGTCACGGTGTTGCAGCTTTTCAAAGAAAAGAGTAGTTTTATTACAGTTTTGAATGAGCCACTGTTGAGACAGAAATAAATCAGCCTTCTTTTTATGCTGAGCCTTTTTTATGATTATGATGTGAGATTGAACAACAACCATGGAGCTGATTCTCAAAGCACCCTGATGGAAATACCTGATGATTATATATAGTCTTGCATGTATTCTACTTATAAGAGAAGATTTTGTTAATCTGCAAAAGAGAATGATTCTCTGTGATGCCATCCTGACTTTAGAATATGCTTCTAAAGGATGCAGCATTTTATTCTTTTCAGTACCAGATTAAAAGTTATATACACTGTTTCCCCCCAAATAAAACATCCCCTGATAATAAGCCCAATCGAGCTTTTACGCGGTGTGTGTGTGTGTGTGTGTGTATGTGTGTGAAAATAATCAACAAAATAGAACATTAAAAGGAACAAATGCATTGGGAGAAAAATCAAATACCAGAATAAAGTGATGTATCTTAGCAGTTTTATATATTTATGATTTTTTTTTTGAAATAATATCCAATCTTTGTGTCATTGTGAGGTTTTTTTTGAAGGAGGGAATGTACCTTTTAAGTTTTAAAATGATGATAATGATGTGTAGGCCACCAGCGTATGGAAACACATCCTTTAAATATTCGTTCCCCATTGAAATTTATGGATAGTCTTTGACTATTTATTTTCCTCTCCGCAGATGTAGCACCTTCAAAAAGGTGGATCTGGAATAACGGATCCCCATTTGATTCCCTTTTAACCTGAGTTGTTATGATCACTAAAGGGTAAAGTCGGGTTTTGGTTTTTAACTGACATTCTAATTTTTATGTGGCAGATTTCCTGCACTGAGCAAGGAATTGGACTACTTAATTTAAAAGCCTCCTTCCTAGCCATCAGATTTTATGATGAAGGGTGCTAAATGAAAGTAAATCGTGGTTTACTTAAGGCACATTATTATTTAAATGTGTAATAAGATCTCTCCATTTGCTATGCCTTATCATATTACCCCCTTCCCCTTTCATAATGGGCAAAGGTTGCCAAGCAAGAGGCAATAGACAAACAGCAACACCCAGTATTTTGGCAGCTTCCACTGGCAGTTAAATGGCATGCCTGAAATTGCCTCTGGTCTAGGCCCGAAGCCTTGACTTTTCTTTGATAGAAACGTTCTGCTTCATGTTCCTCATGCAAAGCCAACCATGATTGAAGTTTTTCCTTGGTAAAAAGGGGTGGGTTGTTTTGCCCATATTTGGTAATCATTTGCTTGGTTGCAAACACCCTGCAGTTGCCTGGTTTAGCTAACATTTTAGCTTCACAGTAGCTGGCACGTGAAGAGAAAAACAAAAGGGTGAATTTATTATTCTAAGGCAGGGGAATATTACCAGAGGAGAAGACAGGCTGTAGTGTAGTGCTCTTCTGAACATAAAATTTAGATGTTTGTCTCCTATGCTAAGACTGGCTGGCTGGACATTGGCTTCAGTGGACTCAGAACACCATTGTTGGCAATTATCTGGCACTGCAAAATGAGACGGAGGGATGGGAAAGCAATCTTTATTTTAAAATAAAATTTAAAAAAAAATTTTTATTTTATTTTAAAAGATGTTGTCAAATATAGATTAAATCCCTGCTTTAGATTTCTGCTTTCTTCTGATATTCTCTGGCCTTCTTGCCATCATGTACTTTCCTCTAGCATAAAAATACATTTTGTCCTGTTCAATGGATTTGAAGGCCATTAGAATTCCAATACTCCTAGTAAGCAAGGATGACTTCCAGAATCTACACTAAAAAAAAAAAGATTGGGAATTATTCCATGTGATCTACTCTTCCAGTAGAGCAGATGCCAATATGGCTCAGAATACTTGAACAATGGATATGCAGTTTTAATAGTTTGTGGAAGTCAGACTGGAAAAAAATCAGGAAGCCAACATTTTAACCACCATTTTAACTTTTTTTTATAACCTTAACCTTCGATGTCAGATTAAGAGTGGGGGTAGGGAGGGAAGAGAATGCTTACCCTGATAACACCAATTGTCATGTTTGTTTGTTGTATCAGCTCCAGTAAGCTTTTGGTGGCAAAGGGACCATGAAGAACCTTTTGTTTGTCCATAGGCTGAATGCTGTTGTAGGAATTATATTACACAAAGTAGGTAAATTGGAACACAAACATGGGCATTTTCGATTACTCCCTCTGCTTTGGGAAGGGGGTGAAATATGGAAACATATGCCCAAATAAACCAAAATTGTTAACCCTGCTTCATGTTTGAAGTAGAATCAATAACCTGTGACTGGCCCGTTTAGTTAGCTAAATAATAATGTACTACGAACTCAGACCTCTGCTTTCATCTGAGGATTATTTCTAATGGTGCCAAAAGAATTCCCAGGATGTGGGAATAATTAAAGAGTACTTCTCTACATTTTCAGCCTCATTCCGAGCATTGCAATGGATTGGAGAGATGCCAGCAGCTGCCCTTCAAGTCTTGTATATTCTTAACCAAAAAGAACAGTCAAAAGTATTATAGTTACTATTATTACTAGAAACTTTTAAAGTAATTTTTTTCTTTTTTATATGTAATTTTTTCTTTTTTTAATATAAACATTCCATCTCCCCTTCAACAGTGTGTCATCTGAGTACAAATATCTCTGTGCAATAACCATCAAAATTTTCAACAGTATTCATTACATTGATAATAATTCTCTGATCTTACAGTAGTAATATTGAGCATAATAAATATGTTCCTTTTCCCCCTCTTTACATATCTTCTGATAAGAATATAATAGTAATATTAAACGTAGTAATCCTAACGGTCATAATAATAACAGTCATCATATTGTTTACATCTCTATCTTAACACATTTTCTACATTTCACTAATCTCCTTCTTTTGTTTCTAACCATCTCTAACCATCGATAAAATAATTCCCATGTCATATAATATTCAGCTTGTTCTTTTTCTTTAATTGCAAGCGTTAATCTATTCATTTCTGCACATTCTAATATTTTCACAATCTCTTCACTTTTCCAGTTTTGTGCAAATACAATTCTAGCTGCAGTCAATACATGAATAATTAAACATGCATTCCCTTTACTATAAGTTTCAGGTAAAATCCTTTAACAATTTTTCAAGCACTTTGATCCCAAATAATCTTACAAGGATACTGCTGTTTATATGGTCCTAGAAAAGCATTTCTAAATCCTTGGATTTGATCTTCGATGTCTCTGTGCTTTATGAAAAAATGTCTCTTTGTGTGTTCAGAAGCCTCTTCTTCCCTTCCCCAGTAGTAACTCCTTAGAGTGAGGATTGTGTGCTAATGGCAGCCATGTTCACAAGAGAAAAAGAAAGAAGATTCTCTGTAAAATGCTTCAAATGTATTTGGGGAAAGTTATAAAGCACCTTCTAAATGAAATTCCATGTGTATAGATATGATATATTCTCTGTAACAGGATGCCTCACTCTCATGAAAGTGAGTGGGATATGCATAGATCTGTCTATGCTGTTGAATATGAGATCAACGGTCAGGCAAAGTTTATGTTTTAAACACTGGCTTATTTATACAATGTCTTGTTTGATGAGGAAGCTTAGATGTGTCAGCTGCATTGTTCTTATCCACTTTTGTTTTTCCCCAAAACAAATAGAGAAGGAGAGAGAGAGAGAGAGAAAAGGTTTTTAATCCATTGGAAATTCTGAAGTAAACATGTCTCAATCTGTTGGCCTCCACTCCTTCCCTCAACCTCATTCAGATTTTTTTCACCTTTACATGTTATTTTGGGGGGGTTCAGGGCTAGATTGTAACTTCAGGCTTTTAAAGATGGCGGAAGGTAAAAAGACATGACACACAAAACCGCTATTTTGGGGAGTATTCATTGACTTTTAATGTCCTTTCTCATCTTCCATATTTAGGACACTTACTTGGCATGATTCCTCACAATTCTTAGGAATTCTGGCTGGCTGGCAGATAAGAGAAGCATAGCAAGACTGAACATGCTTATTTGATTATATATATGTGTGTGTGTGTATCAGGGGTGAAATCCAGCAGGTTCTAACAGGTTCTGGAGAACCGGTAGCGGAAATTTTGAGTAGTTCGGAGAACCGGCAAATACCACCTCTGGCTGGTCCCAGAGTGGGGTGGGAATGGAGATTTTGCAATATCCTTCCTCCAGGAGGGGAGGGAATGGAGATTTTGCAATATCCTTTCCCTAGAGTAGGATGGGAATGGAGATTTTGCAATATCCTTCCCCTGCCACGCCCACCAAGTCACGCCCACAGAACCGGTAGGGAAAAAATTTGGATTTTACCCCTGGTGTGTATATATGTATACACACACACACACACACACACACATATACTTGCATCTATATTTGAATATTTGTTATCTGTATATATATCTATATATGCCTCCCAGCTGTAAAATGTGTTTCAGATGCAGCATTACCTTCAAAATCTCTTTGTAAAGATGGCTACAATAAGAATATTTTCAGGGATGAGATTCAGGTTTTGTATTTCTTCCTTGCTATTACTATTAAGCCAAATAAAAAAAATATGAAAGACCCAAAGTAGGTTTTCTAATTTCCTTTAAATTACAGTCCAACTGAACTGAAAATTGCTTTAATTCTTCTGACTGGGGATGAGCTGAGAAGGATAGAACTGCTCCATTTCATTTCCTACTTTGAAGGACCCACATTAAAAAAAAAATCTGTAAATTAAACTCAAAATTCACTGTAGGGTTTTTTTTTCTTTTTCAGGAGAAAAAAAACCTTTATAAAAAGCTTGGCAAATGTCCAGAAGTTTTAATCTTTTTTGAAAAAGAATAGCTTGCTTTTTTGCATTTACTCAACTGCTGTATGATTTAGCAATACGTTGTATTCTAGAAGCTGCTGAAAACGATGCTACTTTTCAAGACTGCCGTGTACTCATTGGATTTAGGAAAAGTCCAAAAAAGTAGAAGACATCCTGTCAGCCAACTTAGTTTAAAAACTGAGTATAACCTTTATTTGGTCTCAAAATTGATTTTTCCTCCCTGGGAAAGATTCATGCAAAAGTGTCCAGAGAACGTGGTAAAGAAAGTCAAGATGTCAACTTCGATGTTGTGATTAAAGCTCTGATTACCCAGGTTTCATCCCCAGATTTAATTCAATTCCACCAGGAAAATTTCCAAATTTATACCTAAGATAATTTATAGCAGTATTGCCCCAAAGGTGCTTTTTCAAAAGGCAAAGAGGGTGAGGGATACGATACCACTTATCTCTTGTTTACAACACAGGCCTTTCAGCAGCTCCAAGAAGGTTCCACAGCCATTTGCACAATCTCACTAAATTGACCCTAAGGGCACAGATAAACCTCCAAGTGGCCTCAATGGCTCTCAGAATGAATGCTAATGACCAGATGACTCCAAGGAATATAAATCCTTCTATCCTCGACCATTCAGTAAGAACTGAAGAAGCTTCTTGGATGAAAAGTGACATGTCTTGAAGGAAAAACAAAGTCCAGTTATCTTCTGAATAAGTACCTTTGGGACAACCATGACCTGGATGACTGAGAATCTCCATAGACTTATTGCAGTATTCTTTTTAATCTCTATATTTGATAGAAAGGTTAATCCTTAGGCTTCAGATTATTTTTTAAAAGACTACCTTCTTCCTAGTTTGATTAAATACTATGACTATTACCTATTGTTATGTGGAACTATCCATTTTTTAAACATTTTATTTTGTGAGGGATATTTGAGAGGCTAAAAAGATGTGCTTTTAATTATTGTAATTAGATGATTTATTATATAGATAAAATGAGATAACCTTTATTGTTATTTTTTACTGTGAGCACACTGGCACACATTAGAAATGAAATTCTGTTACCTGCTCTCAAAAGAAAATATCTAACCATACACATACCTAACACATATATGCACATGCTATATACATATACATATACATATAGATACACATATGTATGTATGTATATGTATGCAATCATATATA